>OY754982.1:11692442-12292442 GCA_963576475.1 Molanna angustata
GGAGCATTTTTAATTACACAGGCAATACGAAGTTTGCCGGGGGTTCACTAGTAAAATAATAAATTAAATCGTTTGTGATGTCGTGGGTCGAAACTAGTAAATTAAGATTAGCCTCTATTCAGTTAAATGGCTAACGCATGAATATTTGCGAGATCGACCTCTAATGACGGCGATGGGCTGAGGTTCGTCAATCATTGTAAAGTGTCGGGAATCCTCGGAAATTGTTGAGGATATACACGTTGCAGCTCGCAAACAGGTGCGCAGCTACAACTATATGTTGGAAAATCACAAGCTGCTCTGACGCATAATGTGATCTCACATAACTGACAATGACAGGGAGTTGTAATGATAATCGAGTTTATAATGCGCCGTTTTATGGTAAAATGTCTTTTAGAGAGCCTTTTTTTTTATTTGTTGGCTCTGCGAAACAAAGATCTCCATCAACTCTACACAGATTTTGTATTTGTCACATTTTTTTCTTCGTATTTTTTCACATTTTATCTTCGCATTGTAATGTTTTTTTGCAAAGGCCAAATTTATTTTGAAACCATGTGGTGAAATTAATATTTTGTTGGAATTAGAATAATGTGAAATGGTAGCAGGATAAAGTTGTATCAAATTCATTGTATTAGCATAAATATACATATTAATTGCCAAAAGATTTGTAACAATATCTCACTTTAAAATTATCAAATATTTTGATGAAATTCTTGTAAGATGTTTCAATCGCATAATCTTGACTGAATTTGTTTGCTAAAACGATTGATTTTCAAATTTATTTTAATATCATTTAAATCAATAATAATAGGATGGATTTGTGTAAAACTTGCTTAAAATAATATATATATATTTTGATCTTTAAAATGAAATTAACTCGAACGTATATGACAATAAAATATAATTGAACGTGAATTTTTAATTGCTTCTCGGGCAACTATCAGGTGCTGTGACAAATATTTTATTTAACACGCACCCAATAACAAGTCACATTATGGAGACTTAAGATATTAAACATCCCAAAGCTCAAAACAGAAAACACAATTAAAAGCCGTGTCTCAACTGTGTATGATTTTGGAGGGAAAATAAAAATTCCGTATTAGTAAAATATTATGTTTTAGCAGGGAGGGCAAAGATTCCGTATTGGTAAAATATTATGATTTACTGATATGGATCTTCTTTTTCTTCTCGTGTCATGTCAGGTCCCCTTGACGTTGAAGACCACCATAGAGAAAGCCTCCTTGTCCTGGGCAGTACGAAATAGTTCCTCCACAGTTCTCATACCGGTTTCAAGTCAGGAAAGCTGCCATCCTCCAACCCCTCTGCGACCCTCGATCTTCCCCTTGGTGACAAACTGAAAGCTGGTATATTTTTCCCCTCTAAGAATATGGCCTTCGTACGATACTTTACGGATCTGAACATTGGTGAATAATTCTCTGGTGGTGTTGGCTCTGCGTAGTACGTCAGTGTTACTGACCATGTCAGTCAATAATATTCTCAGCTTTCTGCGGCGGATCCACATTTCAAATGCTACGGTTTATAATATTAACTTTGTTAGTCTACGTCTCCACCCCATAAACCAGCACTGACCAAAAAAAAATAATATTAAATAATAAAATATATCACGTCAAACCATCAATTGTTTTTTTGCAGACTGCCAATGTCAGATACGTAATGTCAAACGTTTTGAATTCAAATAGATGTTAAAGAGAAATCTATACGAGACGATATATAAACAGTAGATATTTAAAGAATCACACTTTACAATACGTGAAAAAAAATCTTTAGTCCCCTTTATAAAAAAACATGATGTTATTATCATAGAAGGTGTCAAATGAAATATCAAACTCAAAAATAATATCAATAAAATAACTTAATTAATATCGGTTGAATTTCGATCCTTGAACTCTAGTATTTAAAAACACTTGATAGATTATACCGTTTCATTTTGAGAACTTAGTTTGATGAAAATATGACAGCTGAGAAATTTCGGTACGGTAGTTTGAGTATGTGTAGGTACGTAATCTATATTATCATCAATCCCTACCGCAAAATTAACGCAAGTGTGAAGCCTTTCATACTAGGTGGTCTAGCTTGTTAACAATGAGAATGGACATAATAAACCAATGTCTTGGAAAATCTTTACATCTCTACTCTACTCCATGTTGTATTGTGACGTAAAGACGGACCTTGCTGGCGTAATACATACCTCTTACAAATATTGTATTCAATTAGGGTAGGGAGACAAGATCTCTTGTTTATACAAATATTTAATAATTAAGAGAAACTAAAAGTAGAATGGATGAAATATTTTCTCAATATTTTAAGATATAATTTATTAATTTATATGTTTATAATCTGATGGTATTTTGCCGATTATGAGGAACATTTTTTATTTATTTATTGAACGTAATATAAACATATGTATATTGCACACTGGCGGGCTTATTGCTATTATTCAATTTCTTTCGACCAACCACTATAAAAAGGGTAGAGTGAGAAAAGGAGAAGTAATCTGGATCAGGTGTTCATAGATAAATATTCCTTCTTAATTTTTTACTTAAAAATTCAAAGTTAGTAAGACGACGCAATATCCGGACTTAGGCTATTCAAAACGAGTGGGTTGTGGCCAACACTAAACTCTCCACACCACAAATATTGACAATGAAATATTTTATTCATTCTAAATTTTACTACCAGGAATATAAATTTTCTAACGATAGTATATTTTCATGTTAAGATAGACAAACTATTAATGCAGTATGGTGAAGAATTCTAATGTTGTAAAAAATATTTTAGTAAAAGCAGATAAATTTTGTTTTAAAGGACGTTAGAGCATTTTGACAATTTTGACACGTGATATCATATGAAGAAATTTTTGTTATTTATGGAAAGCTAATCAGTTCGATGTTCAAGCTCTTTACATTATAACATGAAATCAAATTACTGAACTTTTCCATACATAAGAAATTTATCTTATTATATACATTTTTATTCATACTAAATTTTACTACCAGGAAAATAAATTTTCTATCGATAGTATATTTTTATGTTAAGATAGACAAACTATTATTGCAGTATGGTGTAGAATGCTTATGTTGTATGAAATATTTTAATAAAAGCAGATAAATTTTGTTTTAAAGGACGCGAAAGCATTTTCAAAATTTTGACACGTGATATCATATGAAGAAATTTTTTGTTATTTATGGAAAGCTAATCAGTTCTATGTTCAAACTCTTTACATTATAACATGAAATCAAATAACTGAACTTTTCCATACATAGAAATTTATCTAATTACATTTTTATTCATACTAAATGTTACTACCAGGAATAAAAATTTTCTTCCGATAGTATATTTTTATGTTAATATAGACAAACTATTAATGCAGTATAGAGAAGAATGCTTATGTTGTATGAAATATTTTAAAAAAAGCAGAAAAATTTTGTTTTAAAGAACGCGAGAGCATTTTCAAAATTTTGACACGTGATATCATATGAAGAAATTTTTTGTTATTTATGGAAAGCTAATCAGTTCTATGTTCAAGCTCTTTACTATATAACATGAAATCAAATTACTGAACTTTTCCATACATAGATATTTATCTAATAACATTTTTATTCATACTAAATGTTACTACCAGGAATATAAATTTTCTTCCGATAGTATATTTTTATGTTAAGATAGACAAACTATTAATGCCGTATAGTGAAGAATACTTATGTTGTATGAAATATTATAAAAAAAGCAGATAAATTTTGTTTTAAAGAACGCGAGAGAATTTTCAAAATTTTGACACGTGATATCATATGAAGAAATTTTTTGTTATTTATGGAAAGCTAATCAGTTCTATGTTCAAGCTCTTTACATTATAACATGAAATCAAATTACTGAACGTTTCCATACATAGAAATTTATCTAATTACATTTTTATTCATACTAAATGTTACTATCAGGAATATAAATTTTCTTCCGATAGTATATTTTTATGTTAAGATAGACAAACTATTAATGCAGTATAGTGAAGAATGCTTATGTTGTATGAAATATTTAAAAAAAAGCAGATAAATTTTTTTTTAAAGAACGCGAGAGCATTTTCCAAATTTTGACAGGTGATATCATATGAAGAATTTTTTTGTTATTTATGGAAAGCTAATCAGTTCTATGTTCAAGCTCTTTACATTATAACATGAAATCAAATTACTGAACTTTTCCATACATAGAAATTTATCTAATTACATTTTTATTCATACTAAATGTTACTATCAGGAATATAAATTTTCTTCCGATAGTTTTTACTCTCCACACTATGGAATAGGGGAGAGTCATGATTTCGCAAAATTTAAGCGTATTTTTTTTACATCAATTTCTCAATGGGTATCATGTAGAGAATGCACACTATGAGTTTCGTCGTGATGTGTTTGTGTGTATGGCGTATACGCTGTACGCCGTACGCCGTAGCATTTATCTTTTTTGTGTCCTCTCTACAGCCCAAACTATAAGTCTGATCGACTTCATATTAACATCATATGTGTAAAGTGCAAAGACCTAGAGCTGATTAGTTTTCCATAGACAACTTTTGATTTCTTTTCTATGAATTCATCATTTACGTTGTTTTTTTTTTGTGTCCTCTCTGCAGCCCAAACTATAAGTCCGATTGACTTCATATTGATATCACATGTGTTAAGTCCATAAACTTAGAGCTGATTAGTTTTCCATAGACAACGGTTCATTTTTTCCCAATGTTTCTTTATGATTTCATCTATTAAAACTGAAAAAATGCTCTCACGACCTGGAAATTAGAGATATTTTAATTTGGTTTCAACTATTTATACAACACCAAGAATCTTCATAAAATTGTATTCAAAGTTGGTCAATGTTAAAAGAAAAATATTCAACGGTTTCAAAAATTATATTTTATTTAATGGATATTTGTATGAAACTTATATGTAACAAGAGAATTTTTTTATATTTGGCAATGTTCAGTTCATTGATTTCATATTGATATAAGAATATTAATAGCTTGAACTTAGAACTGATTAGCTTTTCATAGATATCATAAAATTTCTTCATATGATATCACGTGTCAACATTGTCAAAATGCTCTAACGCTCTTAGAAACAAAATTTATCTGCTTTTTTTAAAAAATTTCATACAACATAAGCAGTCTTCACTATACTGCATTAATAGTTTGTCTATCTTAACATAAAAATATACTATCGGAAGAAAATTTATATTCCTGATAGGAACATTTAGTATGAATAAAAATGTAATTAGATAAATTTCTATGTATGGAAACGTTCAGTAATTTGATTTCATGTTATAATGTAAAGAGCTTGAACATAGAACTGATTAGCTTTCCATAAATAACAAAAAAAATCTTCATATGATATCACCTGTCAAAATTTGGAAAATGCTCTCGCGTTCTTTAGAACAAAATTTATCTGCTTTTTTTAAAATATTTCATACAACATAAGCATTCTTCACTATACTGCATTAATAGTTTGTCTATCTTAACATAAAAATATACTATCGGAAGAAAATTTATATTCCTGATAGTAACATTTAGTATGAATAAAAATGTAATTAGATAAATTTCTATGTATGGAAAAGTTCAGTAATTTGATTTCATGTTATAATGTAAAGAGCTTGAACATAGAACTGATTAGCTTTCCATAAATAACAAAAAAAATCTTCATATGATATCACCTGTCAAAATTTGGAAAATGCTCTCGCGTTCT
This sequence comes from Molanna angustata, assembly GCA_963576475.1. Taxonomy (NCBI): domain Eukaryota; kingdom Metazoa; phylum Arthropoda; class Insecta; order Trichoptera; family Molannidae; genus Molanna; species Molanna angustata. The sequence continues at coordinate 11,698,181 of OY754982.1, forward strand.
TTAGAACAAAATTTATCTGCTTTTTTTAAAATATTTCATACAACATAAGCATTCTTCCCTATACTGCATTAATAGTTTGTCTATCTTAACATAAAAATATACTATCGGAAGAAAATTTATATTCCTGATAGTAACATTTAGTATGAATAAAAATGTAATTAGATAAATTTCTATGTATGGAAACGTTCAGTAATTTGATTTCATGTTATAATGTAAAGAGCTTGAACATAGAACTGATTAGCTTTCCATAAATAACAAAAAAAATCTTCATATGATATCACGTGTCAAAATTTTGAAATTGCTCTCGCGTTCTTTAAAACAAAATTTATCTGCTTTTTTTAAAATATTTCATACAACATAAGCATTCTTCACTATACTGCATTAATAGTTTGTTTATCTTAATATAAAAATATACTATCGGAAGAAAATTTATATTCCTGGTAGTAACATTTAGTATGAATAAAAATGTAATTAGATAAATTTCTATGTATGGAAAAGTTCAGTAATTTGATTTCATGTTATAATGTAAAGAGCTTGAACATAGAACTGATTAGCTTTCCATAAATAACAAAAAAATTCTTCATATGATATCACCTGTCAAAATTTGGAAAATGCTCTCGCGTTCTTTGAAACAAAATTTATCTGCTTTTTTTAAAATATTTCATACAACATAAGCATTCTTCACTATACTGCATTAATAGTTTGTCTATCTTAACATAAAAATATACTATCGGAAGAAAATTTATATTCCTGATAGTAACATTTAGTATGAATAAAAATGTAATTAGATAAATTTCTATGTATGGAAACGTTCAGTAATTTGATTTCATGTTAAAATGTAAAGAGCTTGAACATAGAACTGATTAGCTTTCCATAAATAACAAAAAAATCTTCATATGATATCACGTGTCAAAATTTTGAAAATGCTCTCGCGTTTTTTAAATCAAAATTTATCTGCTTTTTATAAAATATTTCATACAACATAAGCATTCTATTAATGCAGTATAGGGAAGAATGCTTATGTTGTATGAAATATTTTAAAAAAAGCAGATAAATTTTGTTCTAAAGAATGCGAGAGTATTTTTCAAATTTTGACAGGTGATATCATATGAAGATTTTTTTTGTTATTTATGGAAAGCTAATCAGTTCTATGTTCAAGCTCTTTACATTATAACATGAAAACAAATTACTGAACGTTTCCATACATAGAAATTTATCTAATTACATTTTTATTCATACTAAATGTTACTATCAGGAATATAAATTTTCTTCCGATAGTATATTTTTATGTTAAGATAAACAAACTATTAATGCAGTATAGTGAAGACTGCTTATGTTGTATGAAATTTTTTAAAAAAAGCAGATAAATTTTGTTTCTAAGAGCGTTAGAGCATTTTGACAATGTTGACACGTGATATCATATGAAGAAATTTTATGATATCTATGAAAAGCTAATCAGTTCTAAGTTCAAGCTATTAATATTCTTATATCAATATGAAATCAATGAACTGAACATTGCCAAATATAAAAAAATTCTCTTGTTACATATAAGTTTCATACAAATATCCATTAAATAAAATATAATTTTTGAAACCGTTGAATATTTTTCTTTTAACATTGACCAACTTTGAATACAATTTTATGAAGATTCTTGGTGTTGTATAAATAGTTGAAACCAAATTAAAATATCTCTAATTTCCAGGTCGTGAGAGCATTTTTTCAGTTTTAATAGATGAAATCATAAAGAAACATTGGGAAAAAATGAACCGTTGTCTATGGAAAACTAATCAGCTCTAAGTTTATGGACTTAACACATGTGATATCAATATGAAGTCAATCGGACTTATAGTTTGGGCTGCAGAGAGGACACAAAAAAAAAACAACGTAAATGATGAATTCATAGAGAAGAAATCAAAAGTTGTCTATAGAAAACTAATCAGCTCTAGGTCTTTGCACTTTACACATATGATGTTAATATGAAGTCGATCAGACTTATAGTTTGGGCTGTAGAGAGGACACAAAAAAGATAAATGCTACGGCGTACGGCGTACGGCGTACAGCGTATACGCCATACACACAAACACATCACGACGAAACTCATAGTGTGCATTCTCTACATGATACCCATTGAGAAATTGATGTAAAAAAAATACGCTTAAATTTTGCGAAATCATGACTCTCCCCTATTCCATAGTGTGGAGAGTAAAAACTATCGGAAGAAAATTTATATTCCTGATAGTAACATTTAGTATGAATAAAAATGTAATTAGATAAATTTCTATGTATGGAAAAGTTCAGTAATTTGATTTCATGTTATAATGTAAAGAGCTTGAACATAGAACTGATTAGCTTTCCATAAATAACAAAAAAATTCTTCATATGATATCACCTGTCAAAATTTGGAAAATGCTCTCGCGTTCTTTAAAACAAAATTTATCTGCTTTTTTTAAAATATTTCATACAACATAAGCATTCTTCACTATACTGCATTAATAGTTTGTCTATCTTAACATAAAAATATACTATCGGAAGAAAATTTATATTCCTGATAGTAACATTTAGTATGAATAAAAATGTAATTAGATAAATTTCTATGTATGGAAACGTTCAGTAATTTGATTTCATGTTATAATGTAAAGAGCTTGAACATAGAACTGATTAGCTTTCCATAAATAACAAAAAAATCTTCATATGATATCACGTGTCAAAATTTTGAAAATGCTCTCGCGTTTTTTAAATCAAAATTTATCTGCTTTTTTTAAAATATTTCATACAACATAAGCATTCTTCACTATACTGCATTAATAGTTTGTTTATCTTAACATAAAAATATACTATCGGAAGAAAATTTATATTCCTGGTAGTAACATTTAGTATGAATAAAAATGTAATTAGATAAATTTCTATGTATGGAAAAGTTCAGTAATTTGATTTCATGTTATAATGTAAAGAGCTTGAACATAGAACTGATTAGCTTTCCATAAATAACTAAAAAATTCTTCATATGATATCACCTGTCAAAATTTGGAAAATACTCTTGCGTTCTTTAAAACAAAATCTATCTGCTTTTTTTAAAATATTTCATACAACATAAGCATTCTTCACTATACTGCATTAATAGTTTGTCTATCTTAACATAAAAATATACTATCGGAAGAAAATTTATATTCCTGATAGTAACATTTAGTATGAATAAAAATGTAATTAGATAAATTTCTATGTATGGAAACGTTCAGTAATTTGATTTCATGTTATAATGTAAAGAGCTTGAACATAGAACTGATTAGCTTTCCATAAATAACAAAAAAAATCTTCATATGATATCACGTGTCAAAATTTTGAAATTGCTCTCGCGTTCTTTAAAACAAAATTTATCTGCTTTTTTTAATATATTTCATACAACATAAGCATTCTTCACTATACTGCATTAATAGTTTGTTTATCTTAATATAAAAATATACTATCGGAAGAAAATTTATATTCCTGGTAGTAACATTTAGTATGAATAAAAATGTAATTAGATAAATTTCTATGTATGGAAAAGTTCAGTAATTTGATTTCATGTTATAATGTAAAGAGCTTGAACATAGAACTGATTAGCTTTCCATAAATAACAAATAAATTCTTCATATGATATCACCTGTCAAAATTTGGAAAATGCTCTCGCGTTCTTTAAAACAAAATTTATCTGCTTTTTTTTAAATATTTCATACAACATAAGCATTCTTCACTATACTGCATTAATAGTTTGTCTATCTTAACATAAAAATATACTATCGGAAGAAAATTTATATTCCTGATAGTAACATTTAGTATGAATAAAAATGTAATTAGATAAATTTCTATGTATGGAAACGTTCAGTAATTTGATTTCATGTTATAATGTAAAGAGCTTGAACATAGAACTGATTAGCTTTCCATAAATAACAAAAAAATCTTCATATGATATCACGTGTCAAAATTTTGAAAATGCTCTCGCGTTCTTTAAATCAAAATTTATCTGCTTTTTTTAAAATATTTCATACAACATAAGCATTCTTCACTATACTGCATTAATAGTTTGTTTATCTTAACATAAAAATATACTATCGGAAGAAAATTTATATTCCTGATAGTAACATTTAGTATGAATAAAAATGTAATTAGATAAATTTCTATGTATGGAAACGTTCAGTAATTTTATTTCATGTTATAATGTAAAGAGCTTGAACATAGAACTGATTAGCTTTCCATAAATAACAAAAAAAATCTTCATATGATATCACGTGTCAAAATTTTGAAATTGCTCTCGCGTTCTTTAAAACAAAATTTATCTGCTTTTTTTGAAATATTTCATACAACATAAGCATTCTTCACTATACTGCATTAATAGTTTGTTTATCTTTATATAAAAATATACTATCGGAAGAAAATTTATATTCCTGGTAGTAACATTTAGTATGAATAAAAATGTAATTAGATAAATTTCTATGTATGGAAAAGTTCAGTAATTTGATTTTATGTTATAATGTAAAGAGCTTGAACATAGAACTGATTAGCTTTCCATAAATAACAAAAAAATTCTTCATATGATATCACCTGTCAAAATTTGGAAAATGCTCTCGCGTTCTTTAAAACAAAATTTACCTGCTTTTTTTAAAATATTTCATACAACATAAGCATTCTTTACTATACTGCATTAATAGTTTGTCTATCTTAACATAAAAATATACTATCGGAAGAAAATTTATATTCCTGAACGTTTCCATACATAGAAATTTATGTATTATTTATGTATTTATTTATGGAAACGTTCAGTAATTTGATTTCATGTTATAATGTAAAGAGCTTGAACATAGAACTGATTAGCTTTCCATAAATAACAAAAAAATCTTCATATGATATCACGTGTCAAAATTTTGAAAATGCTCTCGCGTTTTTTAAATAAAAATTTATCTGCTTTTTTTAAAATATTTCATACAACATAAGCATTCTTCACTATACTGCATTAATAGTTTGTTTATCTTAACATAATAATATACTATCGGAAGAAAATTTATATTCCTGGTAGTAACATTTAGTATGAATAAAAATGTAATTAGATAAATTTCTATGTATGGAAAAGTTCAGTAATTTGATTTCATGTTATAATGTAAAGAGCTTGAACATAGAACTGATTAGCTTTCCATAAATAACTAAAAAATTCTTCATATGATATCACCAGTCAAAATTTGGAAAATACTCTTGCGTTCTTTAAAACAAAATTTATCTGCTTTTTTGAAAATATTTCATACAACATAAGCATTCTTCACTATACTGCATTAATAGTTTGTCTATCTTAACATTAAAATATACTATCGGAAGAAAATTTATATTCCTGATAGTAACATTTAGTATGAATAAAAATGTTATTAGATAAATTTCTATGTATGGAAACGTTCAGTAATTTGATTTCATGTTATAATGTAAAGAGCTTGAACATAGAACTGATTAGCTTTCCATAAATAACAAAAAAATCTTCATATGATATCACGTGTCAAAATTTTGAAAATGCTCTCGCGTTTTTTAAATAAAAATTTATCTGCTTTTTTTAAAATATTTCATACAACATAAGCATTCTTCACTATACTGCATTAATAGTTTGTTTATCTTAACATAATAATATACTATCGGAAGAAAATTTATATTCCTGGTAGTAACATTTAGTATGAATAAAAATGTAATTAGATAAATTTCTATGTATGGAAAAGTTCAGTAATTTGATTTCATGTTATAATGTAAAGAGCTTGAACATAGAACTGATTAGCTTTCCATAAATAACTAAAAAATTCTTCATATGATATCACCAGTCAAAGTTTGGAAAATACTCTTGCGTTCTTTAAAACAAAATTTATCTGCTTTTTTAAAAATATTTCATACAACATAAGCATTCTTCACTATACTGCATTAATAGTTTGTCTATCTTAACATAAAAATATACTATCGGAAGAAAATTTATATTCCTGATAGTAACATTTAGTATGAATAAAAATGTTATTAGATAAATTTCTATGTATGGAAACGTTCAGTAATTTGATTTCATGTTATAATGTAAAGAGCTTGAACATAGAACTGATTAGCTTTCCATAAATAACAAAAAAAATCTTCATATGATATCACGTGTCAAAATTTTGAAATTGCTCTCGCGTTCTTTAAAACAAAATTTATCTGCTTTTTTTAATATATTTCATACAACATAAGCATTCTTCACTATACTGCATTAATAGTTTGTTTATCTTAATATAAAAATATACTATCGGAAGAAAATTTATATTCCTGGTAGTAACATTTAGTATGAATAAAAATGTAATTAGATAAATTTCTATGTATGGAAAAGTTCAGTAATTTGATTTCATGTTATAATGTAAAGAGCTTGAACATAGAACTGATTAGCTTTCCATAAATAACAAAAAAAATCTTCATATTTATTTATTTATTTATTTATGTTAAAGTTGGACAAAAAACAGCGTTAAGACATAGTACAATACAATAGTAACATCAAGTATTAAGGCCTATTACATTTTGTCGTTATGATTGACATAAAATAATACAAGTTTGCAAAAAATAAAAAAAATAAAATATGATCATAGGTTGGTATGTAGGTAAGAGCAACATTTCAAGTTAACAATGATTTAAAACATAATATTGAACTAAAAGGAAAAAAGAAAAAAGAGAATAAATGCCGTCAAGGTTTCCTATAATAGGTGGTTATTGATCTTCTTTTGTATGGAGTATTTGAATGTTGTGGAGCTGAGGTGGAAGATGTCAAACTCTTGAAATCTGTTATTGTATGTATCGCACATTCTATGAATAGTCATGTTTTGTGCGTAATTGGTGCGGTGAATTGGAAGGTGGAATAAATGTGTATGTCTAGTTCTGCGAGTAGGAATATTAAATGAAATGGTATTGAGTATTGAGGGGCAGTCGATATTATTATTTATAATGTTGTACAGAAGCATCATATCATTTACTGTGCGTCTATTCTCGAGACTGTCGATTTTATAATAGGTTCTCGCGCAGTCGTAGCTGGGGAACTCGAGGTATGCTTTACGGTTTAAGTATTTAATGAACAATCTTTGTATTCTTTCAATGCGTTGTTTGTATGTTGTGTATCTTGGGGACCAGATTGGGGATGCGTATTCGAGTATTGGTCGAACCATGGTATAATATATAGATTTTAATGTATTTATGTTCTTGAAAGATTTGCAGGTTCTGAATATGAATCCAAGAGTTCTATAAGCCTTGTCTATCATTTTATCTATATGGTTGCTGAATGTAAGGCTCCCATCCATGATTATACCGAGGTCTCTTACAGTGTCGCAAGGTGTTATGGAAACTTTATTAATGTTATAGGAAAAAGTTATGGGTGATTGTTTGCGGGTAAAGGTTAGTTTGTAACATTTGTCTGCATTAATAGTCAATTTGTTTGTCAGGCAGTAGTCCGTAAGTCTGTCAAGATCAGCTTGCATATTGAGGCAGTCGTTGTGATTCCTGATTATAGAAGATATTTTCATATCGTCTGCGAATAATTCGTATTGTGTGTGTAATAAGCAGTTACCGATGTCAAAGATATATATATTGAAAAGAAGTGGTCCAAGGTGGGATCCTTGCGGTACACCTGAGGGAACGGCTAGAAAGTTTGATTTGTGTCCGCCGACAACAACTGATTGGTGGCGATTTGTTATATAGGATCTAAACCAGCGGTGAAGATCACCGTGTATGCCCAAACTGTATAGTTTGTTAAGGAGGATGTTGTGATTAACTCTGTCGAAGGCCTTAGTATAGTCAGTGTATATAGTATCTGTTTGTTGTCTGTTGTGTGTGTTAGTGAGTATTCGATGAGTGAAGGAAATTAGATTGGATGTTACAGATCTATTGCGTAAGAAACCATGTTGGTTTTCGCTTAGCAGGGGCTTGATTTGATAATAAATTTGGTCGTATATTATTCGCTCGAAAATTTTACTGAGAACGGAAAGAATTGATATGGGCCTATAGTTTTTTATGTCAGATTTGGAACCAGATTTGTGAATGGGAGTTATAAATGCTTCCTTCCACTTGCTCGGAAAATGACCTTCAGAAAGAGAGCGATTAAAAAGTATTGTTAGAGGAGTGGAGAGGTTATGAGCACAATTCTTTATGTATAAGGGGTGTACCATATCACTGCCTGCTCCTTTGTTGACATCAACGTTTTTTAGATATTTAAGAACAACGTCATTGGTTATATTACATTTACTGATTGATCTTGGCGAGTCTGCGAGTTGAGAGTTGAATTGGTCTGTTAGCATGGGATTGGAAGAATCGCGATCATACGAAGATGAAAAATGTGTTAGGAAAGCGCGACATATATCCTCACCGCCATGAAAAGTATCTGAGTTGAGGCTCATTGAATTAGGTATATTGTTGTTCGTGCGACGAGTTTTAATGAAGTTCCAGAAGCATTTAGGGTTTGTTGGTAAGTTGGATTCGATAGATTTAATATACTCTTCGTAGCACTTATTAGCCGTTGCTTTTTGGCGGCGTCTAAGTTGGGAGAAAATTACATAGTCTGCTGGGTTTTTGTTTTTAATATACTTATGGTGAAACTTCATTTTTTCTTTGCTTATTTTTATTAACGCTGGGCTGTACCAATGGGGAAAGTTAGCGTTGTTCTTTATTTGTCTAGTAGGAATGAATAGGTCCATAGTATTATAAATAACACTATAGAAATCAGAAACAGCATTGTCTAGCGAATGATCGCTGAGAGCGTTCTTCCAATCTGTTGCTGCTAGACATGTATTAATGGATGCGTAATCACCTTTCCTAAACAAAGTAATTGAGCGAGCTGGTTTGTTAAGTGATTTATAAGTTTGTGTGGTAAGAGTGAATTCAACGGCTGGGTGATGAGAATCTTCAGGTACATAAGGATGTTCGCTACGAGTGACCTGGGATAACGTCGGAAAGTTGCATAAGACTAGATCAAGGGTGCGCCCAAGTGCGTTTGGAATGCCGTTGAATTGATAGAGATTAAGCAGCGACATGGTATCAAGAAAGTGACCGCTAGTTGGGGCAGAAAAGTTGTTGGGACTGAAATGATCATTATTGCCAGATGCGTGCCATTGGATATCGGACATATTAAAATCCCCTAAGATAACGAAGTAATCATTTGGGTTCATTTCAAATAGACGGATTAATAAATTGATGAAGCTTTCCATATGATGGGCGTACGAAGGCCCTTTTGGTATATAAACGCATGCGACGTTAAGTTTTAGTGAGAAGTTATTTAATGGTATGGAAATGAAGATGCATTCGGCTTCACAGGTCCACCCCGGTTGTGGCTGTGCATTAAGTTCAGAGAGAGTGGCTAGGAGTACACCACCTCCGCGTGATGCGCGATCTGATCTCCAGGTGTCGTACCTCTCATCCAGAAGTTCGCTGGATGCGATATCTTGGTCGAGCCACGATTCGGTTATGGCGAGAACAGAGAAGTTATTATTGGTAGCATTGAGATAAAATGTTTCAGTTTTGGTGCGAAGTCCCCTGGTGTTTTGTAAATAGAAGCTAAGAGCCATTGAGTTCTGAGTTGTTAATATGGAAAATACAAAAAATAACAGAATGCTTGGGTGTAAAGTTTGGGGTAGAGTAATAATACATTAAAAGAGTTATGCCGTAGAGCTGATAATATATATTTTGTCGAGTGGGGAATATGATGATTATGAGTAGTATTGCAGTAGGCATATATGTACATAGGCATAAGATGTGAATATGAAAATATGTTAATATGCAAGAGAAATAGTAAGTGCTGAGCTTTACGCCAAGTAATATATATGTGATATTGTAATTGATTGAGTATATATATATGTATATGTATTGAAAGTACAGTAAAGAAATGGAAGCTGCTAGAAAATAATCAAATCGTGGTAAAGATAATAAGTCGTGATGCAATAAGTTTGATATGTCATTCATGCGTAAATTTGTGAAAATTATATTTAAAACCAAAATTATATATTCCAGTGACAATAGCATAGAAGCAGAAGATAGTGAGATTAACTTGACAGCGACAAGAAGACACAGCGAGAAAGATATTAACACATGATAAAGTGAAATGATTTTGGGTGGTGATAAGTTTTTGCACAGAATAGGAACATAAGCGGTGCAAATTTTTAAATTGTTATATAATAGAGGGTTTAGATAAAAATAAAAATACTGCAACTTAGAGTGACATATCTTGTGATATGTGATATGAGGTAAGCCTACAGATTCCGTAAATTGAGCATAGCGACACTTTTTATATGAATGGCTGGTGAATCGTCGTTCTTCCTCATATAGATGCGGCCTCCGCGTGTCCAAACATAGCGAAACCCCTGGGATTTGGAGAAGGCTCGGGTTGTGGTCAGCAGTTGCCTATTTTCGCGAGTAAGTTGTTCGTTAACATAAAGGGGTACAGGAACCCCGGGTATGTGAATATCGGTAGAAGACAGACCTCTTCTCTTTCTGACAGCTGAGAGGATGTCGTCCTTCAAATTTCTGCGGAAGAGTCTGGCCACTATAGTTTTTGGACGTCCAGCAACAGGTGATATAGGGCTGACGCGGGATACAAAATCAATGTCTGTAGGTAGTAGTTGAATGCCAACAAATTTGCCCAATGAACAGAGGATATCAGGAAGACACTCGTCCTTTCTCTCGGGGAGTCCAGTTATCTCCAAATTATTTAGCCGAAGTTGCTGATCTTGATATTGGATAGTGTTTTTTAATCCAGTGATTTCGTTTACTATTTTTTCATTATTTTGAGTTTTCAAGTTTTCCACGTCTTTTTTTAAATTATTGAAATCAATAAGGGTGTTTTCTAATTCGATCACTTTGTTGTTATATTTCGTCTCAAGTTCGTCATATTTTTTTGTCAAGAATGCTAGCGAAGTAAGAATTTCCTGGTTTTGTGAGAGTATTTTATTATGTTTACCTAGAGTATTTTATTATGTTTGTGAGAGTATTTTATTATGTTATATGATATCACCTGTCAAAATTTGGAAAATGCTCTCGCGTTCTTTAAAACAAAATTTATCTGCTTTTTTTAAAATATTTCATACAACATAAGCATTCTTCACTATACTGCATTAATAGTTTGTCTATCTTAACATAAAAATATACTATCGGAAGAAAATTTATATTCCTGATAGTAACATTTAGTATGAATAAAAATGTAATTAGATAAATTTCTATGTATGGAAACGTTCAGTAATTTGATTTCATGTTATAATGTAAAGAGCTTGAACATAGAACTGATTAGCTTTCCATAAATAACAAAAAAATCTTCATATGATATCACGTGTCAAAATTTTGAAAATGCTCTCGCGTTCTTTAAATCAAAATTTATCTGCTTTTTTTAAAATATTTCATACAACATAAGCATTCTTCACTATACTGCATTAATAGTTTGTTTATCTTAACATAAAAATATACTATCGGAAGAAAATTTATATTCCTGGTAGTAACATTTAGTATGAATAAAAATGTAATTAGATAAATTTCTATGTATGGAAAAGTTCAGTAATTTGATTTCATGTTATAATGTAAAGAGCTTGAACATAGAACTGATTAGCTTTCCATAAATAACAAAAAAATTCTTCATATGATATCACCTGTCAAAATTTGGAAAATACTCTTGCGTTCTTTAAAACAAAATTTATCTGCTTTTTTAAAAATATTTCATACAACATAAGCATTCTTCACTATACTGCATTAATAGTTTGTCTATCTTAACATAAAAATATACTATCGGAAGAAAATTTATATTCCTGATAGTAACATTTAGTATGAATAAAAATGTAATTAGATAAATTTATATGTATGGAAACGTTCAGTAATTTGATTTCATGTTATAATGTAAAGAGCTTGAACATAGAACTGATTAGCTTTCCATAAATAACAAAAAAATCTTCATATGATATCACGTGTCAAAATTTTGAAAATGCTCTCGCGTTCTTTAAATCAAAATTTATCTGCTTTTTTAAAAATATTTCATACAACATAAGCATTCTTCACTATACTGCATTAATAGTTTGTTTATCTTAACATAATAATATACTATCGGAAGAAAATTTATATTCCTGATAGTAACATTTAGTATGAATAAAAATGTAATTAGATAAATTTCTATGTATGGAAACGTTCAGTAATTTGATTTCATGTTATAATGTAAAGAGCTTGAACATAGAACTGATTAGCTTTCCATAAATAACAAAAAAATCTTCATATGATATCACGTGTCAAAATTTTGAAAATGCTCTCGCGTTCTTTAAATCAAAATTTATCTGCTTTTTTAAAAATATTTCATACAACATAAGCATTCTTCACTATACTGCATTAATAGTTTGTTTATCTTAACATAAAAATATACTATCGGAAGAAAATTTATATTCCTGGTAGTAACATTTAGTATGAATAAAAATGTAATAAGATAAATTTCTATGTATGGAAAAGTTCAGTAATTTGATTTCATGTTATAATGTAAAGAGCTTGAACATAGAACTGATTAGCTTTCCATAAATAACAAAAAAATTCTTCATATGATATCACCTGTCAAAATTTGGAAAATACTCTTGCATTCTTTAAAACAAAATTTATCTGCTTTTTTAAAAATATTTCATACAACATAAGCATTCTTCACTATACTGCATTAATAGTTTGTCTATCTTAACATAAAAATATACTATCGGAAGAAAATTTATATTCCTGGTAGTAACATTTAGTATGAATAAAAATGTAATTAGATAAATTTCTATGTATGGAAAAGTTCAGTAATTTGATTTCATGTTATAATGTAAAGAGCTTGAACATAGAACTGATTAGCTTTCCATAAATAACAAAAAAATTCTTCATATGATATCACCTGTCAAAATTTGGAAAATGCTCTCGCGTTCTTTAAAACAAAATTTATCTGCTTTTTTTAAAATATTTCATACAACATAAGCATTCTTCACTATACTGCATTAATAGTTTGTCTATCTTAACATAAAAATATACTATCGGAAGAAAATTTATATTCCTGATAGTAACATTTAGTATGAATAAAAATGTAATTAGATAAATTTCTATGTATGGAAACGTTCAGTAATTTGATTTCATGTTATAATGTAAAGAGCTTGAACATAGAACTGATTAGCTTTCCATAAATAACAAAAAAATTCTTCATATGATATCACCTGTCAAAATTTGGAAAATACTCTTGCGTTCTTTAAAACAAAATTTATCTGCTTTTTTAAAAATATTTCATACAACATAAGCATTCTTCACTATACTGCATTAATAGTTTGTCTATCTTAACATAAAAATATACTATCGGAAGAAAATTTATATTCCTGATAGTAACATTTAGTATGAATAAAAATGTAATTAGATAAATTTCTATGTATGGAAACGTTCAGTAATTTTATTTCATGTTATAATGTAAAGAGCTTGAACATAGAACTGATTAGCTTTCCATAAATAACAAAAAAAATCTTCATATGATATCACGTGTCAAAATTTTGAAATTGCTCTCGCGTTCTTTAAAACAAAATTTATCTGCTTTTTTTAAAATATTTCATTCAACATAAGCATTCTTCACTATACTGCATTAATAGTTTGTTTATCTTTATATAAAAATATACTATCGGAAGAAAATTTATATTCCTGGTAGTAACATTTAGTATGAATAAAAATGTAATTAGATAAATTTCTATGTATGGAAAAGTTCAGTAATTTGATTTTATGTTATAATGTAAAGAGCTTGAACATAGAACTGATTAGCTTTCCATAAATAACAAAAAAAATCTTCATATGATATCACCTGTCAAAATTTGGAAAATGCTCTCGCGTTCTTTAAAACAAAATTTACCTGCTTTTTTAAAAATATTTCATACAACATAAGCATTCTTCACTATACTGCATTAATAGTTTGTCTATCTTAACATAAAAATATACTATCGGAAGAAAATTTATATTCCTGATAGTAACATTTAGTATGAATAAAAATGTAATTAGATAAATTTCTATGTATGGAAACGTTCAGTAATTTGATTTCATGTTATAATGTAAAGAGCTTGAACAAAGAACTGATTAGCTTTCCATAAATAACAAAAAAAATCTTCATATGATATCACGTGTCAAAATTTTGAAATTGCTCTCGCGTTCTTTAAAACAAAATTTATCTGCTTTTTTTAATATATTTCATACAACATAAGCATTCTTCACTATACTGCATTAATAGTTTGTTTATCTTAATATAAAAATATACTATCGGAAGAAAATTTATATTCCTGGTAGTAACATTTAGTATGAATAAAAATGTAATTAGATAAATTTCTATGTATGGAAAAGTTCAGTAATTTGATTTCATGTTATAATGTAAAGAGCTTGAACATAGAACTGATTAGCTTTCCATAAATAACAAAAAAATTCTTCATATGATATCACCTGTCAAAATTTGGAAAATGCTCTCGCGTTCTTTAAAACAAAATTTATCTGCTTTTTTTAAAATATTTCATACAACATAAGCATTCTTCACTATACTGCATTAATAGTTTGTCTATCTTAACATAAAAATATACTATCGGAAGAAAATTTATATTCCTGATAGTAACATTTAGTATGAATAAAAATGTAATTAGATAAATTTCTATGTATGGAAACGTTCAGTAATTTGATTTCATGTTATAATGTAAAGAGCTTGAACATAGAACTGATTAGCTTTCCATAAATAACAAAAAAATCTTCATATGATATCACGTGTCAAAATTTTGAAAATGCTCTCTCGTTCTTTAAATCAAAATTTATCTGCTTTTTTAAAAATATTTCATACAACATAAGCATTCTTCACTATACTGCATTAATAGTTTGTTTATCTTAACATAAAAATATACTATCGGAAGAAAATTTATATTCCTGGTAGTAACATTTAGTATGAATAAAAATGTAATTAGATAAATTTCTATGTATGGAAAAGTTCAGTAATTTGATTTCATGTTATAATGTAAAGAGCTTGAACATAGAACTGATTAGCTTTCCATAAATAACAAAAAAAATCTTCATATGATATCACGTGTCAAAATTTTGAAATTGCTCTCGCGTTCTTTAAAACAAAATTTATCTGCTTTTTTTTAAAATATTTCATTCAACATAAGCATTCTTCACTATACTGCATTAATAGTTTGTTTATCTTTATATAAAAATATACTATCGGAAGAAAATTTATATTCCTGGTAGTAACATTTAGTATGAATAAAAATGTAATTAGATAAATTTCTATGTATGGAAAAGTTCAGTAATTTGATTTCATGTTATAATGTAAAGAGCTTGAACATAGAACTGATTAGCTTTCCATAAATAACAAAAAAATTCTTCATATGATATCACCTGTCAAAATTTGGAAAATACTCTTGCGTTCTTTAAAACAAAATTTATCTGCTTTTTTAAAAATATTTCATACAACATAAACATTCTTCACTATACTGCATTAATAGTTTGTCTATCTTAACATAAAAATATACTATCGGAAGAAAATTTATATTCCTGATAGTAACATTTAGTATGAATAAAAATGTAATTAGATAAATTTCTATGTATGGAAACGTTCAGTAATTTGATTTCATGTTATAATGTAAAGAGCTTGAACATAGAACTGATTAGCTTTCCATAAATAACAAAAAAAATCTTCATATGATATCACGTGTCAAAATTTTGAAATTGCTCTCGCGTTCTTTAAAATAAAATTTATCTGCTTTTTTTAAAATATTTCATACAATATAAGCATTCTTCACTATACTGCATTAATAGTTTGTTTATCTTTATATAAAAATATACTATCGGAAGAAAATTTATATTCCTGGTAGTAACATTTAGTATGAATAAAAATGTAATTAGATAAATTTCTATGTATGGAAAAGTTCAGTAATTTGATTTCATGTTATAATGTAAAGAGCTTGAACATAGAACTGATTAGCTTTCCATAAATAACAAAAAAATTCTTCATATGATATCACCTGTCAAAATTTGGAAAATGCTCTCGCGTTCTTTAAAACAAAATTTACCTGCTTTTTTTAAAATATTTCATACAACATAAGCATTCTTCACTATACTGCATTAATAGTTTGTCTATCTTAACATAAAAATATACTATCGGAAGAAAATTTATATTCCTGATAGTAACATTTAGTATGAATAAAAATGTAATTAGATAAATTTCTATGTATGGAAACGTTCAGTAATTTGATTTCATGTTATAATGTAAAGAGCTTGAACAAAGAACTGATTAGCTTTCCATAAATAACAAAAAATCTTCATATGATATCACGTGTCAAAATTTTGAAAATGCTCTCGCGTTCTTTATATCAAAATTTATCTGCTTTTTTTAAAATATTTCATACAACATAAGCATTCTTCACTATACTGCATTAATAGTTTGTCTATCTTAACATAAAAATATACTATCGGAAGAAAATTTATATTCCTGGTAGTAACATTTAGTATGAATAAAAATGTAATTAGATAAATTTCTATGTATGGAAATGTTCAGTAATTTGATTTCCTGTTATAATGGGAAGAGCTTGAACATAGAACTGATAAGCTTTCCATAAATAACAAAAATATTCTTCATATGATATCACCTGTCAAAATTTGGAAAATGCTCTTGCGTTCTTTAAAACAAAATTTATCTGCTTTTTTTAAAATATTTCATACAACATAAGCATTCTTCACTATACTGCATTAATAGTTTGTCTATCTTAACATAAAAATATACCATCGGAAGTAAATTTATATTCCTGGTAGTAACATTTAGTATGAATAAAAATGTAATTAGATAAATTTCTATGTATGGAAACGTTCAGTAATTTGATTTCATGTTATAATGTAAAGAGCTTGAACATAGAACTGATTAGCTTTCCATAAATAACAATAAATTTCTTCATATGATATCACGTGTCAAAATTTTGAAAATGCTCTCGCGTTCTTTAAAACAAAATTTATCTGCTTTTTTTATAATATTTCATACAACATAAGCATTCTTCACTATACGGCATTAATAGTTTGTCTATCTTAACATGAAAATATACTATCGTTAGAAAATTTATATTCCTGGTAGTAAAATTTAGAATGAATAAAATATTTCATTGTCAATATTTGTGGTGTGGAGAGTTTAGTGTTGGCCACAACCCACTCGTTTTTATGTTAAGATAGACAAACTATTAATGCAGTATAGTGAAGACTGCTTATGTTGTATGAAATATTTTAAAAAAAGCAGATAAATTTTGTTTCAAAGAGCGTTAGAGCATTTTGACAATGTTGACACGTGATATCATATGAAGAAATTTTATGATATCTATGGAAAGCTAATCAGTTCTAAGTTCAAGCTATTAATATTCTTATATCAATATGAAATCAATGAACTGAACATTGCCAAATATAAAAAAATTCTCTTGTTACATATAAGTTTCATACAAATATCCATTAAATAAAATATAATTTTTGAAACCGTTGAATATTTTTCTTTTAACATTGACCAACTTTGAATACAATTTTATGAAAATTCTTGGTGTTGTATAAATAGTTGAAACCAAATTAAAATATCTCTAATTTCCTGGTCGTGAGAGCATTTTTTCAGTTTTAATAGATGAAATCATAAAGAAACATTGGGAAAAAATGAACCGTTGTCTATGGAAAACTAATCAGCTCTAAGTTTATGGACTTAACATTATGTGATATCAATATGAAGTCAATCGGACTTATAGTTTGGGCTGCAGAGAGGACACAAAAAAAAACAACGTAAATGATGAATTCATAGAGAAGAAATCAAAAGTTGTCTATGGAAAACTAATCAGCTCTAGGTCTTTGCACTTTACACATATGATGTTAATATGAAGTCGATCAGACTTATAGTTTGGGCTGTAGAGAGGACACAAAAAAGATAAATGCTACGGCGTACGGCGTACAGCGTATACGCCATACACACAAACACATCACGACGAAACTCATAGTGTGCATTCTCTACATGATACCCATTGAGAAATTGATGTAAAAAAATACGCTTAAATTTTGCGAAATCATGACTCTCCCCTATTCCATAGTGTGGAGAGTAAAAATTTTAGAAGTTCATAAATTGTATGTGGTTGATATTTGATTGGTTGGAAGACATTGCTATTCCGCCATCATGTATGCATGTGTACAAAATGTTTAAAATAAATTTAACGAAAAAGTAAATATATAGATGGGTGGTAGCAGAGCGATTAGCGCGCTGGGTTTGTAATCCAGTTTTAGCGAGTTCGAATCTTGTAATTTCACAGATCGTCTTTTGTATGAAACTTATATCATTTTGAAAATCATTGCAATGCTCAATGTAGGAAAATTTATGAAATAAATGATTTATAACGTTCTTTCTCTCCACAAATCACACGATGGGGTGTAACCAGCGACAGGTGTGCTGGTATATACTCAAATAAATAGCTCAAACAAAGCTGCGTCGGATAGGTAGGTACATCCGTCGCAAGTACATCGTGTTTTCGTTCAATTTACACCAAGACGAGGTCACTAACCGGAGTTGAAAATTGGCGATAATAACATTGCAAGAGGTAATTTTATAGGGAGGAACGTTGGAGAACCGGGGTGGACAATGACCCGGCACTTACAGATTTGACCACTAAATATATAAAAGGCCATTTAGCGCTCGACACTTCATCGTAGTTACCAACATCAACAGTGGTGATGTAGATTTTTTAGGTTTATATAATGAGAAATATTTAATTGTGATTTGTAAATATACATATATTTTAATAATCACACATTTCTAGACTTAACTCTAGTTTAAATTCACTATTTGAAAAATCTTTGATTACTAGCTTTAATTTAGCGCCCACCCAAAAGCCAAGATATGACAAAATACTCAAATGAATAAAAAAAAATACTTTGATACATTTTTTTTGTCAGCCCTATTGTACATAGGTATGTATTACTCGATATAGCCTCACTGTAGGTAGGTACATAATGTATGTATGTTTTGTGAGCCCCTTTGGCTTATTAGGTACGCACATTGTGTGAAATACTTTACTCTTTTCTTATAACTTTGTTTTTTCAATACAAACTCCATTACCGAGTTGTATAATAATGTTTGTGAGTGGTGATTTGCGTGGAAGATTTCCTTGAAAATTTTGCATAATATTCTTAATGAATTCAGAGTTTTTATTAAGATGATGTTTGTTGTAAACACATTTTATTAAGCAGGTAGGTATTATTTTTCGGTGTACTTAGGTGATTTCATTTTTTTGATAAAACATAACAATAAAATAAGTGCTATATAATACAGTCTTATTCATAATAACTTATGTTAGGTTTAAAAAAGTGTATAACAACAGTACTGAAAATCACTATTCCAACTGTCGATTTGTTCAGGAGAACTTTGTTCTCTTAACATATCGACAATGTATCAAGCCAGAATACGCGAGAATTGTATGGAGAGGTCTACTTTTTTCACGGCTTTTCCAACTTTGAAGTCAAAAAACACCAACTTAGAGGCTTCGCAGCATATATGTTCCATACACGGATTTACTTAGAATTCGGAGTAGAACATTTCGTGTGTCTGTGTGTGTGTGTGTGTGTGTGTGTGTGTGTCTGTGTGTGTGTGTGTGTGTGTGTGTGTGTGTGTGTGTGTGTGTGTGTGTGTGTGTGTGTGTGTGTGTGTCTGTGTGTGTGTATGTCTGTGTGTGTGTGTGTCCGTCCCCCCCTTATAACTTTTGATCCGCTCAATTTACAGAGCCTTAAATTTCAGAATATATAAACAGTTACAGGCCTACAAAACTTTTATACTCGGAATTTTGAATTTTTGTTTCAGTCAGGGGTTATCAACTTTTGAATTTTTATTTTATTTTTCCCTATATCTCAGAAACCATAAAAGCTAGAACGCTGAAAATTGGTAAAAACATAGACAAATACAAAATCTCAAATTAGTTTTTTCAAAAAAATTCCAGGGTTTCTCAAACATTTTTTATTAAGAAAAGTATTTTTTTTATGATAAATTTATGAGTTTAACTGCCTATATTTCCATTTTTTTTTAAAATATCGAAAAAAGCCGAAACACCCCAACTAGATAATTTAATTTTATATAAAAAATATTAACATTGTAGCAGTACATCTCAAATTTTTTTTAACAATTTTTATAAAAATTGAATTTAGTGACGACATCGCTTCATACAATTTGTATGGTAGTCACCTATACACAATATCAAAGAAGACTTAATAGTTTGATACTTCATCTCTAAACATACAATATACATATACCATCATGCTGTTTTCATATTCCGGGTAGGAAAAAAAGACTGACCTCCATACTATCCTATCTTGACTACCTAGGTACATGTGTTGTATAGAAAACTAAATATCATAAAATAATAAATAATTTGTATTTATGGGTTTGGTACTTATTCTTCAACTATACATACTATCGCTGTCGACAGTTGGATCCCATGTGTTACATGCAACTAGTCATAATAACATATATTATGTAGGGCAATAATCCAACTGTCGATTTGTTCAGGAGAACTTTGTTCTCTTAACATATCGACAATGTATCAAGCCAGAATACGCGAGAATTGTATGGAGAGGTCTACTTTTTTCACGGCTTTTCCAACTTTGAAGTCAAAAAACACCAACTTAGAGGCTTCGCAGCATATATGTTCCATACACGGATTTACTCAGAATTCGGAGTAGAACATTTCGTGTGTCTGTGTGTGTGTCTGTGTGTGTGTGTGTGTGTGTGTGTGTGTGTGTGTGTGTGTGTGTGTGTGTGTGTGTCTGTGTGTGTGTATGTCTGTGTGTGTGTGTGTCCGTCCCCCCCTTATAACTTTTGATCCGCTCAATTTACAGAGCCTAAAATTTCAGAATATATAAACAGTTACAGGCCTACAAAACTTTTATACTCGGAATTTTGAATTTTTGTTTCAGTCAGGGGTTATCAACTTTTGAATTTTTATTTTATTTTTCCCTATATCTCAGAAACCATAAAAGCTAGAACGCTGAAAATTGGTATAAACATAGACAAATACAAAATCTCAAATTAGTTTTTTCAAAAAAATTCCAGGGTTTCTCAAACATTTTTTATTAAGAAAAATATTTTTTTTATGATAAATTTATGAGTTTCACTGCCTATATTTCCAAACTTTTTAAAAATATCGAAAAAAGCCGAAACACCCCAACTAGATAATTTAATTTTATATAAAAAATATTAACATTGTAGCAGTACATCTCAAATTTTTTTTAACAATTTTTATAAATATTGAATTTAGTGACGACATCGCTTCATACAATTTATATGGTAGTCGCCTATACACAATATGTAAGAAGACTTAATAGTTTGATAGGATTTTAATATCCAAACAAACATACAGAACCATCATGCTGTTTTCATATCCCGGGAGGGAAAAGAGGACTGACCTCCATACTGTCCTATCTTGACATACATACCAACAAGTGTTAAAATTTTCAATAATTTGGATTTATGGGTTTATATTTTGATTTTAATTCTTCAGCTATACATACAATCGCTATCGACAGTTGGATCTCATGTGTTACATGCAACTAGTTTTAATAATTCTCTTATTCTTTTCTTTCATTATATTATTTTCCAACTGTCGATTTGTTCAGGAGAACTTTGTTCTCTTAACATATCGACAATGTATCAAGCCAGAATACGCGAGAATTGTATGGAGAGGTCTACTTTTTTCACGGCTTTTCCAACTTTGAAGTCAAAAAACACCAACTTAGAGGCTTCGCAGCATATATGTTCCATACACGGATTTACTCAGAATTCGGAGTAGAACATTTCGTTTGTCTGTGTGTGTGTGTGTATGTCTGTGTGTGTGTGTGTGTGTGTCTGTGTGTGTGTGTGTCTGTGTGTGTGTATGTCTGTGTGTGTGTGTGTGTGTCCCCCTTATAACTTTTGATCCGCTCAATTTACAGAGCCTAAAATTTCAGAATATATAAACAGTTACAGGCCTACAAAACTTTTATACTCGGAATTTTGAATTTTTGTTTCAGTCAGGGGTAATCAACTTTTGAATTTTTATTTTATTTTTCCCTATATCTCAGAAACCATAAAAGCTAGAACGCTGAAAATTGGTACCAATATAGACAAATACAAAATCTCAAATTAATTTATTCAAAAAAATTCCAGGGTTTCTCAAACATTTTTTATTAAGAAAAGTATTTTTTTTATGATAAATTTATGAGTTTAACTGCCTATATTTCCATTTTTTTTTAAAATATCGAAAAAAGCCGAAACACCCCAACTAGATAATTTAATTTTATATAAAAAATATTAACATTGTAGCAGTACATCTCAAATTTTTTTTAACAATTTTTATAAAAATTGAATTTAGTGACGACATCGCTTCATACAATTTGTATGGTAGTCACCTATACACAATATCAAAGAAGACTTAATAGTTTGATACTTCATCTCTAAACATACAATATACATATACCATCGTGCTGTTTTCATATTCCGGGTAGGAAAAAAAGACTGACCTCCATACTATCCTATCTTGACTACCTAGGTACATGTGTTGTATAGAAAACTAAATATCATAAAATAATAAATAATTTGTATTTATGGGTTTGGTACTTATTCTTCAACTATACATACTATCGCTGTCGACAGTTGGATCTCATGTGTTACATGCAACTAGTGCCATATAACGGCTACATTACGCCTATATAATATAAACATGGTCCCAAGTTGTTTTAACAGCAATATAGGAAGAGTAGAGGGACCGAATATTTCCGATAATTCCCGAATGTTGCCGATGGTCGCATCACATGTCAATAATTTTTGACATTTGTGAAGCCACGTGAATATTTGTTTTCTATTTCAGTTCACAAATTAATAAAACAACAAATAATTATAAATACGGTCAAAAGTATTGTTTCGCGTCTTAATATGACGTAAACGAATTACAGATAATATTTGTCATAACCACTGACAGATAATTTGAGAAGGCTATATTAATTTATGGTAACCCATTGTTTCATTCTTGCTCTAGTTTTGGCAACAGTTTTTCATATAAATATCTAAATAATATTTTTATTGACAATAACATCTCAATAGAGACGAAGTTGGGATATTATAGAAGAACCAGGAACTCAAGCACCTACAGGGCTTACGACCTGTCATCGGCTGGCATTGTCAATAAAAATATCACTTGACTCCAACAGGGAAAAAAATCCAATATTTGAGTATTTGCAATTAAAAATATATTCGATATCTAAATATCGATATTTACGAAATAAAATATGAAAATAAAGCCCAAACACTTTAAGGAACGTTGTATTTTTTTTACTCTCCACACTATGGAATAGGGGAGAGTCATGATTTCGCAAAATTTAAGCGTATTTTTTTTACATCAATTTCTCAATGGGTATCATGTAGAGAATGCACACTATGAGTTTCGTCGTGATGTGTTTGTGTGTATGGCGTATACGCTGTACGCCGTACGCCGTACGCCGTACGCCGTACGCCGTAGCATTTATCTTTTTTGTGTCCTCTCTACAGCCCAAACTATAAGTCTGATCGACTTCATATTAACATCATATGTGTAAAGTGCAAAGACCTAGAGCTGATTAGTTTTCCATAGACAACTTTTGATTTCTTCTCTATGAATTCATCATTTTCGTTGTTTTTTTTTTGTGTCCTCTCTGCAGCCCAAACTATAAGTCCGATTGACTTCATATTGATATCACATGTGTTAAGTCCATAAACTTAGAGCTGATTAGTTTTCCATAGACAACGGTTCATTTTTTCCCAATGTTTCTTTATGATTTCATCTATTAAAACTGAAAAAATGCTCTCACGACCTGGAAATTAGAGATATTTTAATTTGGTTTCAACTATTTATACAACACCAAGAATCTTCATAAAATTGTATTCAAAGTTGGTCAATGTTAAAAGAAAAATATTCAACGGTTTCAAAAATTATATTTTATTTAATGGATATTTGTATGAAACTTATATGTAACAAGAGAATTTTTTTATATTTGGCAATGATCAGTTCATTGATTTCATATTGATAGAAGAATATTAATAGCTTGAACTTAGAACTGATTAGCTTTTCATAGATATCATATAATTTCTTCATATGATATCACGTGTAAACATTGTCAAAATGCTCTAACGCTCTTTGAAACAAAATTTATCTGCTTTTTTTAAAATATTTCATACAACATAAGCAGTCTTCACTATACTGCATTAATAGTTTGTCTATCTTAACATAAAAATATACTATCGGAAGAAAATTTATATTCCTGGTAGTAACATTTAGTATGAATAAAAATGTAATTAGATAAATTTCTATGTATGGAAACGTTTAGTAATTTGATTTCATGTTATAATGTAAAGAGCTTGAACATAGAACTGATTAGCTTTCCATAAATAACAAAAAAAATCTTCATATGATATCACCTGTCAAAATTTGGAAAATGCTCTCGCGTTCTTTAGAACAAAATTTATCTGCTTTTTTTAAAATATTTCATACAACATAAGCATTCTTCACTATACTGCATTAATAGTTTGTTTATCTTAACATAAAAATATACTATCGGAAGAAAATTTATATTCCTGATAGTAACATTTAGTATGAATAATAATGTAATTAGATAAATTTCTATGTATGGAAAAATTCAGTAATTTGATTTCATGTTATAATGTAAAGAGCTTGAACATAGAACTGATTAGCTTTCCATAAATAACAAAAAAAATCTTCATATAATATCACGTGTCAAAATTTTGAAAATGCTCTCGCGTTCTTTAAAACAAAATTTATCTGCTTTTTTTAAAATATTTCATACAACATAAGCATTCTTCACTATACTGCATTAATATTTTGTTTATCTTAACATAAAAATATACTATCGGAAGAAAATTTATATTCCTGGTAGTAACATTTAGTATGAATAAAAATGTAATTAGATAAATTTCTATGTATGGAAAAGTTCAGTAATTTGATTTCATGTTATAATGTAAAGAGCTTGAACATAGAACTGATTAGCTTTCCATAAATAACAAAAAAAATCTTCATATGATATCACCTGTCAAAATTTGGAAAATGCTCTCGCGTTCTTTAGAACAAAATTTATCTGCTTTTTTTAAAATATTTCATACAACATAAGCATTCTTCACTATACTGCATTAATAGTTTGTTTATCTTAACATAAAAATATACTATCGGAAGAAAATTTATATTCCTGATAGTAACATTTAGTATGAATAATAATGTAATTAGATAAATTTCTATGTATGGAAAAATTCAGTAATTTGATTTCATGTTATAATGTAAAGAGCTTGAACATAGAACTGATTAGCTTTCCATAAATAACAAAAAAAATCTTCATATAATATCACGTGTCAAAATTTTGAAAATGCTCTCGCGTTCTTTAAAACAAAATTTATCTGCTTTTTTTAAAATATTTCATACAACATAAGCATTCTTCACTATACTGCATTAATATTTTGTTTATCTTAACATAAAAATATACTATCGGAAGAAAATTTATATTCCTGGTAGTAACATTTAGTATGAATAAAAATGTAATTAGATAAATTTCTATGTATGGAAAAGTTCAGTAATTTGATTTCATGTTATAATGTAAAGAGCTTGAACATAGAACTGATTAGCTTTCCATAAATAACAAAAAAAATCTTCATATGATATCACCTGTCAAAATTTGGAAAATGCTCTCGCGTTCTTTAGAACAAAATTTATCTGCTTTTTTTAAAATATTTCATACAACATAAGCATTCTACACCATACTGCATTAAAAGTTTGTCTATCTTATCATAAAAATATACTATCGGAAGAAAATTTATATTCCTGATAGTAACATTTAGTATGAATAATAATGTAATTAGATAAATTTCTATGTATGGAAAAGTTCAGTAATTTGATTTCATGTTATAATGTAAAGAGCTTGAACATAGAACTGATTAGTTTTCCATAAATAACAAAAAAAATCTTCATATAATATCACGTGTCAAAATTTTGAAAATGCTCTCGCGTTCTTTAAAACAAAATTTATCTGCTTTTTTTAAAATATTTCATATAACATAAGCATTCTTCACTATACTGCATTAATAGTTTGTTTATCTTAACATAAAAATATACTATCGGAAGAAAATTTATATTCCTGATAGTAACATTTAGTATGAATAAAAATGTAATTAGATAAATTTCTATGTATGGAAACGTGTAGTAATTTGATTTCATGATATAATGTAAAGAGCTTGAACATAGAACTGATTAGCTTTCCATAAATAACAAAAAAATTCTTCATATGATATCACCTGTCAAAATTTGAAAAATGCTCTCGCGTTCTTTAAAACAAAATTTATCTGCTTTTTTTAAAATATTTCATACAACATAAGCATACTTCACTATACTGCATTAATAGTTTGTCTATCTTAACATAAAAATATACTATCGGAAGAAAATTTATATTCCTGGTAGTAACATTTAGTATGAATAAAAATGTAATTAGATAAATTTCTATGTATGGAAAAGTTCAGTAATTTGATTTCATGTTATAATGTAAAGAGCTTGAACATAGAACTGATTAGCTTTCCATAAATAACAAAAAAAATCTTCATATGATATCACCTGTCAAAATTTGGAAAATGCTCTCGCGTTCTTTAGAACAAAATTTATCTGCTTTTTTTAAAATATTTCATACAACATAAGCATTCTACACCATACTGCATTAAAAGTTTGTCTATCTTATCATAAAAATATACTATCGGAAGAAAATTTATATTCCTGATAGTAACATTTAGTATGAATAATAATGTAATTAGATAAATTTCTATGTATGGAAAAGTTCAGTAATTTGATTTCATGTTATAATGTAAAGAGCTTGAACATAGAACTGATTAGTTTTCCATAAATAACAAAAAAAATCTTCATATAATATCACGTGTCAAAATTTTGAAAATGCTCTCGCGTTCTTTAAAACAAAATTTATCTGCTTTTTTTAAAATATTTCATACAACATAAGCATTCTTCACTATACTGCATTAATATTTTGTTTATCTTAACATAAAAATATACTATCGGAAGAAAATTTATATTCCTGGTAGTAACATTTAGTATGAATAAAAATGTAATTAGATAAATTTCTATGTATGGAAAAGTTCAGTAATTTGATTTCATGTTATAATGTAAAGAGCTTGAACATAGAACTGATTAGCTTTCCATAAATAACAAAAAAAATCTTCATATGATATCACCTGTCAAAATTTGGAAAATGCTCTCGCGTTCTTTAGAACAAAATTTATCTGCTTTTTTTAAAATATTTCATACAACATAAGCATTCTTCACTATACTGCATTAATAGTTTGTTTATCTTAACATAAAAATATACTATCGGAAGAAAATTTATATTCCTGATAGTAACATTTAGTATGAATAATAATGTAATTAGATAAATTTCTATGTATGGAAAAATTCAGTAATTTGATTTCATGTTATAATGTAAAGAGCTTGAACATAGAACTGATTAGCTTTCCATAAATAACAAAAAAAATCTTCATATAATATCACGTGTCAAAATTTTGAAAATGCTCTCGCGTTCTTTAAAACAAAATTTATCTGCTTTTTTTAAAATATTTCATACAACATAAGCATTCTTCACTATACTGCATTAATATTTTGTTTATCTTAACATAAAAATATACTATCGGAAGAAAATTTATATTCCTGGTAGTAACATTTAGTATGAATAAAAATGTAATTAGATAAATTTCTATGTATGGAAAAGTTCAGTAATTTGATTTCATGTTATAATGTAAAGAGCTTGAACATAGAACTGATTAGCTTTCCATAAATAACAAAAAAAATCTTCATATGATATCACCTGTCAAAATTTGGAAAATGCTCTCGCGTTCTTTAGAACAAAATTTATCTGCTTTTTTTAAAATATTTCATACAACATAAGCATTCTACACCATACTGCATTAAAAGTTTGTCTATCTTATCATAAAAATATACTATCGGAAGAAAATTTATATTCCTGATAGTAACATTTAGTATGAATAATAATGTAATTAGATAAATTTCTATGTATGGAAAAGTTCAGTAATTTGATTTCATGTTATAATGTAAAGAGCTTGAACATAGAACTGATTAGTTTTCCATAAATAACAAAAAAAATCTTCATATAATATCACGTGTCAAAATTTTGAAAATGCTCTCGCGTTCTTTAAAACAAAATTTATCTGCTTTTTTTAAAATATTTCATACAACATAAGCATTCTTCACTATACTGCATTAATAGTTTGTTTATCTTAACATAAAAATATACTATCGGAAGAAAATTTATATTCCTGATAGTAACATTTAGTATGAATAAAAATGTAATTAGATAAATTTCTATGTATGGAAACGTGTAGTAATTTGATTTCATGATATAATGTAAAGAGCTTGAACATAGAACTGATTAGCTTTCCATAAATAACAAAAAAATTCTTCATATGATATCACCTGTCAAAATTTGAAAAATGCTCTCGCGTTCTTTAAAACAAAATTTATCTGCTTTTTTTAAAATATTTCATACAACATAAGCATACTTCACTATACTGCATTAATAGTTTGTCTATCTTAACATAAAAATATACTATCGGAAGAAAATTTATATTCCTGGTAGTAACATTTAGTATGAATAAAAATGTAATTAGATAAATTTCTATGTATGGAAAAGTTCAGTAATTTGATTTCATGTTATAATGTAAAGAGCTTGAACATAGAACTGATTAGCTTTCCATAAATAACAAAAAAAATCTTCATATGATATCACCTGTCAAAATTTGGAAAATGCTCTCGCGTTCTTTAGAACAAAATTTATCTGCTTTTTTTAAAATATTTCATACAACATAAGCATTCTACACCATACTGCATTAAAAGTTTGTCTATCTTATCATAAAAATATACTATCGGAAGAAAATTTATATTCCTGATAGTAACATTTAGTATGAATAATAATGTAATTAGATAAATTTCTATGTATGGAAAAGTTCAGTAATTTGATTTCATGTTATAATGTAAAGAGCTTGAACATAGAACTGATTAGTTTTCCATAAATAACAAAAAAAATCTTCATATAATATCACGTGTCAAAATTTTGAAAATGCTCTCGCGTTCTTTAAAACAAAATTTATCTGCTTTTTTTAAAATATTTCATACAACATAAGCATTCTTCACTATACTGCATTAATATTTTGTTTATCTTAACATAAAAATATACTATCGGAAGAAAATTTATATTCCTGGTAGTAACATTTAGTATGAATAAAAATGTAATTAGATAAATTTCTATGTATGGAAAAGTTCAGTAATTTGATTTCATGTTATAATGTAAAGAGCTTGAACATAGAACTGATTAGCTTTCCATAAATAACAAAAAAAATCTTCATATGATATCACCTGTCAAAATTTGGAAAATGCTCTCGCGTTCTTTAGAACAAAATTTATCTGCTTTTTTTAAAATATTTCATACAACATAAGCATTCTACACCATACTGCATTAAAAGTTTGTCTATCTTATCATAAAAATATACTATCGGAAGAAAATTTATATTCCTGATAGTAACATTTAGTATGAATAATAATGTAATTAGATAAATTTCTATGTATGGAAAAGTTCAGTAATTTGATTTCATGTTATAATGTAAAGAGCTTGAACATAGAACTGATTAGTTTTCCATAAATAACAAAAAAAATCTTCATATAATATCACGTGTCAAAATTTTGAAAATGCTCTCGCGTTCTTTAAAACAAAATTTATCTGCTTTTTTAAAATATTTCATACAACATAAGCATTCTTCACTATACTGCATTAATATTTTGTTTATCTTAACATAAAAATATACTATCGGAAGAAAATTTATATTCCTGGTAGTAACATTTAGTATGAATAAAAATGTAATTAGATAAATTTCTATGTATGGAAAAGTTCAGTAATTTGATTTCATGTTATAATGTAAAGAGCTTGAACATAGAACTGATTAGCTTTCCATAAATAACAAAAAAAATCTTCATATGATATCACCTGTCAAAATTTGGAAAATGCTCTCGCGTTCTTTAGAACTAAATTTATCTGCTTTTTTTAAAATATTTCATACAACATAAGCATACTTCACTATACTGCATTAATAGTTTGTCTATCTTAACATAAAAATATACTATCGGAAGAAAATTTATATTCCTGGTAGTAACATTTAGTATGAATAAAAATGTAATTAGATAAATTTCTATGTATGGAAAAGTTCAGTAATTTGATTTCATGTTATAATGTAAAGAGCTTGAACATAGAACTGATTAGCTTTCCATAAATAACAAAAAAAATCTTCATATGATATCACCTGTCAAAATTTGGAAAATGCTCTCGCGTTCTTTAGAACAAAATTTATCTGCTTTTTTTAAAATATTTCATACAACATAAGCATTCTACACCATACTGCATTAAAAGTTTGTCTATCTTATCATAAAAATATACTATCGGAAGAAAATTTATATTCCTGATAGTAACATTTAGTATGAATAATAATGTAATTAGATAAATTTCTATGTATGGAAAAGTTCAGTAATTTGATTTCATGTTATAATGTAAAGAGCTTGAACATAGAACTGATTAGTTTTCCATAAATAACAAAAAAAATCTTCATATAATATCACGTGTCAAAATTTTGAAAATGCTCTCGCGTTCTTTAAAACAAAATTTATCTGCTTTTTTAAAATATTTCATACAACATAAGCATTCTTCACTATACTGCATTAATAGTTTGTTTATCTTAACATAAAAATATACTATCGGAAGAAAATTTATATTCCTGGTAGTAACATTTAGTATGAATAAAAATGTAATTAGATAAATTTCTATGTATGGAAAAGTTCAGTAATTTGATTTCATGTTATAATGTAAAGAGCTTGAACATAGAACTGATTAGCTTTCCATAAATAACAAAAAAATTCTTCATATGATATCACCTGTCAAAATTTGAAAAATGCTCTCGCGTTCTTTAAAACAAAATTTTTCTGCTTTTTTTAAAATATTTCATACAACATAAGCATACTTCACTATACTGCATTAATAGTTTGTCTATCTTAACATAAAAATATACTATCGGAAGAAAATTTATATTCCTGGTAGTAACATTTAGTATGAATAAAAATGTAATTAGATAAATTTCTATGTATGGAAAAGTTCAGTAATTTGATTTCATGTTATAATGTAAAGAGCTTGAACATAGAACTGATTAGCTTTCCATAAATAACAAAAAAAATCTTCATATGATATCACCTGTCAAAATTTGGAAAATGCTCTCGCGTTCTTTAGAACAAAATTTATCTGCTTTTTTTAAAATATTTCATACAACATAAGCATTCTACACCATACTGCATTAAAAGTTTGTCTATCTTATCATAAAAATATACTATCGGAAGAAAATTTATATTCCTGATAGTAACATTTAGTATGAATAATAATGTAATTAGATAAATTTCTATGTATGGAAAAGTTCAGTAATTTGATTTCATGTTATAATGTAAAGAGCTTGAACATAGAACTGATTAGTTTTCCATAAATAACAAAAAAAATCTTCATATAATATCACGTGTCAAAATTTTGAAAATGCTCTCGCGTTCTTTAAAACAAAATTTATCTGCTTTTTTAAAATATTTCATACAACATAAGCATTCTTCACTATACTGCATTAATAGTTTGTTTATCTTAACATAAAAATATACTATCGGAAGAAAATTTATATTCCTGGTAGTAACATTTAGTATGAATAAAAATGTAATTAGATAAATTTCTATGTATGGAAAAGTTCAGTAATTTGATTTCATGTTATAATGTAAAGAGCTTGAACATAGAACTGATTAGCTTTCCATAAATAACAAAAAAATTCTTCATATGATATCACCTGTCAAAATTTGAAAAATGCTCTCGCGTTCTTTAAAACAAAATTTTTCTGCTTTTTTTAAAATATTTCATACAACATAAGCATACTTCACTATACTGCATTAATAGTTTGTCTATCTTAACATAAAAATATACTATCGGAAGAAAATTTATATTCCTGGTAGTAACATTTAGTATGAATAAAAATGTAATTAGATAAATTTCTATGTATGGAAAAGTTCAGTAATTTGATTTCATGTTATAATGTAAAGAGCTTGAACATAGAACTGATTAGCTTTCCATAAATAACAAAAAAAATCTTCATATGATATCACCTGTCAAAATTTGGAAAATGCTCTCGCGTTCTTTAGAACAAAATTTATCTGCTTTTTTTAAAATATTTCATACAACATAAGCATTCTACACCATACTGCATTAAAAGTTTGTCTATCTTATCATAAAAATATACTATCGGAAGAAAATTTATATTCCTGATAGTAACATTTAGTATGAATAATAATGTAATTAGATAAATTTCTATGTATGGAAAAGTTCAGTAATTTGATTTCATGTTATAATGTAAAGAGCTTGAACATAGAACTGATTAGTTTTCCATAAATAACAAAAAAAATCTTCATATAATATCACGTGTCAAAATTTTGAAAATGCTCTCGCGTTCTTTAAAACAAAATTTATCTGCTTTTTTAAAATATTTCATACAACATAAGCATTCTTCACTATACTGCATTAATAGTTTGTTTATCTTAACATAAAAATATACTATCGGAAGAAAATTTATATTCCTGGTAGTAACATTTAGTATGAATAAAAATGTAATTAGATAAATTTCTATGTATGGAAAAGTTCAGTAATTTGATTTCATGTTATAATGTAAAGAGCTTGAACATAGAACTGATTAGCTTTCCATAAATAACAAAAAAAATCTTCATATGATATCACCTGTCAAAATTTGGAAAATGCTCTCGCGTTCTTTAGAACAAAATTTATCTGCTTTTTTACTCTCCACACTATGGAATAGGGGAGAGTCATGATTTCGCAAAATTTAAGCGTATTTTTTTTACATCAATTTCTCAATGGGTATCATGTAGAGAATGCACACTATGAGTTTCGTCGTGATGTGTTTGTGTGTATGGCGTATACGCTGTACGCCGTACGCCGTACGCCGTACGCCGTACGCCGTAGCATTTATCTTTTTTGTGTCCTCTCTACAGCCCAAACTATAAGTCTGATCGACTTCATATTAACATCATATGTGTAAAGTGCAAAGACCTAGAGCTGATTAGTTTTCCATAGACAACTTTTGATTTCTTCTCTATGAATTCATCATTTACGTTGTTTTTTTTTTGTGTCCTCTCTGCAGCCCAAACTATAAGTCCGATTGACTTCATATTGATATCACATGTGTTAAGTCCATAAACTTAGAGCTGATTAGTTTTCCATAGACAACGGTTCATTTTTTCCCAATGTTTCTTTATGATTTCATCTATTAAAACTGAAAAAATGCTCTCACGACCTGGAAATTAGAGATATTTTAATTTGGTTTCAACTATTTATACAACACCAAGAATCTTCATAAAATTGTATTCAAAGTTGGTCAATGTTAAAAGAAAAATATTCAACGGTTTCAAAAATTATATTTTATTTAATGGATATTTGTATGAAACTTATATGTAACAAGAGAATTTTTTTATATTTGGCAATGATCAGTTCATTGATTTCATATTGATAGAAGAATATTAATAGCTTGAACTTAGAACTGATTAGCTTTTCATAGATATCATATAATTTCTTCATATGATATCACGTGTAAACATTGTCAAAATGCTCTAACGCTCTTTGAAACAAAATTTATCTGCTTTTTTTAAAATATTTCATACAACATAAGCAGTCTTCACTATACTGCATTAATAGTTTGTCTATCTTAACATAAAAATATACTATCGGAAGAAAATTTATATTCCTGGTAGTAACATTTAGTATGAATAAAAATGTAATTAGATAAATTTCTATGTATGGAAACGTTTAGTAATTTGATTTCATGTTATAATGTAAAGAGCTTGAACATAGAACTGATTAGCTTTCCATAAATAACAAAAAAAATCTTCATATGATATCACCTGTCAAAATTTGAAAAATGCTCTCGCGTTCTTTAAAACAAAATTTATCTGCTTTTTTTAAAATATTTCATACAACATAAGCATTCTTCACTATACTGCATTAATAGTTTGTCTATCTTAACATAAAAATATACTATCGGAAGAAAATTTATATTCCTGGTAGTAACATTTAGTATGAATAAAAATGTAATTAGATAAATTTCTATGTATGGAAAAGTTCAGTAATTTGATTTCATGTTATAATGTAAAGAGCTTGAACATAGAACTGATTAGCTTTCCATAAATAACAAAAAAATTCTTCATATGATATCACCTGTCAAAATTTGAAAAATGCTCTCGCGTTCTTTAAAACAAAATTTATCTGCTTTTTTTAAAATATTTCATACAACATAAGCATACTTCACTATACTGCATTAATAGTTTGTCTATCTTAACATAAAAATATACTATCGGAAGAAAATTTATATTCCTGGTAGTAACATTTAGTATGAATAAAAATGTAATTAGATAAATTTCTATGTATGAAAAAGTTCAGTAATTTGATTTCATGTTATAATGTAAAGAGCTTGAACATAGAACTGATTAGCTTTCCATAAATAACAAAAAAAATCTTCATATGATATCACCTGTCAAAATTTGGAAAATGCTCTCGCGTTCTTTAGAACAAAATTTATCTGCTTTTTTTAAAATATTTCATACAACATAAGCATTCTACACCATACTGCATTAAAAGTTTGTCTATCTTATCATAAAAATATACTATCGGAAGAAAATTTATATTCCTGATAGTAACATTTAGTATGAATAATAATGTAATTAGATAAATTTCTATGTATGGAAAAGTTCAGTAATTTGATTTCATGTTATAATGTAAAGAGCTTGAACATAGAACTGATTAGTTTTCCATAAATAACAAAAAAAATCTTCATATAATATCACGTGTCAAAATTTTGAAAATGCTCTCGCGTTCTTTAAAACAAAATTTATCTGCTTTTTTTAAAATATTTCATACAACATAAGCATTCTTCACTATACTGCATTAATATTTTGTTTATCTTAACATAAAAATATACTATCGGAAGAAAATTTATATTCCTGGTAGTAACATTTAGTATGAATAAAAATGTAATTAGATAAATTTCTATGTATGGAAAAGTTCAGTAATTTGATTTCATGTTATAATGTAAAGAGCTTGAACATAGAACTGATTAGCTTTCCATAAATAACAAAAAAAATCTTCATATGATATCACCTGTCAAAATTTGGAAAATGCTCTCGCGTTCTTTAGAACAAAATTTATCTGCTTTTTTTAAAATATTTCATACAACATAAGCATTCTACACCATACTGCATTAAAAGTTTGTCTATCTTATCATAAAAATATACTATCGGAAGAAAATTTATATTCCTGATAGTAACATTTAGTATGAATAATAATGTAATTAGATAAATTTCTATGTATGGAAAAGTTCAGTAATTTGATTTCATGTTATAATGTAAAGAGCTTGAACATAGAACTGATTAGTTTTCCATAAATAACAAAAAAAATCTTCATATAATATCACGTGTCAAAATTTTGAAAATGCTCTCGCGTTCTTTAAAACAAAATTTATCTGCTTTTTTAAAATATTTCATACAACATAAGCATTCTTCACTATACTGCATTAATATTTTGTT
This sequence comes from Molanna angustata, assembly GCA_963576475.1. NCBI lineage: Eukaryota > Metazoa > Arthropoda > Insecta > Trichoptera > Molannidae > Molanna > Molanna angustata. Next base: position 11,733,955 of record OY754982.1, read on the forward strand.
TATCTTAACATAAAAATATACTATCGGAAGAAAATTTATATTCCTGGTAGTAACATTTAGTATGAATAAAAATGTAATTAGATAAATTTCTATGTATGGAAAAGTTCAGTAATTTGATTTCATGTTATAATGTAAAGAGCTTGAACATAGAACTGATTAGCTTTCCATAAATAACAAAAAAAATCTTCATATGATATCACCTGTCAAAATTTGGAAAATGCTCTCGCGTTCTTTAGAACTAAATTTATCTGCTTTTTTTAAAATATTTCATACAACATAAGCATACTTCACTATACTGCATTAATAGTTTGTCTATCTTAACATAAAAATATACTATCGGAAGAAAATTTATATTCCTGGTAGTAACATTTAGTATGAATAAAAATGTAATTAGATAAATTTCTATGTATGGAAAAGTTCAGTAATTTGATTTCATGTTATAATGTAAAGAGCTTGAACATAGAACTGATTAGCTTTCCATAAATAACAAAAAAAATCTTCATATGATATCACCTGTCAAAATTTGGAAAATGCTCTCGCGTTCTTTAGAACAAAATTTATCTGCTTTTTTTAAAATATTTCATACAACATAAGCATTCTACACCATACTGCATTAAAAGTTTGTCTATCTTATCATAAAAATATACTATCGGAAGAAAATTTATATTCCTGATAGTAACATTTAGTATGAATAATAATGTAATTAGATAAATTTCTATGTATGGAAAAGTTCAGTAATTTGATTTCATGTTATAATGTAAAGAGCTTGAACATAGAACTGATTAGTTTTCCATAAATAACAAAAAAAATCTTCATATAATATCACGTGTCAAAATTTTGAAAATGCTCTCGCGTTCTTTAAAACAAAATTTATCTGCTTTTTTAAAATATTTCATACAACATAAGCATTCTTCACTATACTGCATTAATAGTTTGTTTATCTTAACATAAAAATATACTATCGGAAGAAAATTTATATTCCTGGTAGTAACATTTAGTATGAATAAAAATGTAATTAGATAAATTTCTATGTATGGAAAAGTTCAGTAATTTGATTTCATGTTATAATGTAAAGAGCTTGAACATAGAACTGATTAGCTTTCCATAAATAACAAAAAAATTCTTCATATGATATCACCTGTCAAAATTTGAAAAATGCTCTCGCGTTCTTTAAAACAAAATTTTTCTGCTTTTTTTAAAATATTTCATACAACATAAGCATACTTCACTATACTGCATTAATAGTTTGTCTATCTTAACATAAAAATATACTATCGGAAGAAAATTTATATTCCTGGTAGTAACATTTAGTATGAATAAAAATGTAATTAGATAAATTTCTATGTATGGAAAAGTTCAGTAATTTGATTTCATGTTATAATGTAAAGAGCTTGAACATAGAACTGATTAGCTTTCCATAAATAACAAAAAAAATCTTCATATGATATCACCTGTCAAAATTTGGAAAATGCTCTCGCGTTCTTTAGAACAAAATTTATCTGCTTTTTTTAAAATATTTCATACAACATAAGCATTCTACACCATACTGCATTAAAAGTTTGTCTATCTTATCATAAAAATATACTATCGGAAGAAAATTTATATTCCTGATAGTAACATTTAGTATGAATAATAATGTAATTAGATAAATTTCTATGTATGGAAAAGTTCAGTAATTTGATTTCATGTTATAATGTAAAGAGCTTGAACATAGAACTGATTAGTTTTCCATAAATAACAAAAAAAATCTTCATATAATATCACGTGTCAAAATTTTGAAAATGCTCTCGCGTTCTTTAAAACAAAATTTATCTGCTTTTTTAAAATATTTCATACAACATAAGCATTCTTCACTATACTGCATTAATAGTTTGTTTATCTTAACATAAAAATATACTATCGGAAGAAAATTTATATTCCTGGTAGTAACATTTAGTATGAATAAAAATGTAATTAGATAAATTTCTATGTATGGAAAAGTTCAGTAATTTGATTTCATGTTATAATGTAAAGAGCTTGAACATAGAACTGATTAGCTTTCCATAAATAACAAAAAAAATCTTCATATGATATCACCTGTCAAAATTTGGAAAATGCTCTCGCGTTCTTTAGAACAAAATTTATCTGCTTTTTTACTCTCCACACTATGGAATAGGGGAGAGTCATGATTTCGCAAAATTTAAGCGTATTTTTTTTACATCAATTTCTCAATGGGTATCATGTAGAGAATGCACACTATGAGTTTCGTCGTGATGTGTTTGTGTGTATGGCGTATACGCTGTACGCCGTACGCCGTACGCCGTACGCCGTACGCCGTACGCCGTACGCCGTAGCATTTATCTTTTTTGTGTCCTCTCTACAGCCCAAACTATAAGTCTGATCGACTTCATATTAACATCATATGTGTAAAGTGCAAAGACCTAGAGCTGATTAGTTTTCCATAGACAACTTTTGATTTCTTCTCTATGAATTCATCATTTACGTTGTTTTTTTTTTGTGTCCTCTCTGCAGCCCAAACTATAAGTCCGATTGACTTCATATTGATATCACATGTGTTAAGTCCATAAACTTAGAGCTGATTAGTTTTCCATAGACAACGGTTCATTTTTTCCCAATGTTTCTTTATGATTTCATCTATTAAAACTGAAAAAATGCTCTCACGACCTGGAAATTAGAGATATTTTAATTTGGTTTCAACTATTTATACAACACCAAGAATCTTCATAAAATTGTATTCAAAGTTGGTCAATGTTAAAAGAAAAATATTCAACGGTTTCAAAAATTATATTTTATTTAATGGATATTTGTATGAAACTTATATGTAACAAGAGAATTTTTTTATATTTGGCAATGATCAGTTCATTGATTTCATATTGATAGAAGAATATTAATAGCTTGAACTTAGAACTGATTAGCTTTTCATAGATATCATATAATTTCTTCATATGATATCACGTGTAAACATTGTCAAAATGCTCTAACGCTCTTTGAAACAAAATTTATCTGCTTTTTTTAAAATATTTCATACAACATAAGCAGTCTTCACTATACTGCATTAATAGTTTGTCTATCTTAACATAAAAATATACTATCGGAAGAAAATTTATATTCCTGGTAGTAACATTTAGTATGAATAAAAATGTAATTAGATAAATTTCTATGTATGGAAACGTTTAGTAATTTGATTTCATGTTATAATGTAAAGAGCTTGAACATAGAACTGATTAGCTTTCCATAAATAACAAAAAAAATCTTCATATGATATCACCTGTCAAAATTTGAAAAATGCTCTCGCGTTCTTTAAAACAAAATTTATCTGCTTTTTTTAAAATATTTCATACAACATAAGCATTCTTCACTATACTGCATTAATAGTTTGTCTATCTTAACATAAAAATATACTATCGGAAGAAAATTTATATTCCTGGTAGTAACATTTAGTATGAATAAAAATGTAATTAGATAAATTTCTATGTATGGAAAAGTTCAGTAATTTGATTTCATGTTATAATGTAAAGAGCTTGAACATAGAACTGATTAGCTTTCCATAAATAACAAAAAAAATCTTCATATGATATCACCTGTCAAAATTTGGAAAATGCTCTCGTGTTCTTTAGAACAAAATTTATCTGCTTTTTTAAAAATATTTCATACAACATAAGCATTCTACACCATACTGCATTAAAAGTTTGTCTATCTTATCATAAAAATATACTATCGGAAGAAAATTTATATTCCTGATAGTAACATTTAGTATGAATAATAATGTAATTAGATAAATTTCTATGTATGGAAAAGTTCAGTAATTTGATTTCATGTTATAATGTAAAGAGCTTGAACATAGAACTGATTAGTTTTCCATAAATAACAAAAAAAATCTTCATATAATATCACGTGTCAAAATTTTGAAAATGCTCTCGCGTTCTTTAAAACAAAATTTATCTGCTTTTTTTAAAATATTTCATACAACATAAGCATTCTTCACTATACTGCATTAATAGTTTGTTTATCTTAACATAAAAATATACTATCGGAAGAAAATTTATATTCCTGATAGTAACATTTAGTATGAATAAAAATGTAATTAGATAAATTTCTATGTATGGAAACGTGTAGTAATTTGATTTCATGATATAATGTAAAGAGCTTGAACATAGAACTGATTAGCTTTCCATAAATAACAAAAAAATTCTTCATATGATATCACCTGTCAAAATTTGGAAAATGCTTTCGCGTCCTTTAAAACAAAATTTATCTGCTTTTATTAAAATATTTCATACAACATAAGCATTCTACACCATACTGCAATAATAGTTTGTCTATCTTAACATAAAAATATACTGTCGATAGAAAATTTATTTTCCTGGTAGTAAAATTTAGTATGAATAAAAATGTATATAATAAGATAAATTTCTTATGTATGGAAAAGTTCAGTAATTTGATTTCATGTTATAATGTAAAGAGCTTGAACATCGAACTGATTAGCTTTTCATAAATAACAAAAATTTCTTCATATGATATTACGTGTCAAAATTGTCAAAATGCTCTAACGTCCTTTAAAACAAAATTTATCTGCTTTTATTAAAATATTTCATACAACATTAGAATTCTTCACCATACTGCATTAATAGTTTGTCTATCTTAACATGAAAATATACTATCGTTAGAAAATTTATATTCTTGGTAGTAAAATTTAGAATGAATAAAATATTTCATTGTCAATATTTGTGGTGTGGAGAGTTTAGTGTTGGCCACAACCCACTCGTTTTCAAAAACACCGATAAATGTCAAATCGCCGGAGAAACATGAATGAATAGGCGTGATGACAGTAAGAAAAAATCATTGAAATTATGATTTTATTAGATAAAATATGTTATAAAGATTTGAAAAAATATATTTATTTTCATTTTAAAAGAGCGAATAATATTAATATTATTAAAATAAAAATACAAAATATGTTTGTCCGCCATTTTATGTGAAACACCAATCAGAGCGCATGACGTCACCATATTGTCACTGTCAATTGTGTTTGTTACTGTCAACTGTTGTGTTGTTCGAAATGGCTATTTTTTTCATAACAAGCTGTATGGAATATGCTGCTTATTTTTAACATGCTATTTTTATTTATTGATTTATTTGGTTTATTTGGGACAATAAACCAAATAATATCGCTATCCGCTCTATTGAATCGTTGACGCATCTGTTATAACACGCACCGAGTATTGTAACGTGGTGGAGAATATTTAACGTTTCAGAAATAAATAACTTGGTGGCTTTCATTGCTTGATTATAAAATAAAATGATGTAATTATATTGTTTGTGGGAGTTGTACAGTGTTACATGAGGTTGAAATGGAAATACACAATGTATTATGATGAATCTAATATACATATGGGATAACTGTTATGATTCATATACATATTATGATTAATATATTAAAATATGTAATAGGTGTGATGACTGTAAGAAAAAAATCATCGAAATTATGATTTTAAAAAATAAAATAGGTTATAAAGATTTAAAAAATGTTTTTTTTTAATTTATAGGAGTGAATAATAATAATATTATAAATATAAAAATACAAAATGTGTTAGTCCGCCATTTTATGAGAAAAAACAATCAGAGCGCACGACGTCATAGTATGGTCGCGTCAATTCTTCTGATAGTCTTCAATACAATATACGCATTAATTGTCGGTCTGGACTATGTTTATTTTGGTGTTATCGATATATTAATATTTTAATTAGATACTTAAAACTAAAACAAATTAAATATAAATGGAACAAGTATTCATCAAAGCAAATAGTTTCAATTTACCTAGATACTCGCCAACCTATCGGGGGACACTATGGGCCGGTATTACAGTGTCAGTTTAAGAGCTAAACTCAAGTTTTACAAAAATATAGCGTATTACAGTGTCCGTTTAGACCTAATCTTCCCTCAAATACGTCACTAAAACGACAAATATTTAACTCAACGTTTCTGGCAGATTAAGTACTTAACTGTGAGTCAACTGTCATTTGCTAGGCAACTCGTGTAGTTTCAGTTTCTATCACTAGAGGCGTTAGGCAACGTGTGTAGTTTCAGTGTTGTATCGAAGGTGGCGCCACACAACAAAACAAACTGACAGCCGTATTGAAACGAACACGGGCATTTAAAAGCATTATTTTGGTGAAAAAAATTAAATTTACCATGTTGGATAATAAAACAATGGTATTTAAAGTCGTAGCGTCCCGTTTTGTATTTCGTATTATTTGAGGTTATTTAAATTTGACAGATAATAACCACAGAAAAAGTGAAATATGTCTATAATTGAAGATTTAGTAACTGACATGTCATATTGCACTGTAATACGGAAATGGATTCAATCTCCCCTTAACATTAATCTTGAGTTTGGCAAACTCAATGAGTTGAGGGCCGACTGTAATATCGGGCCTATGTTAATTGTATTTTGTATGTAACTTAGTTTTTATTGAATAAATAAATAAATAATGAACGCTCGCAACGTATGGTAAACTAATTTAGTTTTAGTATTCTACAATTTTGTCACGCGATGGTGAGCTGACGAACGTTCGACATGTTATGATGCTGGTCACTGCCAAACTAAACTAGCAAGCTATATTTTTTTCATGCAATGAAGCGATTTGCGAAACGACGGCGATTACGCGAAGCATGCGTTTTAAAACATCGTTACAATTTTAGCAGCATACGAATTATTACATAGCGCTCGTTATTTGTATTGTGTTCATAACCAGCTATATTTATCTGCTATCGTTATTTTTAGCAATAGCAGCCATAGTAGTTATTTTTCTGCCTGTCTTAACTACTCTTAACTAGAATGGAACTTTTGATGGTCGGATATTTCTTTGCGTCGAACAAAGACTTTTGTTCATCAGAATTTCGAAACGTAAAAACTTAATAATAAGTACATATAAGTACTTTATTTATCTGTAATTTAAATACAACTTACATCTCGAAAATCGATAAAATATGCTCCTTCTTCTCTCTTCATTATGTGTTCATAAACTAAAAACATACGCGGGAAACTTATGATGGCCTATTTTGACGTTTGGACATTAATGAAGTTCTTTATATGCTTATTGCCTAAATAATGGTAAATATTATATTATTGAGAGCTAAAAGTGGGGGAACAAATACTGTACTTCATTGTAAACGCGTACTTAATAAAATTCACTTGTGTCTCGCCGTGCGAAATTTAATCACTTATTTCTCTTTTTTTTCGCGTGGGACGAAAACAAATACCTCAGTAGGTGTTTTTTTCGTCGTGTTTGTACATTTAGGGACCGCACAACACTTATGCACTTTTGAATTGATTATAAATACACAAATCGTCTTAGAACACATATATTACATATAGTAGTTATATGCAGTTTACGATACCATGACGTCACCGTCAGGGTCGGCAGCCGCCATGATACTACAAGCTTTTTTTGGCGTAAATGTCAAATTTGATTTTAAAATGGCGATTTTTGCTACTAAACCTTTATTTTATGTAGAAATGTATATATATTTGAAAACAGTGAATGCGTAAAAACATCGTGAGATAGTTTTTCAAAATTAGTCATCATGCCTATTGCGACGTTGTCAGCTCAAGCAGTAAAAAAATTAACATGCAATAAAAATATTAAAAAAAAAATATTTTTATTGAGAAATTTTTTTAACATCTCAATAGAGGGCTGGTTTACGTGATCACTTTATGCGCTTGCGCAACGTTCACCAATTATGCCTTCTTATTGAGTTCCGTTATCAATGTAATTTTTGAAAGTTCTATATATTTGTATAGTGTTTAATAATTCACCTGAAAATAAGGAACTATAGTATTGTCATCTATGAAGTAACGGAAATGCCTTTTTTGTAACGCCATCTATTAAGAAATTAGTTTCTTTGTAAACAATGAAAGCAACAGTCTTTATAAATGAGATGACGGTGTCTCGCACATATGTCACCCCTGAACTGCGCCAGAATTATTATTTAACTTTTGGCTTGTTTACCTACTTGTACCAAAGTGTATGTAAATCGAGTTTTTAATTGCATATACGCAAACATTGGATTTTTTTTCCTTTTGGGAGTCTAATGATATTTTTATTGACAAACTTTTTTTTAACATCTCAATAAAGACGAAGACGAAGGGATATTGTAGAAGAACCAGGGAAACACGAATACGTGATCACTCAGGAATAAAGTGATCACGTATACCAGTCAATGACGAGTCGTAAGCCCTGTAGGTGCCTCGAGTTCCTGGTTCTACTACAATATCCTAACTTGAGATGTTAAAAAAAGTTTGTCAATAAAAATATCATTTGACTCATGGCAATTGATATACAGTTTGCAAATATCAAGGCGTTATAAACAAATTATTCGATTACTATGAAAATCACTACAAGATTTAACATGAATTGTCATCGGGAATACACAAATTTTTAGAGTTTCAGAGCGCTAACTGCTTGGAAAGTTAGTTAAAAATTGATTGCCAAATTCTGGTACAGACAAGTGAAAAAAAGGTGTAAAAAAATAACTCTCACATATATCTAGTAACGGAGAGTAAAAATAACTTTCACAATAGAGTAATGGAGAGTAAAAATAACTTTCACAATAGAGTAATGGAGAGTAAAAATAACTCTCACATATATCTAGTAACGGAGAGTAAAAATAACTTTCACAATAGAGTAATGGAGAGTAAAAATAACTTTCACAATAGAGTAATGGAGAGTAAAAATAACTCTCGCATATATCTAGTAACGGAGAGTAAAAATAACTTTCACAATAGAGTAATGGAGAGTAAAAATAACTTTCACAATAGAGTAATGGAGAGTAAAAATAACTCTCACATATATCTAGTAACGGAGAGTAAAAATAACTTTCACAATAGAGTAATGGAGAGTAAAAATAACTCTCACATATATCTAGTAACGGAGAGTAAAAATAACTTTCACAATAGAGTAATGGAGAGTAAAAATAACTTTCACAATAGAGTAATGGAGAGTAAAAATAACTTTCACAATAGAGTAATGGAGAGTAAAAATAACTTTCACAATAGAGTAATGGAGAGTAAAAATAACTCTCACATAGTAAAGGAGAGTAAAAATATCTGTCACATAGTAATGGAGAGTAATAATGATTTTCTTTATTTTTCCCCCAGATGAAATAGAGAATTTTAAAAAATGATACGTTTCTCTACGCGATATTCCAAACCGCTGTAATAATTATTATTTCAGTCTGAAATGAAAGTAGAATAATATGATGGTGAGGTTTAAAGTATGTGGAATGGAAAGGAAAGTGCATGAACCACAAAGCTTTTAGTTTATTAACGTAAGACTCTATGTAGAAAACCATTTGTAAAGGTATCAAGAAACATATGAGAAAATACATATATTATGTATAATAAAAATGTATAATTTCTTCTTTGTGAATTATAAAATGTATTATAGAACTGTTAATCCAAAGCTAGCAGCATTTCCATGACAAAGAAAGGTGTAAATTAAGTTTTTAATTTTCAGACCACGTTGTTAAACTAATAAATACATTAAAAATTAAAGACTGAAAGAGATGAGAACGAACTCTTGAAAGAATTTGAAACATTAACGACTAGTTTTTTTAAGTGATCTTCTAAAAATAAGTTTGATTAGTAATAAAGTGGTTGCGAGTTCGAATCCTGCCACGACCGATTTTGTTCACCTATAATAGCAAAAACATATGTTAATTCAGGGAGTGTATGGGGATGTATATATTATGTACTTGTTTCAAGGACATATTCATCCTTTTTGTGTCCTCTCTACAGCCCAAAGTAAAGTCCGATCGACTTCATATTTACAATATAATATTATGTAAAATCCATAAACTTAGAGCTGCTTAGTTTTCCATCGATATCCGTTAATTTCTTCTCTATGATTTCACTTGTCCAAATTTTCAAAATGCTGTCACGGTCAGGAAAATTGAGGTATTTTTATACTGTTTAAAATATTTTGATACAACAAAACTACACTCATCAAAAATGCTTTCAAGTATTGTCAAAATTTAAAGATTAGAATCTATGGTCTGCCATGTCAATACGAAATAAATTTCATATTTGTATGAAAAATGTATTTAATAGAAATAAAATAGCTTCTGTATGGGAAAGTTGAGTGATTTACTTCATATTGATATTGTGTGTTACATATTGATATAGACAAGTGTATTTTTTACTCCCCACTTCTATCTTCCTCAACGGGTAGGCAGTGTGAACCGAACACCGCATTCTTCTATCTTGACACATATATATCGCCTCATCAACATTGATACACTGTTTCATACGTGCTCATCTAGCTAGTAATGCAATTTTACTTAAAATTTCTCAACAGGTATCATGTAGAAAATACATACTATGAGTTTCGTGATAATGTTTTTGTGCGTATGGTGTATTGTGAAAACTTTTGTCCTCTGGGAATCTTATATTTGTTTAAGAATCAAATAGAAATGTACTTCATAAAAATGCATTTAGAGATTGTAAACCTTTCAAGAAGAAAAAATGAACGCTTACTATGGTGTGAAGAATTTAGTGTTGGCCACGACCCACTCGTTTTCTTAAATTTTTGTTGCGATTAGGACATAAGTTACATCATGATATACAAAGGTGGGTCGAGTTAGGTACTCTTTATTGTAAAAAAATGTTTCATTGTTCTAGTCTGATTGGTTGGAAGAAATTGCCTAATGGCAATAAGCCCGCCAGTGTGCAATATATTTGTTTATATTATATACAGAAAGATGAATAAATAAATAAATAAGAAAAAAGAAAAAAAAAGTGTACTCGTCCTTCAACTAAGTGGTAGGAGGGTATCAGTAGGAAACAAATACTTGTACTTCATTTTTTTTTTAATCAACCGGATCCGGTAGACGTCTGAAGATGACGGATCCGGTTTTACGGATTGTAAATTGTAATATCTAAACGTGACCTGTATTTTTGTTTTTTTTTGTGTTTTTTGTATGAGTGAAACCATTTATTTTTGGATATTTTTTTTTAATTTATTTATTCAACAAAACAATATATATATAACAATATTTGAATTTTAACACTGTTTTTTTTTCTCTCGTTCCCAAAAAGCATAAAATGCTCGTGCTGAGAAATTGAGTACATATAGAATTATTCAATAACATAAAGACAAAATAAATAAAATCAACAATATTATAAGTATAGGTACACAAAAATAAAACATCAATACAAAAAGCATCAAAACAAAAAAAGCATCAATACAAATACCATAAAAACAAAAAAAGCATCAATACAAATAGCATCAAAACAAAAAAAAACATCAAAACAAAAAAAAGCATTAATGCAAATAGCATAAAAAAGCATCAAACAAAAAAAAACATCAAAAAAAGAAAAAAAATGTGTAGGTTTGTGTTCATAACTTAAATTTTTCAATTGTCAATACATATAAATTAGTTTGAAAAATATTTATAAATGCACAAAAAATGCGTTGATCTATATAAAAGTTATTCATGTGAAAGTTGCGTGATAATTTCGATACAGGTAATTATATTTCACGACAAGATATTTGCCAAGAAAAAATATTAGTTTCATGTGTTTGCACAATTCATACGGAAAATAAATTAAGTATAAAATAAATAAATGATCTCATATCAAATTTAACCATTACCCCAATTTACAGAATAAAATAATGCCACAACCGCAACAGCGCAAAGATGTTTCCCTCACATAAATATAAATTTCAGTCTGGCAACGTCGCGTTTATACCCTGATCTAGGAAAAGCGTGATGGCCTCGCTGAAAGCCTGAATCCCAACCGAATCAAAAATGAATAACGCAAAGCGAAAGGGACCGGCCAGTACTATGCACGGTATTGTGGCACGTTGAAATGATTAATACCCGTTTGCAACGCGGCTCAAAAGTACTTAGTAATGTGATGATTTCCCGTCGTATTATTAAACCTCTCCGTTCGGCCCACGCCGCTAGATGAAAATGTAGGTATCCCCACGGAGTCGACTGTTTGAAACTACCCCCTCGAAAACAACGTCATCACGCCAAAAGGTATGAACATTTACAACGATAAACTTTGTTTGCACGTGTAATGAAAATTTCTTTTTGTTTCGGCACCGTCACAGTTTTTCATTCGCTGTCGCGTCCGCGAGGAAATGTAGGTAGTAGGTAGTCTTCTGCGAGGCGTTCGATTGGACGGTTGTGTCGCGTCGCGCCTCGTTATTATTTGTATTGTGTCTCATTATTTGAGTGAGTGTTCGGTGTTCGCTCATGCGCAAAATTTGCTAAACATTCGAATTTCGAACGGGACTGATTCAAACGTGGAGTATTGAATGGTTCAGATTCGCGGGTCGTATATGATCATAGATACTAAAGAAAATTCATCTGTTTTTACGATATTTATTCTATGGTTGTTGGTATGTTTTGACAATTCGGTTTCACGAGTGACAAGTTGTATAAAAAAATATTTTGTGATTTGTGGTTTTTCTGAGATTTCACAACAAGGATTTAAACAGGTGCTGTATATTTTAGATATAATTTATTTTAAATTACTTTTGAAGTGTTTTTTTTTTATTTTTTTAAATAAAGTAATCTAAATAAAGTTTTGAATGAAATGATCTGACATTGAAATAGTTTAGTACGAATAATGTCTTACGTAATCGAGGTTATATTCTCGTGCTTCGAAAGAAACGAGTGATGTTTGGGTTGTGGCTAACGTCATAATCTACGTCGAAAATTTTTGTGAGTGAAAATGATTCTGCGCAGCCCTAGTATATCCAGTATTTACGAGAAAATTATTTTTTTATACTCTTTATACCTACTCATATTCTTTTTATATCTATATATTTTCTTTTTTTTACGATGTAACTCAAACAGGTTGCTTGAACAATATACGTTGAACATTATTGTCGTTTCAAATTCTAACGACTGATCACAAGACACACACACATTTACAAACCATCACGCTACATTCCTTAATAGGTTAGGCAGGGAGAAACGAGCTCCATATACCTGTCTTTGAAAACATTTATACCTTCGTTTATATTCAGGGGGGCAAGTCTGGTCCAACCGGCGAAATCAAAACCCTCGTGATTACCCATATCATGGATATAATTATTATATGGAGTTCTATAATATCTTTAGATGTCATAGAACCCCATATGATAATAATTATATCCATGATATGGATGATCGTGAGGGTTTCGATTTCGTCGGTTGGACCAGACTTGCTCCCCGTGTATCGCCTCAAACATGCTCGCCTGGTATTCAAGTACAAAGACAATTTAATAATAAATAAATACTTCCTTGCATCCTGAGTAAGTGGCATTGTTATTGCCAAATGACAATTTCTTTCACGAATCAGTGTTGCCAGACTAGAGAAGCATGAATTGTGTCAGAAATATTTTTTATAAGTAATTTGTTTAGGATACAAATTTCGAAACCATGTGTCTTGCATTCGATGTATTTTTTTTTGTTTTATTTTTCTATTTATTGTAAAATTCAGTTCATTACAGTATTTCGATGGCTCACCGGCCAATATTGTATGTACATTAATGATAGTTTTGAGTAAACTCAACTTGAATGTTCACAATGCTGGTACATTTACTTGTAATATTCAATTTTAAATTGACTATAATATGTTTAGCTGTATTGCATATGGACATAATATTTTTTCACAAATCAAAGATATAGTAGAGCTCTACAAAATATATCATCCTGGACCTCTCCGCAACCGCAAGATACATCTTCTTCTCGTTCTATACCCCTACCTGTACAAGTTCTTTTTACACCGTGTGGCACCTACATGGAGTCTGTTCAGTGTCTTCAATGTACGGTAGGGTAGGTGATGTCCCGACTTCAATGTCTCCGATAGCTCGTTTCGACTTCCACTGTACTAACTAATGCAGTTCTGCCGCCTTGCATTTTCTGGTGGAACTTGGAGGGGGGGATGTCGTGGTCAGGAATTTTATTCTAGCCATCGTCGCCGTCGGAGGCATTTCTTGGGTCCGTTTCTTATTTCTTTCTTTCAGAGTCTGCAGCTACCTTTCTTCTGAAATTTGTAGGGGCAATACCAATTATCGAGTATATCTTACTTACCTGATTTGGTTGGCTGCAAGCAATACGCCCTGTTTCATTATAATAAGTTAATCAATTGTTTCATCACAATTCAGATTTCTTTTTGACCACGAACGATTTATTTCAGACGACCGGTTTCGATGCGACTGCGTCTCCCTCAGGACGGATGTCAACAGTTGTTATCGAAAAAGATCCAGAGTGCATGGAAAAAATATAAATTTAACACAGATCTTTTCGTATACAATCGTAATAAAAAACGAATTATCCACTTTTGAAACATAGAAAACCTGATTAAAATAATCAAATATATTTTCAAATGTTTGAATGTTAACTTTGTGGTTCATATTTAACAAATTAAATTTAAAGATATAACTTTGTATTAACCACGTTTTTTGGTTGAAACGATGCGACCGGTTTCGGAACTAACCGTTCCCTCATCAGACTAACTTTCAACTGAAACAGAATGTGACGACGTGCTTACAAGAAATCTATGGGGGCGGAGGTAGAGGTAGGGTGGGGGTACTTAGGGTTGGGTCTTGTGCAGGGTGGGTCCGATTGGCTGAACCAACCAACATGAGAGTGTCTCTCATGAAGATTCTGGCCAGATAGAATGAACACTTTATTTAGTCAGAGAAATTATTTTTATATAGCACCTGTTATGTTTAATGTTCTACCTATTTCTATCAAGTCTGTGAAAACCATTACAAAATTTAAAAAAACTGGTCCACTCTCATGTTGGTTCCAATTTCGTAAATATGCTTCATGTTTTTAATAGTGTATATGTGATACAATAATGCATGGTCACCCTATCTTTTGTTTGTTTGTATAATGGTACTATCATTGAATTATTTGTACCTACTGGTACTATTTGTTTACTTGTATATAGTGAGCCTACAGTTGGGATTGTAAGTATATTGTTGCACTTATCACCACAGTTACCCAACTGTGGGTAACTGCGGCATGGTTTATTATAATTCCAAGCTTTTTAATTTGTATTTAATTGTATTTTGTTAATTTATGTTTCTTTTTTGTTCAATTTTTTTTATACACTGTCTTTACTATATTATGTTAAATTACCGACCTCAATACAGGCCACCCCTAGTGAGGTCGAAAATTATGTATTATTTTGTATTTTGCTACATGTAAAGATAAATAAATAAATAATGCCTGTAGTTTGTGATATCGCATCCTCCAAAGTCCATTATCATTTACTGGGACAAAAATGATTTTCGATTACCCGGCTCTTATATCTCCTCATAGCATAATTACTATCAATTTAATAAATTGCAGTTATTAGTTTGTTTTTACTAAGTAATGATTATTTTATAGGTAATCACAGACCAATTATCTAGTAATAACTACATACATACATACATACATACCATCACGCCATGTCCCTTACGGGGTAAGCAGAGAGAATCGAGCGCCATACTTCTCTATTTTTGCACACATTTCTGGCTTCCTTTACATCCATGCATCGTCTCATACATGCTCGTCGATTGTTCAAACTTTTTATGTTTCCTTCTTTCAAAATATCATTCACATAGTCATGGAATCCCTTTCTGGGGCGACCTCTGCTATTCACTCCATCTCTTGCACCCATGTATATTTTTTTGGTCAGTCGTTCATCGTTCATTCTTTCTATATGTCCAAACCACCTTAAAGCATTCACTTTCATTTTACATATAATATCCTTCTTTAACTTGCATTCTCTCCTTATGTCCTCATTTTTTATTCTATCATATATCGTTCTATTACATACTCTTCTTAGTGATCTCATTTCTACAGCATTTATTCTACTTTCATGTGTTCTTTTCCAGGTCCATGTTTCACTAGCATACGTCAAAGTAGGCACCACAATTGCATTGTGTACTGCAATTTTGGCTTCCTTTGAGATGCTTGGATCGGCCATTACTGGTCTAAGTGCTCCGTTTATTCTATTCCCTGCCATAACTCTTCTTTCAATATCTTTATCTTTAATAACTAAATTACTGCAATACCTACCTGAGTAACAATAATATTATTATTGTTACTTTTGATCTTTGATGATTGTCTATTATTAAAAGTAGGCACGTTGAACGTTGCCTTAGGCAAAGATTAAAGTAAAATATAGTTAAAATACTTTGATTTCATAAAATTGTTCAAAGCTTTTGGCTGTTTCGTTGAAATCGAATGCTGTAGAACGACGCATTTTGTATAATTTTATGAAATCAAAGTATTTTAACTATACTTTTACTGATTCTTTTGTTGAAACAACACAGCCTTAGTGCAGGTTTGATATTATTTTCACTATAAAATTGACTGTGGTGGTACAGTTAAGGTAGGCGAGCATGGAAGCTAATTTCATCGGCCGATTAATTATCGGTGAGCTACAACATACGAATTACATGTAAGAGCGCGCATGAAAGCTAACAGAATCGGCCGATTTAAAATCTGTGACGAGACACAAAAAAATCGGCCGATCGAGATCGGCCGATTTTTTTAATCCAATACTGTTGTATGAGAGGGCGCGCATGGCGCATGCTCACCGATAATTTAATCGTCCGAGCGCAGTAGATCGAGAAGTACGTTGTCAGTGTTGTCAAACGAAATGTCAGAAAACATGGATGAAATAAATATTGATTCAGAACAATTAATTTTATATGTTGAAGCACGTCCTTTATTGTATGATTAAAAATTAAGCGAAATATTAATAACTGGTTGAGAACAGCTAAATCATAATAAAAGAACTGAATTGAGTAAGTTATTACTTAATTGATTAATAGTTACATAGGTAATTTAATAAATATTCTACTTAATGAATAAAAAAATCCATATTTCTAATCATATGTATATTTAAACTTGTGAATATACATATTGTATTTTAAATAAATGAATGTTGACCGCCGTGTTATTTCCAATCGTACGATTCTATAAGCTTCCATGCGCGCTAGTACCGATCGGCCGATTATTATCGGCCGATAATAATCGGCCGATGAATTTTAGCTTCCATGCGCGCCTTACCTTATGATATGACATCAGGTATAAACTGCGTAGATAGATACCACGCGAGACATCATCAGATAAGATGGCAAATAAAAGGAAAAGCGAGAGACAAATCTTCGTGATTGTCTTACTGTACGTCCGCGCGTTTATGTCTGTGTTTAGTCACCTTCGGTGTAAATCGAGTTGCCAATTAAAAATAAAATCATTCTGTTTATTAACTCTCCACTCTGTAGAGACTAAACTGTAGGACTTGAATAATAATACCTGATATTTTTATATTCATAATTTCATTAATCTATAGCAGGTATCCTGCCCCTCCCCCCTAGTCTACGTGTCATTTATGTCATTGTAGTCACAGTTGCCTGTCACTTCCATAAATTGAGTTATCATTTCTTGATTCTTTTCTTGTACTAAATGACACCTTGTCTAGGCTGGTTTGCTTGTTACTTTCGCCGAAGGAATAACTCAAGGCAAAATCCATTGAGATCGCCCTTGAGATAGTTAGGTATATATTTTTATTATGATTTTATTTATTTTGTAAGCATAGTCTTAATAACAAGTTATACATGAATAATTTAACATTCCATTACATAACCTATTAAGTTAATGGAAATAATCAATTTTGTGTAAATTGTAATATCAGTTTTATAGGGAAAGGAATGGAAAAGATATTAGGAATTGGACGGAAAGAGAAAGAGGAGAGCTTGCAAAACATTACTCACCAGCAGCCACAGAGGCATTCAAGGAAATTATTACTGATGATTTGAATCTAACAATAGACATATTAGAGAGTTCTTTATTCTTAAAGAACACATTGAAATTGTTACAAGTTCTGTGTATAAATGTATTCTGTAAATAGTTTGTTTTACATATAAGTAACTTAAATTGAAGTGGATTCTTGGTGTGACGTGATCGGCAGTTGAATTGTATCAAATTAAGTAAGTCGATGGAGTCTATTTTATTATTTACAGTTCAAGTGTTTCAAAAATTTGTTTTGTACATTCTCTATCCTATCTATATAAGTAATATAGAAAGGGCCCCACGTAACAACATGTATATATGTATGAATATTTTGTTTATGTTGTTAAAAAAATGCATTTTATTACATCTAGTATAAAGAAATAGAATATCTACAAGTTGGAAAAAATAAGAAATTTACTAAAAACAAGAAAATATTCCAATTAACACAAAAATACAAAGGAATCACACGATAACTTCGTGACATCTCCCCTTCTTCTTATATAAACTTCACCCACCAACGACAGTAGCACCACAAGTACCTAGATGTTTGTTTGAATGAGGGAGCGGGTCAAAACACTCTGAAACCGGTTAACATAAAATACTCAAATGTGGTGTAAACAAAATAGTTATTATTCTAATTTATTATAAACGAGTGGGTTGTGGCCAACGCTAAACCCCTCACTAACAAGTCATTCTATAAAGTATTCAAAATTTGTATGGAAAATTTTTAGCATTTTCATGAAATGAGTTTGTTAAATTATTTTTTATTTAAATATTTTATTATGAAAACTTGATAACTCTTCAATGCCATTTTATGAAAGTGATGTGCCTTTTTAACAATTTGAAAATAAAAATTTCAAATTTTAATTTTCCCGAGCTTGGGGTCACTTTGAAATATTTGACAGTTAAAAAAATTGAGAAGCACTATTCAGATATCCTTCAAAATCTAATGGGGTCTAAGTGAGTATTAGGTATACACATTTGCAAAATTTGAATAGAATCGAATGATTACTTTAGTCTATAATTGATAAAGTAAAAATGAACACGCCGTACATAGCACACACACAGATACATTGTGATAAAACTTTCAGAATACAATCTCAGCATGATACTAGTTGATAATCTGCAATAAAAAAAATACCCTTAAAAATTGCGAAATCATAACTCCCCACTATATCCCCTTTGGTTAGTGAGGAGTAAAAATAATTCGCCCTGTCTTTGCAAATTAAAGATTTTTATAATTCTCTCATGAGTTCCATAATCAAATCTTGATCTTGATTAATTTATATGAGAAACCCCCTGAAATTCAATCTTTCTAATAAAAAAAAATATCATTGATTTCGGGCGACAAGATGAAGAATTATTGATGAACATGTACATATATTGATGTAATTTTCTCATGAATCTTATAATCGGTTCTAGACCAAATTAAAATTACCTCTTTTCTTTTCTTTGAAAACAAAATCATCGAAATTGGACATCGTGGTAAAAAATTATCGCTGAACATACTGAAAAATGTATTTTAGTATCGATAGATATCTAAATTTTAGATATACTAGTTGCATGTAACACATGAGATCCAACTGTCGATAGCGATAGTATGTATAGTTGAAGAATATGTACCAAACTATAAACCCATAGATACAAATTATTGAATATTTTCAGATATTTTGTTTTCTATACAACATATGTAGGTATGTATGTCAAGATAGGATAGTATGGAAGAAGATCCTTTTTCCTACCCAGAATATGCAAATTGCATGATGGTATGTATGTATGTTTGGAGATGAAGTAACAAACTATAAAGTCTTCTTACATATTGTGTATAGGCGACTGCCATACAAAATGTATGAAGCGATGTCGTCACTAAATTCAATTTTTAAAAAAATTGTTAAAAAAAAATTGAGATCTTCTACTACAATGTTAATATTTTTTATAGAAAATTAAATTATCTAGTTGGGGTGTTTCGGCTTTTTTCGATAATTGTAAAAGTTTTGGAAATATAGGCAGTTAAACTCATAAATTTATCATAAAAAAAATATTTTTCTTAATAAAAAATGTTTGAGAAACCCTGGAATTTTTTTGAAAAAACTAATTTGAGATTTTGTATTTGTCTATGTTTGTACCAATTTTCAGCGTTCTACCGTTTATGGTTTCTGAGATATATGGAAAAATAAAATAAAAATTCAAAAGTTGATAACCCCTGACTGAAACAAAAATTCAAAATTCCGAGTATAAAAGTTTTGTAGGCCTGTAACTGTTTATATATTCTGAAATTTTAGGCTCTGTAAATTGAGCGGATCAAAAGTTATAAGGGGGGGACGGACACACAGACACACACACACACAGACACACAGACACACAGACACACACACAGACACACAGACACACGAAATGTTCTACTCCGAATTCTGAGTAAATCCGTGTATGGAACAAATATGCTGCGAAGCCTCTAAGTTGGTGTTTTTTGACTTCAAAGTTGGAAAATCCATGAAAAAAGTAGACCTCTCCATACAATTCTCGCGTATTCTGGCTTGATACATTGTCGATATGTTAAGAGAACAAAGTTCTCCTGAACAAATCGACAGTTGGATTAACAGAAACATGGATTTGTTGATCTTAACGATTACAAAATAAATATATGCCATCTTTTAGATCGATGGGTTCACCCTTGGAATTTGTTTTTTTTTCTGTGTGTAAGTTGGCACGCTTCAAATATCATCGTTTTATCTTACCTGAGACCAAGACACGATAAAATGAAATTTTCAAAGGACTTCAAAGGTTCTTCCTCTCATACATAACGTTGTAAACCTCGATATTGTACGTTGAAATTGCGTAGACATGAAATTCGCATTGAAATTTCCGTCAGAAAATTCATATTGTAAATGTGATGAATACATTTCATATAAATATTCTCACGAATTCCAGAAGACATGTCTTTTGCGTTGATATTCTGCAACGTATTTAAGAATAGTTTAGATTTATGATTTTACTCCTCACTACCCCAATGGGGATATAGTGGGGAGTTATGAATTCAAAATTTTTAAGGCTATTTTTTATTGCCGATTATCAACTACTATCATGCTGAGATTCTATTCTGAATGTTTCATCTCAATGTATCTATGTGTGTGCTATGTACGGCGTGTTTATTTTACTATATCGATTATAGACTAAAGTACTCATTTGATTCTTTTCAAATTATGCAAATATGTATGTGATATGTACCTACTATGTAGGGTGTGTTAATTCTACTTTATCGATCATAGAACTCATTCGATCTTTTCAAATTTTACAAATTTGTATATCTTGTACTCGCTTAGACCCCACTAGACTTTAATGGATATCTGATCAGTGCTTCTCATAGCGATGAGATCATATAAGCGATCTCATTTCAATTGCGTTTATCCAACTGTCGATTTGTTCAAGAGAATTTTATTCTGTTAACATATCGAAAAAGTATCAAGCCAAGATACGCAAGAAATTCTCCTTCGACTCTTGGAACGCGAATACGGAATTTGTGGAAATTTTCTTAAATGGATGACCTCATATATTTCAGGAAGATGCCAGTCTGTGAGGATAAATAATAATAAGTCTTTACCGGAAATTGTAAAGTTTGGAGTGCCTCAGGGATTGGTGCTCGGACCAATTTTATTTATTTTATACATAAAACAACTTGATAATATAATTCAAAATCAAGGATTTGACTCTTTCGCTTACGCTGACGACCGCTTGTTATTCAAATTTTGTAGTCCCATGAACAAAAACCGTCTGGAAGTGGATACTGCTGAGTGCATCGAAAAAGTCGCTACGTGAATGTCTCATAACAAGCTAAAATTAAACCCAACAAAAACAGAGTTTATGTGGGTAGCTTCACCACGGCGACAGCACCTCATTGAAAGTACTCCTATTAACATCAACGGAGAAAAACTCTTGCCGTCTGCAAGTGTCAAGTTTTTGGGTGTACACTTAGACAATAAGTTGTCTCTTGACCTGCAAATCTCTAAAACAGTCAGTTCATGCTTTTTCCAACTAAGACAACTGAAAAACATTCGTCGAAGCCTGCCCAAAAATGAGACAAAAACACTTATAAATGCTTTCGTTGTGTCTCGGCTAGATTACTGTAATGGCATCTATGATGGATTGCCAAAGTATCAGTTCGATAGATTACAGATGGTGTTTAATGCAGCAGCAAGGCTCATTTATGGAGCGGAAAAACGATGTCACATAACTCCACTACTTAACGAATTGCATTGGTTGAAGTGTCCAGAGCGAGTTGACTACAAAATCTGCTTAACGGTGTTTAATGCTTTAAATAACCTAGCACCACAATACGTACAAGAGCTGTGTCAGAGAAAAGATCTCTCTGGGAGGCATCTCACACTTAGGTCTTCTGGATCACAAAGTACCAACTCCCTAAAGGAGTTGGACAGAGCCAATAAAGCGGCTTACTATGATCGATGCTTTGGTGTGAGTGGTCCTATAAAGTGGAATAAATTGCCTCTAGATGTCCGCAGTGCAAATAGTAAGAGCACTTTCTCTAAAGGACTGAAAACAGTTTTGTTTCGTAGAGCAATATAATATCTATCTAAATAACAGCGCCCTTGGAATGATCTTGAATCATTAAACGGCGCTATACAAATTATTATTATTATTATTATTATTATTTGTATGCAGGGTCTATATTTTTCACGGTTTTTCCAACTTTGAAGTAAAAAACACAAACTTAGAAGCTTCGCAGCATATATGGATTTACTCAGAATTCGGAGTAGAACATTTATCTGTTCCCCATGTGTCTGTTCCCCCCCTCCCTTATAACTTTTGATCCGCTCAATTTACAGAGCGGATCAAAAATATGTGTTTATAGTTTGGTACGTATTCTTCAATTGAACATACATACTTTCGCCATCGACAGTTGGACTCATGTGTTACACGCAACTAGTATTTTTACTGTTTTTTCTTGTTTTCAATGAAAAAACAGTTAAAATCATAAATGCATATTCTAAACATGATTTAACTGTGAACTAAATAAAAAAATAAGGAAAATTTATAAATTGAGTAATTTAATGTATGCTAGTTAAAAATCGATTTCAAATTTAATATGTGAAGAGAATTTTGAAAAGAGCTTTAAATATTTTTTTTTATTTAAGTAGGTACATACTTGTTACACCTTTAAAGATATTACAATGTCAAATGTGGTCAGTATTTTCATGGTTGATCATCTTTCATGGCAATGATTCATTAGAAAACAAAAAATATTTGGTTGGATTGCGTTGGTTGGAATTCATATAATGAACAGGTTCAAACAAACATTTCCTTTAAGCAAAATCAATAACAATATTGTTTTTGAAAATTAAATGGTCGGTATGTAGGTAAATATAATTTAGGTAAGTACCTACATAAATGATGTTAACATTTTATAACACTTTTATTATTTTAGGAAAAGTTTCGGTGTTAATTCATTAAATTTACTAAACTACTCCATAACTTTGAAACTAGTTAATTACATTATTTATACTGGACGTGACGTGACTTATATGTAGGTACAATGTTTTTGTGTAGTATAATGAATTTAATTACACTACTCAACAAGGCAACATTGTGTACTAGAATATTTAAACGTGTCTACAAGTAATATTATTATCATCTTACTTTTACTTTAGTTCATATGATTATTGAAGTGTTTTGTTTAAAACTAGTTGCATGTAACACATGAGATCCATCTGTCGATGGCGATAGTATGAATAATTAAAGAATAGTTAGCTACCAAACTATAATCACTTAAAAAAAATAATAAGTATTCTTAGATAGTTGGATTTCTATTTAAAACATGTAGATATGTATGTCAGGATAGGATAGTTTGAGATGTACTTCTACGATGTTCAATTTTTTTTATAAAAAATAAAAGAATCTAGTTCTGGGGTGATTCGGCTTTTTTCGATATTTTTAAAAACTTTGGAAATATAGGCAGTTAAACACATAAATATATCTCTATTTCCTTCCTTCCTTTGTTGTTGTGAATTTACTCTTAATAATGTTACATGTTTATTTCCGTTTGTTTTAAATTTAATGTACCTACCAATATACTATCAATGACCTCACGTTGCTTTGTTTGGTTGGAAGAAATTGCCTTGTGGCAATAAACCCGCCATTGTTTACAGTATTGTACATGAAGTTTAATAAATAAAATGATAAAAAAATGATTTTCTCAAAAATAATGTTTGAGAAACGCTGGAACTTCTTGAAAAACAATTTCACATTTTGTATTTGTCTATATTTATACCAATTTACAGCGTTATAGCTTTTATGCTTTTTGAGACATATGGAGAAATAAAGTAAAAGTTGTTAACCCCTGACTGAAACAAAAATTCATTATTCTAAGTATAAAAGTTTTGTTGGTCTATAATCTTTTTATAATATATTCTGAAATTTTAGGTTCTGTGCATTGAGCGGATCAAAAATTATAAGGGACACACAAAACTAAATATTCTACTCCGAATTCTGAATAAGTGCATATAAATAGAACATATGGTGCGAAGCCTCTAATGTTGGTGTTTTTGACAAATTTGAAAAAACCTCGAGTATCTTGGCTTGATACTTAGTCGATATGTTAAGAGAAATATACTCTCGTGAACAAATCGACATTTGGATTATTTCTCGGGACTGTTTATTATTTATAAATTTGTGTCTTATTTTTTTTATAAATATAAAATTCATATTATCGCTTACGTCGTTTTTGTTTCGCGTTAGTCAAGTCGTACAAAATGTATGGCGAGACGATCCCCATTATTTCTACTAAGACGAGAAGTGGGATACAACTCGCTTAAAATTAAGGTACGCCTTAAGGTACGAGTACTATATGGTAAACCATTATTTTAAGGGCTATTGGCATAAGTGAAAATGGTAGAAGATGATTGGTTTGTTAAATTTTTCCACGTATTTCTGCCTGCTTCCATTCTGTAATATTCTGTAATAATAGTTGCGCCTGGTATCAGGCAAGGTGTATAGCGGGTTACGAGATCATACGAATAGATGATTCGGAAATCTTCGGGTTTCAATATAAAGGTATGTCTGGGTTTTGTTCAGGGCTTTTTGCATTGATCAACGATAGTGCTCTCACGTTGTGGTTATTTGTACTTCACTCTGTATATATTAAATTACTGTTAATTTTAATAAAGTGTGTTTAAGTGAAACGCGTGTATTCATTTACTATATCTAAGTATCTAAAACTACCAGATACTAAACATTCTTTCATTTTTTGGCTAACTTATGTATAATTTTTAATTTACAGTAAGTTTGAAAACGGGTGTTTGATGTAATATATGATATCGAAACAGCATGAAGATATGGAACCATATAAATATAAAATAAGTGCCTTGTACGTTTGATACCATAAAAACGTTACCACCGTAGTTTGAATGCAAATAAACTGTGAAAATTATCATAAATATTTTTACAGTATGATTACATTCAAAGCTTATAATATAATGTTGGGATTCCTAATGAGAGTATGCAAACCACTTACTCAAGTGAAAACATTAAGCTCACTATAATATAACGCAATTGTTACTAGTCAATTTGAGTATGCGTCAGTCATCTGGAATCTACAATATAATATTTATACTAGTTGCATGGAACACATGAGATCCAACTGTCGATGGCGATAGTATGCTTTATTGAAGAATACGTACCAAACTATAAACACAAATTAATAAATATTTTAAGATATTTTGTTTTCTATACGTAACATGTAGGTATATATGTCAGGATAGGATAGTATGGAGTTCAGTCTGTTTTTCCTACCCAGAATATGAAAACAGCATGATGTATGTTTGTAGATTAAGTAGGTATCGAATTATTGAGTGAGATATTGTGTAATGTTTACTGCCTTACAAATTGTATGAAGCGATGTCGTCACTAAATTCAATATTTATAAAAATTGTTAAAAAAAGTTTGAGATATTCTACTACAGTTATAAATTGCCTAATGGCAATAAGCCCGCCAGTGTACAATTATATTTGTTTATTTTATGTACAAGAAGATGTATAAATAAATAAATATAAATAAATAAATACAGTGAAAATATTTTTCATAGCATAACATTATATAGTTGGGTGTTTCGAATTTTTCGATATTTTTAAAAACTTTGGAAATATAGGCAGTTAAACACTAACTTTATTTGAGATAATATATTGTATTTGTCTATATTTATACCAATTTTAAGCTTTCTAGCTTTTATGGTTTTTGAGATATATGGAAATCAAAGTAAAAATTCAAAAGTTGATAACCCCTGACTGAAAAAGTATGAAAGTTTTGTAGGCCTATAACTATCTGTATATTATGAAAATTTGGGCTCTGTAAATTGAGCGGATCAAAATTTATTAGGGGGGACACAGGCACACGGACACACAGACACACATTAAATGTTCTACTCCGAATTCTGAGTAAATCCATATATGGAACATTTATGCTGCGAAGCCTCTAAAGTGTTTTTTTTTTATTTCAAAGTTGGAAAAACCCTAAAAAATATAGACCCTAAAACAAAGTTCTCTTGAACAAATCGACAGTTGGATAAACTCCAATATTGACTGTACAGATCTTTTGTAAATTATTTACATCAACATACCAAACAGACCTCAACGTTCTTATCAGGCAAAATAAACACTAATGCCGCTCTGAATTCACCGATGCCTTACCACATATAAAAATTTGTAAAGGATCAGGTCCGTGGACATATTCTGTATGTCCAGGACCCTTTTCAGGAGCCACATTAGACAGGAATAATTAATTGTTTTGTTACCAGCAGTGAGTACATGTAACATGAAATCAAAGTGGGCTAGTAAGTTATAATTACTTGAGTTATTCTTATTTATTATTGTTAAATTTTTATTTTTGTATCTTGCCCATGTTTTAAAATGTATACATAAAAAAAAATATTGTAGTTACATTATATTATGCTCGCCTAGGTGAGGGATCTTTTCAATATTTCAATCGTTGGTAGGTAACAGATATCGCGATATCATCACACCATGTCCCAAATGGGGTAAGCAGGGAGAACCGAGCGCCATACGCCTCTATTTTAACACACATCCATGGCTTCCTTTACATCCATGAATTGTCTTGTAGATACGTGCTCGTCGATTATTCAAGCTTCTTATGTTTACTTAAGGTAGCTCCTGCTATTCACTCCATCTTTTACAACCATGTATTTTTTTGGCCAGTCGTTCATAATTCATTATTTCAATACGTCCAAACCACCACAAGGCATTCATTTTCATTTTACTTTCAATATCCTTCTTAATTTTGCATTCTCTCCTTATGTCTTTATTTTTCATTCTGTTACACCATATATCGTTCTGTTACATTATAGTACCTAAATAAACATAGTATGTAAAATTTCGTAATACGTTATTCATCGTTCACCAAACGCAACACATACAAAATAACTAATATTGTTTGAATAAATAAATGTATGAACTAATAATGTTTGCATATATGCTATAAAAATATTCGTATATGCTATAAAAATAATTAAATGTATGAACAAATAATATTTGCGTATATGCTATAAAAATATTCGAATAATATCACTTTAAATAAACTAATATTATTTATTTTTTGTGCATGTTTTGTTATTTGGCATTCACTGTTAAAAGTATCATTATTTCAAAGTGCTTTAGCCCCGGCACAGGCATTGCAGTTAAGAATATTATTTGTCTATTATTAGTATGTATGTATGTATGAATAAATATATAAATAAATTAATTGAACTATTACTTCATAATAGACACTTCCTTGCGCCCTGCTCAAGTGGCGAGTTTATTTCCATATGGCAATTTCTTCCAACTAACCAGTGTTCCTAGCATATCTGGTAAAAGATAATATGAATTGAATTATTTTTCAATATGTTTTGATTTTAAAATATAACAATTTTATGTAATTATTTTATGTACCTACATATTATAGTATCAACATACATATATATTACGTTGGCAATCTCATTATATATACACTAAATATTCACTAAATGGGTAAAAAAAATATCTATCTGATAAAACCCGATTTCTTCTTCCTCTCCTTATCCTTTTGTTTTCCAATCATCGCTATGAACTGTTCTAATAATCAATATTTTTTTGCGTTTCTTCTGTTATCTTTATTATATTTTCTTATTTTTGTCGTTTCATAGCCTTTTTGCCATGACAAAAAAAATATAATTGCTGTTTGCAATACAAAAATTATATGAAGATACTAGCAGTTAAAAATAAATAAATATTTGAATATTATTTAAACAATTACTTTACACACTAAGTAAATAAATATCCCAAACTACATACATCCGTGTGCGTTGTTTGTTGTTTTTAATAAATAATGTAGTTTAAAAGTAAATATAACTAATATTGATTTTTTTTTAAAAAAGAAATTAAACTTTGTGTATTTGAATCATACTGACAGAAAATCCTTCGGGAAACAGTTTAATGGGTGAGCTCATTTTCAAGTCTACAATTTTATGAGTTTTTTTTTACTAAAAAGCAGTTCCCCAAAGCTCTATAATCTATACTGATTCAGGTAAGGTCGTTTATTCTTATTTTCTTTGGCCCCTTATCGTTTCAGAGTAGGGGTTTGGAACAACGTCTTGGGCCTTTCGCTTTTTTCTTATCTTAATCCTAATACTGTATTTATATTCAATTTAGATTATCTACATTTAATTTTCAATTACATGTTTTTTTTGTGTCAGTAGGTACTTCTTAATATTTTCGTATTTGTGGCTTGCTAAATATTAAATTGGTTTAAAAAAAAACTGAAGAGACTCTTTTGAAATTGATTCTCAGAAAACTGAGTTTTAATTTGAATGTATACTATATTTTATTCATATTTCAAGTTCAAATCGATTTCTATTGATATTAAGACAAAGGAATGTTGAATGGTTATTCAGAAGTTTTTGTTTTTTTTTTCTTCGATTTTTGTTTATTTTTATCGTGTTTTATTTTGATCGAATTAAAAAAAACAAGGTTACTTTTTCAATGATATAAATAAATATTTACTTATTAATTTATTTATTTTTATATGTCATGTTCAATCACACAAAGGCGGGTTTATTACCATGGGCAATTTCTTTCAACCAACCCGAGCAACGTCTTCTTTTTCTCTCTTGCTATATGTATCACAACTCTTTGTCTGTGCCGACTGCTGGGTTCAGCTCTCCTCGTCCTCAAATTATAGGTCCTTCTGTTCTGTTGTATGTCAACAAGGCCATGTCTCTGCAGATGGTTTCGTCTTTGCACTATCCAGGAATCTTTGGTCTTCATCTGGATGTAAGTTGAGGAAGAACCATGGAGATTGCTTGGTTTACCATATGGTCTGGCGGTCTGCGTTCAACGTGCAACTGCCTTTCCTCTATTTTACTATGTATATCAGTAACGACCAGGGTGCCACAAATCCGTGAAATTTTTATTTTGTTCGTAAAGGACAGTCCAGCAGCCCATCTCAGCATACGCATTTCAGTAGTTTCCGGTTGACTAGAGAAGGATTGTACATTGTCCAGCATTCGGAGCCATAGAAGAGTGCCAGCCTGATGATTGTCTGGTACACTTTTCCCTTCATCTTTGCTGGCATTTTTGGATAGCAACGTGAAGTCTCGAAAGTTAAATTGGTACAATAATAGGTTTTATTGAGAATATGAATTAAAGCAGATAAAAGAATTTAAAAAATTTAAACATAAATTAAAATTGCACTTAACATTCTAATATAGTAGTTTTCGATTTTGTTGTTTTGATTTGTTTCAATTTCCAGTATTTTATTTTTTTTTATTTTTGAATATGTGTTTTGATATATTTGAATCGTCTATAATTCTATATTACTCATTTTTCAATTATTTTCATGTTTTTCTTTTTTTTTCTTGGTTTGAATATGTATTCTGATATGTTTTCTCATTTGAATATTCTTCTTTTTCATTTATTCTCAACCTTTTTTAATGTTGATTTGATTTTTTTTTGTTCATGTATGATTTGATTTAATTACTTTTACTTTTATGTTGACTTTGCTTTGTATTGATGTTTTTTATTTTTTTTTATAAGTGCTTCCCTCATCAAGCACAAGATTGTAATCTTTTTGATGAGGTACTGCAAGGGAAAATATGTAAAAATATTATTACTAGTGAATTTATATATTGATTTTTATTATAAAATTATTAATGTTAAATAAATAAAAAAATAAAAAAAATGAAATAAATACAAAGAGAAGAAAAAGAAAAGAGATGAAAAAAATAGTAATAACAAGAAAAGGAGGGTACGAAAGAATGTAGAAGGAATATTCAGACTTTTTGACAGATAAATTTTTTTTAGTTTACTTTTAAATATTTGAGATGACGTAACTTCATCACGTCCATGTTTCACTGGCATACATACATCAAAGTGGGCACTAGAATTGCATTATGTACGGCAATTTTGGCTTCCTTTGAGATGCTTGGATAAGACATTACTGGTCTGAGAGCTCCGTTTATTCTATTACCTGCCATAACAAAATAAAATTAGATATCCAAAATGTCTTCATATTATTATTTCGACGCGACGCGAAGAGCAGTGTTAATGAAATAATAAAGTGGCCGTAGCATGTTTTTTCGCACAATTTATATCTTGTTCCTTGTTAAAACGTCTACAATCTATTGACGTAGTAGATACACAAGAAACTGTGTTTTATATTCTAGATGACAGAGATATCAGACTACAGTGGCAATAGATCGCTTAAAGTATCGAGAGAGAGTGGAAAGTTTTATATAAAAGATTTGTTCGGTACATAAAAATAATATGTTATGAAAAAAAAACGTAATGGTTTGATACGATCTTATAAAACGAAAATAAAACATCATAACTCGATTCTCTTCTTCTATAGGTATTTATAGAAATATGAGTAAAAGTATTAAAAAATAATAAATTGATATAAAAATCAGAAATAAATCAGATACCTACTGCTGTACTACCAATAACTTACGTTTTTCTTATTCGTACTTCTATAAAATGTTGAAATATTTTGGCGTATTTTTATTTATATCATCACGCCATTGCCCTTATAAGATGAAGCACGATACATGTGTGAATCAGCACACACCAGTCTCATATCACCTAAGCGATATTCAGAATGGGTGGTGTACCTCATTGCTGAACTATGTGAGATGTTATTTAGTCTGTTGTATTTTTAATTCCTGGCTCTTATGGGACACCGTGAACGATGATATTAGAAAAGAGTGGAAGCACTATTCTAAGCCGGAGCCTCACAATGTAACATATTATTGTAAAATGGATGTTTGTATTTTACTTCGTGGTTCATAGTAAATAAGTTTATCACTCGGTCTGAGCATAAACCAATGCAAAACCAAACTGATGGTGATTGATAGAGCATGTAAACTTCCCCCAATAAACTCTCTAAACCATCTTAAGATAGAACATGACTTCACATATCTAGGTTCCAACATATGTGACACCGATGGTTGTGAGCGAAAGTGAAAAGACGCATCGACATGGCAAAGGGAGCACTGGGAAAGCTCACAAGAGTATGGAAGGACAGGACCATCACGAAAAACACGAAGGCTAGACTCATCAGGGCTCTGATATTCCCGATGTTCCTGTATGGTGTGGAAACATGGACACTTAGGGAGTCAGAGCGAAAGAGGATCGATGCTTTCGAAATGTGGTGCTGGAGGCGAATGTTGCGCATCCCATGGACAGCCAGAAGAACCAATGTGTCAATTCTAGAAGAGTTAAAGATCGAGGATCATCTATCGACAATATGTTACAGACGTATCCTTCAATTCTTTGGACACATTGCCAGAAGGGAACCAGACTGCCTCGAGAAGCTTGTTGTGATGGGGTCTTCGGTGACTGGTGCTCTGCGTTCAGCCCAAAACAGATTGGCATGGAGGCGAGCCATACGTGTGGCGACATACTACAGCCGCTATCCTCAGTCATGAGGAAAAGGACGAATGATGATCATAATAAATCTGTGTATTATAATTATATAAAAATCCATTTAGGGCGTTTCAACTAAAATAAAACATTGCATTGAGCTTGAGCTTGAGCTTGCATTGAGCTTGTAAGTGCAATCAACTTTCATGTTCCGAATAGACGGATTAGACAAGCTGTGCTTTTCCATGAGGGAGCCGCTTCCACTAACTATATATTTAACTCTCCAATACCGAGATTACATAGGCTAGGAAATGAGCTGTGTGTTGATGCAGACATTTTCGGGGATAGCCTGCCGGTATTCAAAAAAAAATCTTTATAGGGTTTCCAGAATTCAAATTGAATAGCTAACTTCGTAGTTTTCTTTCTTTTCCTTATTCTTTGTTTTTTTTTGTAATTACCCTATATATATATTTCACAATATTATGTTATTATAATAATTAATAAATTATTGATGTATGTGCTTATTTCTTTGTGTAAAAACATTTTTTTAAAATTTTTTTTGTCAATTTATTGTTGTTTCTATATTTTTTATATATTCGACCAGTACTGTCTAATTTTTAAACGAAATGTATTGTTAATTCTGTTTTTATTTTTCTTTTTAATATATATTTTTGTTAATAAAAAGAAAATACAATTCTATGTAACATGTAAATGGCTTATGCCGTGTATTGTGTAAAAAAAAAACATTATGAGTAGGTACCTAAATAAAACGAGTGGGTTGTGGCCAACGCTATACTCCTCACTACCAAGTCTATTCAAATTTTGTATGGGAGGTTTTCAACATTTTCATGAAATGAGTTTCTCCAATATTTTTTTATTTAAATATTATGAAAACTTGGTATTTCTTCAATACCATTTTATGAAAGTAATGTGCCTTTTTACCAATTTGAAAATAAATATTTCAAATTTTCAGTTTCCTGAGCATGGGGACTTTTTAAAATATTTGACGTTTAAAAAAAATGAGAAGCACTATTCAGATATCCTTCATAATGATGTCTCAACCTAAGTACCTATATCTTTTATTTAAAATTGTATTTTTTTTCTCCACTTAATCTTATTTTTTATGTTTACTATTTTTGTTATAGTACATTCTTTTTCTTTTTTAAATGTGTTTATGATTATTTTACTATTTTGTTTTGTAATTCAATGTGTGTACTTAATTGTTTTTCATGTTTGTAAAAGGCAATTTGCCGTAAATAAATAAATAAATAATCTAATGGGGTCTAAGCGAGTATTAGATATACATATTTGCAAAATTTTAAAATGATCGAATGAGTACTTCAGTCTTTAATTGTTAAAAGTAAAATAAACACGCCGTACATAGCACATAGCACACAGTACATAGCACAGACAAACACATAGATACATTGTGATGAAACTTTCAAAATACAATCTCAGCATGATACTAGTTGATGATTTACAATAAAAAAACAATCTGAAAAATTGGGAAATCACAACTCCCCACTATGTCCCCTTGGGTTAGTGAGGAGTAAAAAAGTCACTTAGGAAAATAATTAATGATTTCGAAATCATGTAGATGTGTATTATTATTTTCTTATTTCTGAATTCGTGCAATTTCATGGCTGAAGACGCATGAAAGTAGAATTAACGTGGTGGAAATGACTCATGTCATGTGTGTCAAAGCAATTTTTTATAGAATAATAAATGAGGATTTAAGAAGAAACAAGTATACTTTCATTATTCTCCACATAGCCCTGTATTTATTTAAAAAATGAGTATGTACATAGTAGATGGGTCGAAAAACATTTTTTTTTATATTTAAAAAAAAATTAGTATTAAAAAGTTGTCTAATGTCAAGATATAAAATCGCTTTAGTGCTGAAAACTTGTCCAATGTAATGATAGATAATCGCTTTTGTGCGGAAAAGTTGTTAAATGTAATCCAACTGTCGATTCGTTCATGAGAATTCAATTCTCTGAATGAATCGACATTATTAAGCCAAGATGCGTGTACGAAGGAACATTTTGTATGGTGTAGTGGACTTTTTGCATGCTAATAACACCAACTAGAGGCCTCGCAGCATATATGTTCCCATACATGGATTTACTCAGAATTCGGAGTAGAACATTTTATGTGAGTTTTGTGTGTCTGTGTGTGTGTCTGTCTGTCCCCCCCTTATAACTTTTGATCCGCTCAATTTACAGATCCCAAAATATCAAAATATTTATAACACATAAGCCTACAAAACTTTTGTACTCAGGATGGTGAATTTTTGTTTCAGTCAGGGGTTCAAACATAGACAAATACAAAAATTCAAATTTGTTTTTACAAAAAAATTCAAGAGTTTCTCAAACATTTTTTATTAAGAAAAATATTTTTTTTATGATAAATTAATGAGTTTAACTGCCTTTATATCGAATTTTTTTTTAAATATCGAAAAAAGCCGAAACACCCCAACTAAATAATTTAATTTTCTATAAAAAATATAAGAATTGTATTAGCACATCTCAAATTTCTTTTAACAATTTTTATAAAAATTGTATTTAGTGACGACATTGCTTCATACAATTTGTATGTCAGTAGCCTACACACAATATCTAAGAAGACTTAATAGTTTGATACTGATCTCCAAACATACATACATACCATCATGCTGTTTTCATATTCTGGGTAGGATCAAAGGACTGACCTCCATACTATCCTATCTTGACATACATACTTAGGTACATGTGTTGTATAGAAAACCAAATATCTTAAAATATTAATTAATTTGTATTTATGGGTTTATAGTTTGGTACTTATTCTTCAACTATACATACTATCGCTATCGACAGTTGGATCTCATGTGTTACATGCAACTAGTGGTGTAAAAATCGCTTTATTGCGAAAAATATCTAATGTAATGATAAAAATTCGCTTTAGTGTGGAAAATATGTCTAATGTATGTAATGTTAAAAAACGCTTTAAAAATAAAAGCGGTTATCATCTTTCGTTTGTGCATCACACGTAAAGTTTTTAAAACTTGATAAAACCGCGCCTTTATTTATTTATTTATTTATATTTATTATATAAATAAATTTAAATAAACACACTTTTATTTTATGTGCTTGTTTAATGCGTAGCGCTGGTTTAGTAATCCAATTAATCCAAGACTCGAATTCTGCCACTACTGATTTCATTCACATTGTACAAGCATTAATGCTTTGTTTAGGGAATATATGTGGATGTATAATGTACTTGTTATACAAGGACATATCGTCTTGAGAAAACAACCGAAATTTACTCATTTTCCCAATGGATGCCTTCCCTCGTTTTGCTACAACAAAACGAACAAGAACTTACTTGAAATAGATTTTTCCTGTATGGTTGATAATATTGTAAAACAACAAGAAAAATATCGTAAAAGGTTGGATTTAATAATCTAATTCACGCTTCTTGAGGCAATTCGAGGTATTTTCCTTAAGGGACAGAAATAATGAAATCCAATTTATGTATTTAATTTAATTTATTATATGTATTCTTACTCAACCTCATCCACAATTCAAAGATACTTTAATCTAGCTATTAGCATCACCAGTACTGGCGCTACAGTCCGATTCGCACCCTGGCCTCTTTCAGAAATCGTCTCCATCCATCCCTATTGAGGTGTAGTTTAGATATAGTTTAATCTAGGTATAATTTCTGGTAAATAACCAAGAAAAAAAACACTAATTTGTGTTCTGTGCAGCTTACGTATTTTTTTTAAGATTATTCCCATAACTGTACCTACGTTTAATATTTAAGTCAACATTAACATATTTTCCCACCCAATTTAATTTATTATAGTGTATTGTGTCAATTTTTCACCCTTTGCTTTTGGATTCCTATGTCTCCCTAAACATGGGTACAATGAAAACGAATGTCAGTAACTATGTACATATATATGTAATTTCACTGGAAATATATTACGAAATTCATATATTTAGTGGGCAGAAAATTACTTGAGAATTATTTAGAATTATATATAGATATCTTGGATGCTTGATAAGGGTCAAGGTTAATAGGAATAGTATGGACGTTGGTAATAATTACTTGTATGAGGGTTCAAAGACGAGGTCAAAAACAGTACCTACTAGGTAGAAGATAATTTATACATGTGCATTGGTAAATCTATTTTAATAAGACATTGGATAATCTATGCCGAAAAGGATCAGGTCAGGATTATTTTGTTGAAAGGTTCGTTTATTTTTTTAAGAATTTAATACAGAAAAATGGTATCCCACTGTGTATTCGGCTACAGGCTTGAACTGTGCAAACTTAATGAAGTGAAGATACCTAGGTAC
Organism: Molanna angustata; assembly: GCA_963576475.1. Classification (NCBI taxonomy): domain Eukaryota; kingdom Metazoa; phylum Arthropoda; class Insecta; order Trichoptera; family Molannidae; genus Molanna; species Molanna angustata. The sequence continues at coordinate 11,769,989 of OY754982.1, forward strand.
TCTTATTAATCGTTTGAAAATACTTGAAACTGTTTTTATGAATTAAATATAAATGTGACTGGTGTAGTTGATGTATGAATTATTATAATTGTCGTGTGGATACAATTGGCTTAGAATGAACTTTTTTTTTAAGCTTCTCTTTTCAATCAATTTTGTTTTCTTCTTCCAACAATTGCTTAATATTTTACCTATTTAATTATGACTATTAAAAAGAGACCGAAAAAGGTTTATAAAATAATTTGTATATAATAAAAATAAATAATATTCCTTCTTATACATCTCCACGGCAGCGAACCAAACCGAAAATTATAAGGGATGAAATAAAATCATCTCACTGCAGACAGTGGAAAAATCTATGTACAAAACATCTCGCCATGTCCCTGTTGTTGGTATAAATCGATAAAATCGAGCGCCATATACTTGTCTTGGCGTAATACATCGCGTCACTCACATTCCTACATACATTTATTTATTTATTTATTTATACATCTTCTTGTACATAATATAAACAAATATAATTGTACACTGGCGGGCTTATTGCCATTAGGCAATTTCTTCCAACCAACCAGATTACAAAGTATGACAACATTGTATATGTACAACAGCAAAATAAAACAGAGTAAAAGAAATCAAAGAAAATACGTATAATACTTAAATACTATTAAAACAACAAAAAAAAATATAATTCATAGCAAGAAAAGGGATACATTCATAATAGTTATTATACTAGTCTGTTATTTACAAATCCAATGTTTCCATGGCCTTTTTCTATGGTTCTTTTCATTTAGCTCTACACAACACGTTCTTGGTTCATTATTTCCATGAGACAAAGCCATCGAAGTGAGTTTACTTTCACTTTCCAAAATATTAACTTCAAATATCGAAAGAATTTTTTTGATTCGGTCATCCATTGTTTACACGCGTTCAATATATTTTTTCATAGAAATATTGTACAGATAACTAAGTAGGTACTTGAATTAATTAATATAATGCTAAGTGTACTACGTACAACCATCAATCATTCTAGTATGAACCTTGTCTAAAAAACCTTTTAATCTTGTTATTGCTGTCACAGATTTTGTTAACTATATAAAACATTAATATAACTTGTACAGTGCCTGCGTTAAAGATTAAATAAATGTTTATCTAATATTAACAATAAATTGTGTAACTACATTTAAAACAATGGCAGTTTTTTATTTACAGTTGAAATATTATAAATGCAAAGAAAGATTAAAAAGTCAAAGCGCGCAATTTTATTTATTTGTTCAATATTATTTGCTAAATTGAATCCTCATTAAGGACTTTGAATGATTTTTTTTTATTTGGGGACACTTACAGACATTGACAATCGCAAACAATAAAGTATATCTTAACAATTTTATACAATGTCAATATCCAATTGAAAGTGAACACGACATGCAAAGTTCATAAATATCTCACACAAACATATTAAAGCATCTGAGATAAAAGCATTAAAAAAAACTTTATAAATAAGACATAATTATACAAAACCTATACAAAGTAAACGTAAAGAAGCATATGTATAACAATAAAAAGTAATGAAACTTGTGCATATAACAATAAAAAGCAATGAAACATGACCTTATAAACAACAATCAACAGAAATTCTCCTCTCTACTCATAATATAGGTACCTATTTAATCATCATCTGCGCTCATCAATAGCTGCATTTTTTCTTCACGAAGATTAACCAAGGTCAACGAACACCGTTCATCGCCGTTCGGGCAAAACAATCAAGTACATACATTCATGCGTCAACCGTTTAACTGAATACAGTGTCGCGTTTATCGTAGCTTTATTTGTTCCGACCTTTAACATCACGAACAGCTGAATTATTATATAATAAATTCAATTCAGCATTGACAGATACCATGCAATACATAAACTCCAATTTGGATTATGGCTACTATGTGGTTAGCGTATTTGTTGATCTTAAGAAAGCCTTTGACACAGTTGACCACTCCCTACTTTTGCATTTTTTGTCAGATTTGGGAATACGAGGACCCACAAATGACATACTAAAAGACTACCTACAAATGAGGATGCAGTACTCTAAAATAAATGGAGAGATAAGTAGCTCTGCCGAAATGATAACTGGTGTACCCCAAGGCTCGATCCTAGGACCGTTGCTGTACCTGCTCTACATAAATAACATAAGCAAAATAGGTCTAAAAGGTGTATACATAGTTTTTGCAGATGATACAGCAATATTGTATAAGTCTAAAAATGAAACTGACCTCGAAAGAATCATAAATGATGATTAAAAAAAATCATGGGCTGGCTTAAATACAATAAATTAACAATAAACAAGGAAAAGTGTAAATATTTAGTATACAAACAAAGAAATAAACCAAACATATCAATAAAAATAAATATGGAAAATGTTGAAATTGAGAGACTACAGAACATAAAATACCTAGGATTAACTAACTATAGACGAAAAACTGTCGTGGATGCTACACGTCAATAATTTGCATAATAAAATATCAGGAGTTATCGGTGCACTGAGAAGGAGCAATCTACCTATTGATATAAAATAAAGATATACAAAATGCAAATAATTCCACATATAACATATAATATTGTAGTTTGGTCACATTGCTCAAAGCAGTTGATTGGTAGGTACTACAGGAAGGATGCTAACCAAGGCACTTAAAACTATATTATACGGACTACACTGGCGAACACCTACACAAACTTTATATGAAATAGTATCAGAACCTACAATACAACAGATTATAAACTTTGAAAAAATAATGTACATTTATAAAATCAAACATGACTTACTTAAACACAACACACTCCTGGAAACTGTTAGTGACATACATAACTACGACACTAGACAAAGAAACAACCTAAGAAACATTAGCAATATAACAGACAGACTAAACAAAGGACCACCAGCATTAATTTGTACAATCAACTACCAGATGACATTAAGCACTGCCAAAAACTCAATTTTTTCAAAAAAAAGTTAAAACAACACATACTGCATGATAGTGCTTTCAAATAGATTTTCATGTACTCCCGGCTAACTGTTTTGGGCTCCACTATGGTTGAATTTTCAATTTTTTTTTGTAAATTTCATTGTAATGCTATTGTTCACCACATTGTATAAAATGTAATAATCTAACAAAATGCCAATATAAACCAAAATGTATGTCAACACTCATACCAGCAAACGCTGTGCGTGTTGAATTTTTAAATAAATAAATCTAAAGTAATAAAACAATGATTTTGTTAGTGTGTGTGTATGTGTGTGTGTGAGGGTGTGTATGTGTGTGTGTGTGTGTGTGTGTGTGTGTGTGTGTGTGTGTGTGTGTGTGTGTGTGTGTGTGTGTATGTGTGTGTGTGTTTGTCTCACGCCTTCTGAAAAACCAAGAGCATCTAAAAATCTAATTTATGTGCGAACATGTACCAGTATACCTGACGCAGAGTCTCAATAAAAAAAATGCGATAAAAATGCTGAATTATTGAAAATATTTCAATAATTATTTTTTTCATACAAAATTTTCCAAACCATATATCTGTCATAAAGTATACTTTTTGCACGCAAATATCTGTTAATTTAAAAGTTAGAAGTACGTATTACACGAATAAAATATATTTTCAAGTATAACTTAGCTGTTAAGTGAAAAACATGTTGAATATTTTGTCTAATTATAATGTTTAACTTATTTTTAAAGTAAGCGTTTTGTACAAATGTACATATAACCCCGCCATTTTAATATCTTTTCATACGATATTTAATTTTCCTACCGAATGAATATGTTCTTTAAAATAATATACCTTTGAAATAAATGTGATTATGAAATAATAAAATGAAACACAGGACTTTATAGCAAGTTTTAAGACATATTATATTGTAAAAGTCTGTTAATTATTAGTAAAGATATAGGCATAATAAAATTGTATAATTTCCATACCATCCATACCATCACGCCATTTCCCTATTTGGGGTAGGCAGAGAGAACCGAACGCCAGACTCCTCTCTCTTGACATACATTCCTCGCTTCATTCACGTCCATACGTCGTCTCATACACGCTCTTCTATTATTCTTACTTCTAACATCTCCATCTTTCAAAATTCCATTTATGTGATCGTGCCAACTCTTTCTTGGCCGACCTCTACTTTTCATTCCTCTTTTATCAGCCTTGTATACTTTTTTTGTCAGACGGTCATCACTCATTCTTTCTATGTGGCCGAACCACCTTAGGGCATTTATTTTCATCTTACTTACGATATTTCTTTCAATCATACATTCTCGTCTAATATCCTCATTTCTTATTCTATCATACATCGTTTTACCACACATTCGTCTTAGTGACCTCATTTCAACCGCGTTAATTCTACTTTCATGCGTCTTCTGCCATGTCCATGTCTCACTAGCATACATACATTAGAGTCGGTGCGACGATACCATTGTGTACCGCGAGCTTTGCTTGCCTCGAAATAATTGGGTCAGCCATTACCGGTCTTAATGCACCATTCACTCTATTACCTGCCGTTACTCTCCTTTCAATATCTTTTTCCAATCTTCCATCACGCTGAAACATGCTTCCTAAGTATAAATATTCATCCAATTGTTCTAATTGTACATTCTCCACTCGTATCTCGCATTTTGTTCGACTTTCGCTCTTCTCAAATACCATCACTTTAGATTTAGTTGCATTCATTCTCAATCCATTTTGCATGCATCCATCGAATACTATTTTAACCAAACATTCCAAGTCTTCCACGCTTTCAGCCATTAATACTTTGTCATCCGCATACATTAGATCACATACAGTCACACCTTCCAGTTTCAGCCCAATGTTCTCATTCTTTAGTGCTCTCACACAGTAGTCAATGTATAGATTAAAGAGCCACGATGATAGTACGCACCCTTGCTTCACTCCCATATTAATGGAGAACCATCCTGTGAGAGAGTTTTCAATTCTCACACAGGCTTGGCTTTCCTCATACAGAGATGATATTGCCCCTATCAGCCTGCTACCCGCTCCATACACTGATAGCACGTTCCAGAGTTTTTCACGGTCTACTTTGTCATAGGCCTTTTCCAGGTCTATGAAAGCGCAGAAATGCTTTTGGTTTTTTGCCAGAACCTTTTCAGTCGCCATTCGAAGGGAAAAAATTTGGTCGGTGCATCCTCTACCTCCAACAAACGCTCCTTGTGCATCCCATACCTTGAGGAGAAACGCAGTGATTGTGCCCCTCTTTAAAAAGGGTCAAAATTAGACTGCAAGAACTACCGAGCTATCAGTCTGCTGAGTTCAGTTGGAAAATTGTATGCTAGGATACTAGATCAAAAGTTGAGAAAGGCTACAGCATAATTTGTATATAATATTTGATATTTCGGACAATTGTTGATTTTCGTTTTTGTGGCTTCGAACAAACCAATGTAGGTACCTACATAATATTATTCAAAAAATGTATCCGAACCATTTGATATTACTTACGTGTTCGAATGGTTACTATGGTTACAGAAAGAATGTGATATTCAAATAGTTTTTTTTAAGAATCGAATTTATTTAGAAGATTGTTGTAGGTAGGTACCTACCTAATACTAGGTACTTAAAAACCAACAATATACTGATTTCCTATAGGAAAATTATTTAACTACTTTAGGTTAACTTCAATACATATTCAATTATCAAACTATTTCCTATAGTCGAATTCTTCTTCTTTTTCTAATATGTAGACCTTTGGGTGATTTTTTATACAAACTATATCCTGGTGTCTAATTCTTTTTCTACTTATTTTATGTAGACCTTTGGGTCAATTTTTATACAATCTATTTCCTATAGTCTAATTTTTTATCTTCTTATTCCTTTACGTATACATTTGGTTCAGTTTCATTGCAAACTATTTCCTATAGTCTAATTATTCTTTTTCTTCTTTTATGTAGACCTTTGGGTGAGTTTTTATATTAACTATTTCCTATAGTCTTATTCTTCTTTTTCTTATTTTATGTAGACCTTAGGTGAGTTTTTATTCTTTATTTCCTATAGTCTAATTTGTCTTCTTCTTCCTTTATGTAGACCTTTTGGTTAGTTTTTATGCAAACTATTTCCTTTAGTCTAATTATTCGTTTTCTTATTTTATGTAGACGTTGGGTGAATTTTATATAAAATATTTCCTATAGTTCGCTTCATTCTTTGAGCCCGATTTGATTTGATATGATTATTAAAGCCTACTTATAAAAATACTATAAGTTAAGAAATATTTACTTTCATTAATTTCAGCCACTGGCATTATTTCAAAATTGTTTAGCCGTAAATTATAAATTTTAAATTTATCGAAAAAAATAATGAAAGATTTTTAAATGATCAGGAATCATTAGGGTTGATAGGTAGTATAGCGACCTCCTCAGAGCCTAATCCTTTGATATATATCTGGATGGGTGATTAATTCATATTAAATCAGTGCGTTAAAACATATAAACCTAAATAGGTACCCCGATTTCAAATCAAATTCCTCAAATATGTTGTGTGTTTCTATAAAAAATAAAAATAAGTATTTTCAACATTTCTGTAGTAAATGTTCGTCACACAATTTTAAAATTTATTCTAAATTACTCTAAAAGGATTATTAAAAATATCCTTTTCTACACCATTATTTTAAATTACTCCAAAACTATGTGTCGTAGATAAATTCATTTTTTATATGCTTAAAGAATGCATAAACTCAAAGTGAATGACCTTTATAATTTTTTCATTTAAAGTCAAGTTTATTCTTAAAATGCAAAAAATCAACAAATTTTGGGTGTCCGATTATTTGAATCACCTATAAACCCCTTTTAACGAACGCGATAGTTACCCTTACTTACTTCATCGTGCATTAGGCGGTTTTAATATATCGTGTTTTCAGTCATCTATTAGCGTTATACCTAATTATGTCCTCTTAAATAATTTATAATTATCTCATTGATTTGCTAATTCTTGGGGAGTGCATAATGGTAATAATAGAGTATTATTATTGTTGTTAATATCATTAATGAATCTGCCATAGCGGTGTAAAAAAAGAAATACCTAATTCAAAAACAATAACATGGTGGTACTCATAACTTATCCAACTTTAAATATGCCTGCAAAATATCAGTGATATTCAAATATCAGTACAATTTCGTTCTGACAGTTAGTCCATATATATGCTGAACATAATTCTTCAATTTTTCCTGTAAATTAGTAAATCTAGCGCAAAATACAAAAAATGTACTAATGCAAGATCAATGTCACCCCTTGGTTTCAATTTTAGGTGACGGGATAGGCTCCAAAATACTTTTTGGGTGTTCATTACGCCGTAGGTACTTTTAAAAGTTACGTCTTTCACAAAAATATTTATTGGCCCTATATGCACTTTTTTTCATTTTGTGTATAACTTTTTTCGTTATATATATTTTTTAAATAATACCATAACTCATAACTTATAAGGCTTAGAAACATGAATGTTTTTTTTAATGATAGGTATTTTGTAAATCTTCTTAGACCGGTCATGTCATGTGCATTGTGCGGGTCATTAGAATGCTGGACATTGGCCAAGATGGACGATAATACATTGTTGGTGTTCGAAAGTAAAATATTTGGCCCTACCTGTGAAGGAGGATCTTGGAGGATCCGGTTTAACCATGAGCTAGAAATAATGTATGGCGAACCAAACGTTGAGTTGTCCAATACATCAAAATTCAACGTCTACGTTGGCTCGGACACATTTGTAGAATGGAGGATAGCCGGGTCCCAAAGAAAGTATTGGACACCTGTCCTGAAGGAAGAAGCAGCAGAGGGAGACCTAGGATAAGATGGCTGGACGACATCGAAAGGCGATATAAGAGCGATCGGACAGACAAATTGGAGGAGACTTGCTGTCGACAGGACGGGATGGAAGCAGTTTCTTGAGGAGGCCAAGGCCCACACCGGGCTGTAGCGCCATTGCTGATACAGATGATGATTTTATAAATCTAAACATTGGCTCGATACGTTTTTACACAATGTTCCACTTTTTTGTAAAATCAAATAAAACATAATATTTTATGTAATGCTCAATTCAAATACACTAACCCGGGCGCACAAGATTGTAATCTTAAGGACGTACATTTTCTCATACAATAGTTTCAAAGTTTGCATCATTTGACCTGTATACGTTGCCTTAAACCTGCCCCTTAACCCTGCTTTACCGTACTTTCTGCAATATGCCCCTTCTCGTGTATTTTTTAAGGAAACATATTTTTCATATATAGGGGATATATTTTTCATTCTTCCTTAAAAATAAATATTTTCGAGCATAACATGAAACTAGTGTAAAAATAAATGACGGTAAAATAATTTACTTATTATTTTTTTTATGACGTTGGAAAAAACATACTAAAATATAAAATATATCTTTTAACGTTCACTCATTATATTATATTTCCTTTGTACATATGCTTCAAGGTATTATAATTAAGGCTAACCTTTATTTTGATAAAACAATTCATCTTATTCATTCAGTGACACCTGATTGACACAGATCGGGTAAAATTTCGTATCTCGGATGGGAGAAACACCTTTTCCTTCATCAATATTATTCCCACATATCACGAATATTCCTCGCAGAAAATTTTATAACTTTTCAAATACCGAATTTATTTTATATAACGTTAACGAAATAGTAAAATTTATTCAATAGAACTTTGTGGTGTTATGTGAAGTGAAAAAGAGTGGTGTGTTTCCAGTAGCCAAAAACGGAATTTAACCGTGGTATCCATAATATATATTATGCTCAAAATGAGTTACCAGTGAAGACTCTCGATGTTACTGATATTTAAATTATCTTACTAGTTGCATGTAACACATGAGATCCAACTGTCGATAGCGATAGTATGTATAGTTGAAGAATAAGAATCAAACTATAAACCCATAAATCCAAATTATTGAAAATTTTAACACATGTTGGTATGTATGTCAAGATAGGACAGTATGGAGGTCAGTCCTGTTTTCCTACCCGGAATATGAAAACAGCATGATGGTTCTGTATGTATTTTTGGAGATTAAGTACCTATCAAACTATTAAGTCTTTGAGATGTGCTAATACAATGTTTATATTTTTTATAGAAAATAAAATTATCTAGTTGGGGTGTTTCGGCTTTTTTCGATATTTAAAAAAAAACGGAAATATAGGTAGTTAAACGCATAAATTTATCATAAAAAAAATATTTATCTTAATAAAAAAAGTTTGAGAAATCCGGGAATTTTTTTGAATAAAAAAATTTGAGATTTTGTATTTGTCTATATTTGTACCAAATTTCAGCGTTATAGATTTTATGGTTTCTGAGATATATGGAAAAATAAAGTAAAAATTTAAAAGTTGATAACCCCTGACTGAAACAAAAATTCAAAATTCTGCGTATAAAAGTTTTGTAGGCCTATAACTGTTTATATATTCTGAAATTTTGGGCTCTGTAAATTGAGCGGATCTAAACACACACACACACACACACACACACACACACACACACACACACACACACACACACACACACACACACACACACACACACACACACACACACACACACACACACACACACACACACACACACACACACACACACACACACACACACACACACACACACACACACACACACACACACACACACACACACACACACACACACACACACACACACACACACACACACACACACACACACACACACACACACACACACACACACACACACACACACACACACACACACACACACACACACACACACACACACACACACACACACACACACACACACACACACACACACACACACACACACACACACACACACACACACACACACACACACGAAATGTTCTACTACGAATTCTGAGTAAATCCGTGTATGGAACATATATGCTGCGAAGCTTCTAAAATGGTGTTTTTTGACTTCAAAGTCGGAAAAGTCGTGAAATAAGTAGACCTCGCGTATCCTGGCTTGAAACATTGTCGATATGTTAAGAGAACAAAGTTCTCCTGAACAAATCGACAGTTGGATAATTAAAGCAATAAATAAAAAAAAATTAACAGATATTTATTTATTTATCTATTTTCTTTAAGACTACAGCTCATTTACAGTTTCAATATTATTTTTACAGTGTAAGAGCCAAAAAAGCATTCCATCAACATAATATAAAAACAAATAACAGTTTACAAGCCAAAGACATTCATACACACACCTTCATACACACCCTTACACACACACTCATACACACCATCACGCACACATACATACACATATGTACATACACACATATATACACATATGTACATACACACATATATACAACAACTAGGGAAGGGAAGACAAAGGAGAGAAGAGAGACTAGGAGGACAGGATAGAGGGATATTGGTTGCGCATCACCTTCAGAACATCATGTCTAAATCATGTCTATTTCGCGTTGAATATGTCTATCTCAGTTGAGAATGTATTGTTAAATTCGCTGCATATGCGTGTAATTGTGTCATATTTATTCTACTTATTGGAACATGAAGTAATTGAGGTCTGCGAACCATTCTACCTGGAACATGGATACCTATTACGTTGACAAGTTCAGGCGAGTCTATGGCTTTGTTCAAAATTTTATGCAGCAGCAATTGGTCGTGTAAGACTCTCCTACATTCTATATAAAAAAATATTAAATTCAATGTAGCAATCATGAAGCGAATGCCATGTTTTACTTATAATTCTTGATTAGGTATCAGATGATTCCAGTAAATTACATATACCTCTCCTAAACTGTCCATTATTCAAAAAAAAATATGTCCAGACTATCGAATAACATATTATAGATCGAACGACTGCTCTGTATAAACGTATTGCGAGCATAGTTGCTGATGCAGTGGGGCAGCCTGAACAAAAATTAGCAGGAGTATAAACACGAGGAATCTCTAGTACATATGTTTTCTACATTGGTAAATTTCTTGATGATAGTAAATGATAGAAATATGTTGCGTTCGGTTGTCTCTGCCTACCCCGCGAGGGACATGTCGTGTGGTATGTATGTATCAAATTTTTGGTATGTACAAAAATACCTGTAATAAATAGAATTGTTTACAGGTACCTATTTACAGGTACAGGTACCAAATTTTAAAGTTATAGTTAAAATTGGTAAAATAAATCTGTACTGTGAATGTTTAATCTTAGATAATCTTTATTTAATTATTAGGCATTATCGGGTTAACCGTACTTACCATAGAAATAATTTTCTGCAAAAACAAGGTCACTTTCAGTTTACTAACTCGTATCGTTGAACAATAATAAGAATATCTATTTATTCTATTTTTATTTCAATTATAGGTATTAGAATTTTTTGTTACATATGTGCTTATCAATCTTTTATGTGTGATAGCGTTTGATATATTATATTTTATTTTCTTTCTGACAAGTTACATCTGGTTTTGACGTTTAATATTCTCTTGGACATGAGTTGGGAATTATTTTTTTAATCATTATTTAAAATGGCCCTTGAAGCGTTTATATTTAACAACAAACGGAAGCTTAAATGAAATGCTTGATTTCATATTACTAATGTATACCATCATGTCGTATCTCTATTTGGTTTAGGAAAAGATCTGACGACATAATTTTAATTTTTTATATCATTATCATCCCTGGCGCTACAGTCTGCTACGGACCCTGGCATCCTCCAGAAATCGTCTCCATCCTTCATCCTTCATCCTACATAAAATTCCTTAATTTAAAAAGTTTAAGAAACCCTGGAACTGGATATTTTATGTATGTATAATATTATATATTATGTGTATGCATATAACTGGATATTTTATGTATGTATATTATTCATACAAATTTTCAGCATTCTAGCTTTTATGGTTATAAAAACGTTTATAATATTCCAACTTCGTCTCTATTGAGATGTTAAAAATTTGTTAAATTTTATCTCAAATAAAATAAAAAAATAAAATAAATTGATTGCCACCGAATTTTGGTGGCTGTGTGTACCTACCAAAAAAATTTGCTTTAGTCATGCCTTCAGATAATTGGTCCTTTGTTCAATACTTAATCTAAAACTACTCTACTAGATTCGATTGTTTCATTTCTATAATAGAATCATCTCTAGTAGTAGAATTATAAATAACTACGTTTAACGTGAACCCAACTTTACGATATTGCTTTTATCCAATCGGAGTTAATCTTCTACTTGGACTTGCAATAGATTGGTACAGCGGCGGAGGGGATTCAATTAAATTTTCTTCGCAAATTGTCCCAGCAAAATAGTGTTCTCATATGTTATTGGAAAAGATTGCGTAAGATTAAATTGAACGCAGTGCAAACGCTCTACTTGGAAGCTCCCTACATTCCACTCTATTTGCGAAATAACTTTAGCTGTTTTGTTCCTAACCAGACAATATGGTGCAATTTGTCGGTATCATTTGAGTTTATATTTAGAAATGAGACTTAAAAACAAGTAGGTATAGCCGGTACCTTTGACTTTACGTTTGGAAGAAAAAAAAGCAATTTGTGGAAATTCTTGTGTCTTTGAACAATAAATAATCTTTATTATAAATTTGAATGTTTGTATTTATCTATGTATGTATGCGCTCCTAAACCGTTCATCCGATTGCAATGAAACTTTGGTGAATTGTCGAGAGTATGCCCGAGAGTATGAGAGTATTTCTGGATTCAAACATTTTTCTTCGTGTTCTTCTTCATCGCGTGTTAGGTCATTTTACCTATGAAGGTGGACTATCCTGGGAGAAGAAGGTCCAGTTGCCCTTCTATCTCTTCACAGGTCTTCCAGGAGGGTTTCTGGATTTGAACTTTTTCTTAACCTACTGAATGGACGGGAGGTACTGAAGGGTCTGAAGTGACGGGTGGTAATAAAGGACCATTTTTAATTATACAGGCAATACAAAGTTTGCCGGGGGTTCACTAGTAGATATTTTACAACAGTAATAATCATATAAAATAAAACATTTAAAATAGATATCACAAGGGAAGCTACACGTACACATCAACAATCCACATCCATACCATCGACACTCATACGTATTGTTGTTAGTTGATGTTAATGCTCTCCAATATGCTTCAATATGTTTGTATTTCAAAGTTTTTCACCTACGTATTCCTACCAAACCAAAATATTCAACTTAGTTTTTAGGCTGAATTATTGTTTGTCTAAAAATAAAGAGTTTATCTCAAGCATAACAAAGAAGTTAAAGGAGGGATAAGACTTTCAAAATTTGTCCATTTCCATTAAACACATAATAACAACAGAACGTCCTAAGCAAACAATTGAATTTTGAGCGAAAAATAATAAAATCTTTACATAAGAAAAAAATAGGGGTTGTTGTAGAAAAAGTTGGCAAGACCATGTAAACGACATTCTGAAAGATTTTATTGCATCTCTCATACATTTTAACGAGTAAGTTATTCACCCTGTTAAATTTGGTGTGCCTCAGGGATCTGTGCTCGGGCCTATCCTATTCATTATAGACATAAAGAAGCTTGATGATCTAATTCAAAATGAGGGGTTTAATTCGTTTTCTTATGCCGACGATCGCCTGTTTTTCAGATTTTGTAATCCCGCAAGCAAAGATGTTCTTAAAGAGGATTCAGTTCAATGCATCGAAAAAGTCGCTGCGTGGATGTCCCACAATAAGTTAAAATTGAAGCCAACAAAAACAGAGTTCATGTGGGTAGCATCAAATCAACAACACCTTACAGGAAATACTCCCATAAACATGAATGAAGAAAAGCTAGTGCCAGCTGCAAGCGTCAAATTTTTACGTGTTTACTTGGACAACAAGTTGTCGCTTGATTTTAAAATTTCTCATACGATCAGCTCATGTTTTTCCAACTAAGACAACCGAAAAGCATTCGTCGAAGCTTACCAAAGAATGAGACAAGAACACTCATAAATGCTGGGTTAAATATTTGCTGGGTTGCCCAAGTATCAGCTCGATAGTTTACAGATGGTGTTTAATGCAGCGGCGAGGCTAATTTACAGCGAAAACAAACGATGTCATATAACGCCTCTTCTTAACGAACTGCACTGGTTGAAGTGTCTAGAACGAATTGACTACAAAATCTGTCTGATAGTGTTTAATGCTTTGAATGACCTAGCACCGCGAGGCTAATTTACAGCGAAAACAAAAGATGTCATATAACGCCTCTTCTTAACGAACTGCACTGATTGAAGTGTCTAGAAGGAATTGACTACAAAATCTGTCTGGTGGTGTTTAATGCTTTGAATGATCTAGCACCGAATTATTATTACAAGAACTATGTCAATAAAAAGAACTCTCTGGGAGGCAACTCACACTTAGGTTGTCTGGATCACAGAGTACCAACTCCTTGAAGGAAGTGGACAGAGCCAACAAAGCGGCATACTACGATCGATGCTTTAGTGTGAGTGGTCCATAAAAGTGGAATAAACTACCTCCTGATGTCCGCGGTGCTCAAAGCAAAGACACCTTCTCTAAAAAACTAAAAACAAATTTGTTTCGCAGAGCATTACAGAATTGAGCTACCAGCGCCCTTGGAATGATTTTGAATAATTAAACTGCGCTATATAAATGACTTATTATTATTATTACCCTGGCATTAGAAGACGTTTTCCGAGAATTAGACTGGACCAACTATGGGATCAACATAAACGGAGAAAGATTGAATAACCTTAGATACGCTGATGACATTGTCCTATTTGCCAATACAGAGCAAGAAAGTAAATTAATGTTTACAGACCTCAAGAATAAAAATGAACATTAATAAGACAAAAATTATGTCCTCTATAGGTTCAGAACCCATAAAAATTGATGGTCAAGATATTGGCAGAGTAGTGTTTCCAGCCCAGAGAAGCAATATTTGCGTTTGAAATAAATTTAAGTGACGTCTCTTCTGCTGGAGATCGAAAGATAAATAAATAAATTAACGAAATAAAATCAATTCTATAATATTTCATGCACGTAGGTAGATGCAATTGTAAAAAACGCCGAGAATTTCCATCAAAGACTTTCACAAAGAAAATCACAAGTCCTACGTCATTTCTAGACCTTGTATGATTTCAAAATATTTTTCCTCGAAATTCGTCTAGATTGTACAAAAAAAATGAAACCTCACTTGTTTTTTCCATGTGAATAGGCAATCCGCATAAAGTTTATTTACATCCGCGAAATTTTAGGGGAGTGTTTTATGCCGTAGGTTTATTTTATATTTTTTCATCTTTGTTTCGTAAAATTTCCGGTTTTTTTCGTCACATTTTTCATTATATTGAATCAACGATTTGAAATGTAAATTTTTGATTTACATGTTTTTGGTAAACAGAGCCTTGATCAATGCCATTTTTATTCGTTTTTGTTCGCTGATTTGCGACTAATGGGAAGTAAATATTCTAATTTCTTTAAATTGTACCATGATCAAAAAACGAAGAGTTTACTTTTTATTTCAAAACAATAATAAAATGTCACTATGGCCTAAAAAGCATCTTGATCTTATCAAAACTCTTTTCTACTGCTTTCTGATGATTTTCTGGTTTTTGCAGAATTTTAATCAGAATTATTTAGTTACTTTTAAGAATTATCCAATACCTACCTTATAACACAGCACAGTCGACATTCGTGGCTCAGTTGGTTAGGTATCTGACTGCTGTTCCAAAGGTCCCGGATTCGATTCACGGTGGAAACACAATTTTTAATTGTGTTTTCAGTCTTGATTTATGTGACGATTAATATCGTAAGTCTCCTGAAAGTGGAAACTTGTTATTGGGTGCGTGTTAAATTATTATTCTACATAGTATCTACCTGTTAGTTGACCGAGAAGAAATAAAAAAAAACACTAAAAATGTATTGACTTTCTGATTTCTCCATCAACTTTATTTACCGTTAAAATGTACGCGATTTTCGATGTGAATACACATGAATGTGCCAAAATATCAGTCATACGGGTCTGCTTGACTGAATGACGGAGGGCAGAAACTATAGAGGTCACACTAGAGACAATTATATGGACCAGGTGATTAGTGCGCTATAGCAGCTACCAAGAGATGAAGAGACTGGCAGACGACGGAGATATGTGGAGAGATGGAGTGCTTGATGCAAGCCATTCCTAGGATTGTGACCAAGAAGAAGATAATAACTAGATATTATGTCTTATTCAGATTCGTTTCAGAATACGAAAACGTCTAAATCAACGGGCAACCGTGGGTAAAAGGATTTTATCCACGCGGGGTGACGTAATGAGTCCCGTATAAATACAGTCAACTTTTTGACATTTTTCATATACCTACTAAAATTCAGACGGATAAATTTAGACGAATCAGAATAGGACATCTTTATATATATAATTCTTCCGTACGTGTGTACGTCACTGAACTCCTCCTAAACTGCTGAACAGATTTTGATGAAACTTTTTGTGTGTGTTTATGTGAGTCCCGGAATGGATTAGATTCAAAAAAAAGGAATTTAATAAAAGAATTATAAAAATGGGAATCGTTATAAATATTTTCGGAATACGCATTTTGAATAGTGGAAACTTGATAGCTAAATTTTAAAAACATCCGTAATGTAAAGTGAGGTTATAAATATATATTTTGTGATCGAAACGTCAAGATCAAACAACAAACGTCTATTAGAGAGAATTTTCTTTAGTGAAAAAATATACACCTTCGTACTATAAAATTAGGTTATAAATATATATTTTACTATAAAATAAGGTTATAAATATATGTTTTTTTTTGAAAGACATACATATAGATACTCTTATGGCATTTTTAAATTTTCTTAAATGATTAGTGGACAAAAGTCAAAATGGACCTATTCTTTAGAGAGAGAGAGAGAGAGAGAGAGAGGACAACGTCTGTCGGGTCCGCTAGTATTAGGTATAATAACTTAAATATGTACAATAACCCTATGTTTTTCTGGCAAAGGAAATCTAATATATTTTGTTTAGCCAAAGAATATCGATATCATCCCGTTATTTTTTGACTTTTGATTTTTTTGTAAACTTTTTACTGTAATTTATATTTCAAAATACATTTTTTCTTTCCGTCACAAGCGAACAAATAATAATTATTTTATTTTTACCGCATGCGATCATCATCTGTGGACAAATTTAATTGGTTTATTTATCAATAATTTCATAACGGTTTTCTTTAATATTACTGCATAAAAAATAAAACAAATTCATGACTTTAATTTTATTTTTTTTATATTTAAATTTATGACATATATCCCAAACTATCATATAAGGTAAAGAGATTCAATGTTTAAACAAAAAAAAACTTTTTCATTACCAAATGTACTTTTTTTTTGTTTTAGGTCGTGTCTTGAATGTTAAGATACCTACGACATTCAAAAAAAAATATCATCAATATCAAAAGGTAAGATTTTTTTTTAAATACATACTTACCCTTGATTACGTCGATGTATATTATTTAGACGCGAATCAAGAACTCTTAGATTAATTGGTGCGACTGCAAAATACATCTTCTTCTTCTTCTTCAGCCTATTTCCGTCCACTCCTGAACGAAGTCCTCCTCCATTTAACTCCACGTCGTCCTGTCCTGTGCAGTTTGCATCCAGGATGTGCCAGCATATCTTGTTATATCGTCCCTCCACCACAGCTTCGGCCGCCCCACACCTCTCTTTGTCATACGAGGTCTCCAAGTCATCACTCTCTTTGTACTCTTCTCGTTCGAGCTTCTGGCTACGTGTCCCGCCCATTTTCATTTCAGAGTCGCCACACGGTGGATTATATCTGTTACTTTTGTTCTTTCTCTCACCGTTTCGTTTCTTACCTTGTCTCTTAGTGACAGACCCAGCATGTATCTTTCCATAGCTCTTTCGGTGACTCGCAGTTTCTCGGCACTCAGTTTAGAGAGAGTTCCTGTTTCTAGGCCATGCGTAGCAACCGGCAGCACACACGCTTCATATACTTTCCTTTTCAAGTTTATGGGTGTTTTCTGATTTTTCAATGTATATCCCATTTTTCCGAAGGCAGCCCAACTTAGTCCTATCCTTCTTTTGATTTCAGCCGTCTGGTTTTCTTTATCCAGTCTAATGCTGTGACCCAGGTATATTATATAATTTAGAACATCTTTTATGTTGCTGCTTCCAAGCCTAATCTGAAAGTCGTTTGTGCCCATTACTTTTGTTTTTGCCAGGTTCATACATAGTCCCATATTTTTGGAGACCTCATTTAACTCTAGCAGCATTTCTGCCAGCTCTTGGGGGTTGTTGCTAACTAGGACAATATCGTCATCAAATCTTAGATGGCTTAGTTTTTTCCCATCAATGCGGGTACCTTTGTTTTCCCGATTTAGCTTTTTAAAGACGTATTCCAATGCCAATGTGAACAGTTTTGGGGATATTGTATCACCCTGTCGGATTCCTCTTTTAACTTCAATTTTATCTGTTGACCAGTCCTCATTAAATTTAACCTGTATCGTTGCATTTTTGTACAAGTTTTTTATTAGCGTTGTATACCTAGAGTCTATTCTTGCTTGATCCATCCCTGCCAGTATGGCCCATGTTTCAATGGAGTCAAAAGCTTTCTGCTAATCGACAAACCCTAAGCACATTGGGACATTATTCTCAGTACACTTCTCTATCAGCAAACGTATAGTATGAATATGGTCAATAGTGATGTAGCCTTTCCGGAATCCTGCTTGTTCTACTGGTTGGTAAAGGTCGAATTTGCTCGTCAATAGTTTTGTTATTATTTTTGTTAATAGTTTGTACAAAACACTGAGCAGACTTATTGGTATATAGTTTTCTACTTTATTGGGGTCTCCTTTCTTGAAGAGTATTTTGACTTCCGCATTTTGCCATGTTTCTGGTATCATCTCTTAATCAAGACATATATTTAACAATATACACAAGGCATCCTCCAGAGAGTCTCCGCCATATTTTAACATTTCTGCGGTGATTTTATCTTCTCCTGGGCTTTTCCTGTTCATCTCTTTCGGTGCAGCTTTTTCTTCTAGTTTGATGACTTCTGGAATTTCTTCGGAACCAACGTTCAATATTCGTTGATTGCTTCTTGATCTCAGTTGCCACGGTGTTGGAATATGTTGTTCATATAGGTTTACTTAAAAATTTTGTACGATTGCTATTATATCTTCTTTTTCGTACGCTAATATTCCATTGTCCTTTATCATACAGCTAATCCTTTCTCTGCCTTTACTGAAATTTGAGCGTTGAACCTTCATGTTCATGTTATCTCATATGGCTTGTTGTATCTGTTGGGTGTTGTATGCTCTGATATCTTTTCTAATCACGTTTTTGACTCGTACATGTACAAAATACGTGCGTTCGATATATTTTAAAAATGAAAAAATTGACCACATATCGGAATACCGAACTCTTTTAAGGTGTTTGCCCAATCAGGCAGCGTAGAAACTTACATATCCTCACACAAGGTCTTCAACAACTCCAATGCTCCAGTTTATCTACGAAATCAATTTCACTTCCTCTCAGAACACGGGTTGCCTCTTCGTTCAAATACTAAAAGAACGCTCAGTATATCCCAGTACACAATACTTCCTTTTTCATCACATCTTTCTCCGTACAAGTAGCTCGTCTTTGGAATCACATCCCATCTCAATTTCGAATTTCATTAACACTTCCCGCATTCAAAAGAAATCTGAGGAATCATTTTCTTACACTTACCACTTAAATTTGTCTCCTTATCCTATCCTTGTCCCCCCTCTCCTGACCCTCCGTTTTTTTATTGTTTTTGTTTCATATGTATTTATATTTTCATTTTATGTTTTATTCATATAAAATGTTGGTACGTATCATAAATACAATCATTTTATTACCATTGGGCAATATCTTCCAAGTAAGCAGTGTTTCCAGCCCAAAAAAGCAATAGCAATATTTGCGTGAGAAATGTATTTAAATAAATTATTTTTACTCTGCTGTGGATTGAAAGCAGGTCGCTTGCAAAAAAGCCATATGGTCTACCCACGTGTGCCACATGGCGATCGGCACATCATACGGGACTGTTTTAAAGCATTCCTATCGAATGTCCAGAAATGAAACATCCGACTACAGCATCCCATATTTTAAATGATCCCGGTCTTTATTGGATAGTTTTAGTAAAATTAGTGGTCTGACTTTAATTACTATATCGTAACTTTTGAACGAAATTCCTTCGTAGGAGACTGAGCCAAGCTGGAATATAACAACTACAGCACAATCCACGGGATGAATTAAATTTCCAGAATATTTCCATTTTATAGTCATTAAATTGTTTTAGGGAATTAACTTGAGAACGTATTTCGAGTCTCTTTAGGTGTCAAGTAAATAACTACCCACGTTATGAACATGATACGTTTCATATTTTGACATAAATGCTCATTAAATTGCTCAAGTAGGTACTCTAAAGTAAATATATTTTCTCAGACATCTCGCGTGAAACATTGTGTTTCCATAATCGGTGTGAATTATTATTGTCTGGAAATTTTACAACAAGCCATTAGCGTTATATTTTATTACGTTTTTAAATTAACATCACAAGTTTGTCAGGCCCCAAAAAAGATGGATCGATGATATTGTCAGGGCGGCGAGAAAATGGATGCAGATGGCATCAAAGATGGAAGAGACTGATAAAGAAGAAGTCTGTCCGAACTGGAATTTTACAATAGATTTTAAACTTAACTTCTGAAGCTTTCATAATTTGTGCATTCCCGATGACAGTGTATGTGAAAACTTGTAGTGTTTTTCAGCTTGATTAATTTGAAATTTTGTCTTTAGTTCAAAAATTTTAACAATTTTTT
This sequence comes from Molanna angustata, assembly GCA_963576475.1. Taxonomy (NCBI): domain Eukaryota; kingdom Metazoa; phylum Arthropoda; class Insecta; order Trichoptera; family Molannidae; genus Molanna; species Molanna angustata. The sequence continues at coordinate 11,790,788 of OY754982.1, forward strand.
AATTCATACAAAGAAAACAATATAGTTATTGCGTTAGATGGGTGGAGGCAGGGCGGTTAGCGCGCTGCGTCTGTAATCCAGTGGTCGCGAGCTCGAATCCTACCATTAACGATTTTGTTCACCTATACCACATGCATTAATGCTTAATTTGGGGAATGTATTAGGATATATTCATTCTTTAGAAAAAAATACACCAGGAGAATTTTTATGAATTTCTTTTTACGTGATAAAAACGCTGACGAGGATAATAATAATAATAATAATAATAAGGACAATTTATAAAGCGCCGTTTAGTGACAACCGTGGTCACCTCAAGGTCGCTTTCAGTTTGCAAAAAATAATTTAAAATTAGTCCTATAGCTAACACATTGAAAATGGTGAAACATAAAACTTAAAAAAATACAATCAGTTAAAATTAAGTTAAAATTTATTCATTTTTTATGTTGAATTCACAAAAAAAAATAGGGATAGAGAAAACACAAAAATCACGTAACAATCAAAAGTAATATACAAAATATTTACTTTGTAATTTCTTACGAACATGTGAGAATTGACTTTAATATTAGAGATAGCACAGAGTTAAAATTCGTAACCGTAAAAAAAATATTTTGAAATTTGAATTTAAACATCTGCGTCGAAGGTACCATAGAATACTCTTTAGCCTGCAGTAAACGAGACTGCTGTATGTTTACTAATTAGGTCAACATTTTGCTACGAGCATTCAGTAATCGTTTGGCCGTCTGCGTGATACGTTCTCCAAATAGGTAATTTTTTAACTGCTTGCAAAATTATTTACGCAGTCATAACGAGTATTACCTATACGAACAATGTCTACCAGCAGAGTCCTACATATATTGACACGAGCCGGCCAATAAAACGACTTCACTTTTTCAGCGAGGTATTGTATGGGAATGAGTATTCTATAGTTTTATTTTTATTCTATGGTACACTATCTTGTTTATCACACAAAATTTTTTTTGAAAAAAAAAAGTTTTAATAATGTAAGGTAAATAAATGGCAAACTTATAATTCGAAATGTTCCTAGCATTATATAAAATGAAACAAAAATAATATCTTTTTTAATAAATACCTACTGTTAGCACGGGAAATTGTGCGAACCGAGTATGTTTTCGTTATATTATTCTTTGACACAACAAATTAAATATTAACGTAACAGATGGAGAAGACAAATAATATAAAGGTAGAAGACGGAAAGGAATTATTTTGTAATAATAATTTATGAAGCAAGTAATGGAGCCGAGAAAAATAAATCTCTTCCATATATAAAGTAAGGAATACACATGTAGGTACAATTGACATAGAAATCAAAATACCTACTTAAGTACAAGACCAAAGATATGAAAATACATTTGCGAAAATATCTAATTCGTATGTACCTATCGTAAGTTTAATTCACTAGAAAAAATCTTTTATTTTAGGTATATTTATCTTTGAAATAAATTCAGTCCAGCAAGAATCGAATAGGTATGTGCCGATCAAAAAAATATTATTTAACTTTCGTGCTAGAAGAGTCCTTCACCATAGACCAGAAGGTGTGAGGCATAGGGTGAGATCCAAGCTTAGATGGATGAACCGCGTCCAGGGGTACTTGGACTCTTTGGCCGTGATCAATTGGAGACATGGAGTCGCTGACAGATCGGAACGGTAAAGACATATTTTTGAGATCCAACTTTCATTCTGGACCCAAAGCTCGTCTACTCTTGTAACTATTTTTTCTGACAATTAACAAACTAAAAATGTTCAATTTTATTTCTTTAAAGTTTCTAAATGATATATCTGTCACAACGCTGGTTTCGGAAAAGCAAAACATTCTATAAGAGCGATGAAATTCGTTTTAATGTATGAGAGATGCAATCCAAATTATTTTTACTGACAGACTTTAAATATCTCAATAGAGTCGAAGTTGGGATATGATAGAAGAACTCAAGTCACCTACAGGGCTTATGACCTGTCATCGGCTGGTTTACGTGACCACTTTATGCGCTTGCGCAACTTTCACCAATTATGCTTTCTTATTGGGTTCCCTTATGAATGTAATATTTGAAAGTTCTATATATTTGAAAAACGTGAAACAATTCATTTGAAAATAATGCATTATCACTATTGCCATCTATGAAGTATTGAAGAAACCTCTGAAAGACTTCAAGTATATTTTTTTCTTTTCTTTATTTCCTTGCTTGCATTATTGGTGTTCAATTATCAAAATTGCATTTATCAGCATAATTCTTATTTGGAAATTTAGTAAAGTTTGGCATTGGCCATAACATATAGGTACATTAGCCATAACATATATGTACATTGGCCATAACATATAGGAACAATAAAGTAGGTACATTAACATTTGTTTTAGGGGCAGAAATTGAGTCTGCCAATCAATTTATTGTATATACACATGAGTATATGTTGGTAATTTGTATATTGTGTCGAAAACAGACGCGTTATACCGAAATGAAAATATATACCAACAAAATATTATGTAAGCAAACATCTTGGTTTTCAATTAAGGTCTCTCTTTCTTCTGGGTATTGTGCTAAAAATAGGTATCCATTGTATTGAAATTTATATATTTTTTCACAGTAAGTTGTTGTGTTTGGAAGCGTATATTGACATGATTGTGTTATTTTTTTCAACTCCGAATAGTAACATATCTGTTGCCAAATAAATTGAATTTATAGCATCTTGAATTGTATCAGTTTTATATTCCGTGATCAAATAAACAAGATAATGTTGAAGTCTTTTTATTTCTTGTCGGCCTTCGTGGCTCAGTTGGTTAGGTATCTGACTGCTTAACCGAAGGTCCCGGGTTCCATTCCCGGTGGAGACACAGTTTTTAATTGTGTTTTCGGTCTGTATCTGTGAGACGATTAATATCGTAAGTCTCCAGAACGCGGCAACTTGTTATTGGGTGCGAGTTAAATTAATATTTGACATAGTACCTGTTAGTTGCCCGAGTAGTCATATAAAAATAAAATAAATAAATATAAAATAAAATAAATAAAATCAATGATTGGTTTAGTTTTTTAAAATTGCTTTTAAAAATATTTTTTTCACTTGTATATAGAACCTACATATATTATGTATCTTACAAGGATTACATCCCGTGATGAGGAATGCACAAAAAATAATAACAATAACCTTATAATACAAAAATTATGATACGATAATACTTATAAAAATAATAATATAACGATGAATTATATATTAAAACACAGTAGGTAATAACAACAGTAACAAACAAAACCAAACAACAACCATGATTCACAACAGCGGCTACTCTATATGAAATGCGTTGGATCAAATGCAGCGAAGTTATTGTTATCAGGCTCCACTAATATTCAATATTCTTCCCGACTATCAATCTATTCCTCTCTCAAATTTAAAAAAATATCAAGTTGTTTTTATTGCCTGAGGATGGCAAAAGTATTCTTTCATCGTTAACCTTCCTAAGTGGAAATATGTGTTTTTTTTTTTTTTATTTTTATTTACAATACTCATGGTTACCCTATGTACATATTATATTTTTATTATTGTATTATTTATCATCTATGTTATTCAAAAAATATTGTTGCAAGTTGTTTATAAGTACCCAACTGGCGACATTAGTGACATGTTGTTTTGTATAATATTATTTTGTGTCATTTATGTTTGTCAAAAATTTGAATTTATTTAACCTCGATACAGGTTTATCCTAGTGAGGTTGAGTACATTATTTCAGATTAATTGTAATCAATAAATTGTAAGATTTTTATAAATAAATAAATAAATTGCACTACCAATTTTTAAATGGTACATAATATTCTAAAAATAAATATTAAAATATGTTCTCAATATATAATAAGGCTTTAATTTATTACTGTTAATTTTCTAAATAAATTTATTATTATCTACTTATACCCTCGCAATCGATAAAATATTATGTAATCTACCGCAATACAAATATTATTATTATTATTTTTATGTTTGGCGTGCGATATTCAAATCGCATCAAGATAAATGTTTAATAGTATAGCAAATGTATGTATGGTCAGAGCGTACCCCGATAGAAAAAGGACAAAAGCGCTAAGGGGAAAGTAGTATAGCAAATTTATGAAGAGACAAAAACAGTCCCGAAGCAGGTGAGATAGAGATACTTGTAGTGAATTTACATATTCTACAGACTCGTGCGCTGCACCAAGTTTATCGAATCTAAGATGTACTTACAAAGTATATCTCTATCTCGCTCTCTAATACATTAGCCATTCGTATTGAAAGAGATGAGCGTCACGTATTGCATATCACATGCAGTTGATAGACACACAACTTGAGACCTACTAGATTTAATCTTGATTGAGACGAAAATTGTATGAATAATTCTCCCATACTCTGTTGATAAATCAGTTAGAAATATTGTAAAATAACATTTTCACGCAACAATGAGAAACATGTAAATTTGAGAGCGAGTAACTTGATCACAGCACTGATTCAAATGTGAAATTATCCTTGTTTGAACTTGATTTTCAATATGGGACGCGGTTTTTATTTTTAATAAAAAAAATGATTTGAAAACAAATACTGTGACTTTTATACTTGTTTAAATATCGTATATTCGCCACTGCTCCACAGTATTACAGCCTAGGTACATGTACCTATTATGTCACCTAGGTACATGTACCTAGTTATAAAAATGATTAATATTTGGTAATGTCTGGAGTCTTCACTGGTCTATATGCTGGTAACTCATTTTTTCGTATATATTATATGAATTTGACTGTTTGTACTCTGTAAAACGAAATAAAATAAAATAAAAATGATATGAAACAGGGAGCTATGACATCATTTTTGTTATCAAGCATCCACATTGTTATTTTTTTTAAATATATCAATATTCTTAATATCTGTAGGTAATCTGATAAACATAAAATAACCTTATATTATATCTACTAGTTTCGCAAAAAAAACTAGGACGCCTATAAAGTCAATTGAAATTGAATAATTCATATTTTAGAAATGTCTGAGAAATTCTTTTGACGAAATTCATACAACTTTTGTCTCAGAATATGCAAAGACATCCTTACCGACGTAATTCTTATTCTGACAAGCATACATTGCCTGTTATATGAATATCATAGATTTTTTAAAATACGATCCTCTATTTTTAGGCTTAAACCCTTTTCTAATCCCTTTTACACCGCTTCACTTCATTTGATCTATTTTTAAATATCTTTACTTATTTATAATATGGATGTGATAATACGATATTTTAATTTATTAGTTTTTTTGTAGCATCATCAATAATATAGTAAATTTTTATTATTTTTTAAAATGAATAATGAAATAAGTCATGTGGTGGCTCCAAAATATTCGAGCCTGAACTGTAGCATCGGAAAGCTGATCTATACAGCCCAAAATAAAGAGGCATTGCTAAGATTACCAACGTCGATCGATTATAATTTATAATCTCAAACTTATTTTTTATTTCACACATAAGTAATTTACCCAATACACAAAGTAATATTTTCTTAAATTATTGTTTTATGCAAAATCCACAATAATTATTTTCATTAGAAATTTAATTTAATTTAATTATAGAAATATAGGATATTATAAGCATTGAAAAACATTTTTAAAAACAAAAACACAAATATTTCTAGCACTAATCATTTACCTATATTTCGGTATGCGTCCACTGCATCCGATTCATCGGCCGATTTCGCGTCGGTATTCTGACGAATGTATCGTACGTTCATCTGCATACATTTGCCAGTCTTGCCGTTTTTTACCAAATATAATACCGATAACTAAAAAACTTATTTCAACATTTAAAATGTATATGCCTTATTAATAAATGCAGCTAATTATTCTTTAAAATTCATTTTTAGATGAAATTTTTGAAATTAAAATAAACTTGAATCAGTGAAATAAGTATTCGGCCGACAAACTCGCGAGAATACCGAGAAATTTCGGATTTGTCTTACGTAGGTGATTCAAAGCGAACGCGATTGCGGAGCGATCCGATGCGGTTACACGCGAATTCAACGCGATGCGATGCAACGAGGCGGCTCTGTCCTACCTGCGCGCGAATCGCGCTTCTGCCATTATACTTATACCAAAACGATGGCACCAAATCCAATTCGCGCGAAAATATCAAACCAACTGATCGCGTTCGCTTCATATCGCGCCGCGTCGCACTGTACAAACGTATTTTCTTGAAAGACCAATTTTTTCCTCTTTTATGTCCCTTGGCATGTTTTCATATAATTTAAGCTCGTCATAAATTAGAGAATTCTGCGTTGAGACTTTATTTCGTTTGTCTATCTTCTCCGTTTCTTGTGTCATATTCGTGTTATTCTTAATTATATCTAATTTTGATCGCACATCTGTCGCTGGTTACCCCACATTGTGGAATATGCCGTGTTGGTATGAATGAATTAATGAAATTTTATTTCTTATGAATAAATCAAAACGTACTTAAGAGGGTGACTGCTGCCAACGTACCTATTTTTTCAATATGATATACCATCATTATTACTAAACAAATCATTTTGAAAAAAATAACCTAGTTAGTTTGGATATTAATAAAGAGAAATATAACTTAACTTTTTGATTATATTCTGTATATATTCTTGTAGGAAAATAATAAGCATACCCCGATTTTAGATATTTATCTTAGGTTTATTTACTAAACTTGAAGCATTAATGCAACGTCACATCATATTTTCCTACATATTTGTGTCTTCTTTAATTTAAAAAAAAATATCTTTCTGTACGCCTTATAGTTTATTAATTGTATATGATAAACGTTGAAAATCGGGGTATGCCATTATTTTTTTACAAGAATTTATACAGAACATTATCAAAAAGTTAAGGTATATTTTTGTTTATTAATATCCAAACTATCTAAATTATTTTTTTCAAAACGATTTGATAAGAAATAATGATGGTATATCAAATTGAAAAATAGGTACGTTGGCAGCAGTCCCCCCCTTAATTATATGAAAATGCCTAAAGGTGATTCCGTTGCATAAAAAATCGTTGCATAAAAAATTAAAAAATCGTTTCGATATGTTTCTGTTCGACGAAATGATCATTATTATTATTGATTCGAGGCTTTTTCTTGTACAAAGCATGTGCTCTTTTGTACAAAAATTAAATTATAATTATTATAGAAATCGATTCAATTTTAAATAAACAAGAACCTGCTAGATGCCCAAAGAGCTACCTAAAATTGTATAAGAATCAAAGCGTTATTTTCAATGTTTTTTTTTTAGATTTTTACTTTATAATGGCTAACAGACTATTTTACTTTTGCCGTTTGAAGGCAATATTTTCCGAATCGCATTGAAAATAAATCATTTTTTTATATGGTTGGGTTTACCCTGTGTCAGGGAAGCAAGAAAGCTGTATTTTGAAATAATATCTTTTCCACCACGGGGAGAGTAAATAACTGTTGAATATAATTCATCGCATTGTTCAAAATTTTTCTTTGTCATATTTAGGTGCTTCTATAAACCCAAGATAGACTCCACAGTTCACACAAATAGATAATATTATAACACCCAATAAATACAAATCCGATTACAAAACACAAATGCTAATAAAACGACAAAACAAAGAGTAGGTAGGTATAATTAAAATGTTTTAGCAAGAGTTAGGCACCTATAATAACAAATATATTAATAGATTATGTAGTTTATCGTTCCTTCTTAATAAAATTTCTCCCATTAATTTTCTTGTCGTTTACTTATGTGGAAAAAAATAAACCGTTCAGACTCTTCGCCGACGTCCTACGTTCAATTTCCAGCACAGAAGATATGGAATCTGGAAATATTTGTGAGTCTGACCGTCCAAAGAATTCAGACCTTATCCAACTGTCGATTTGTTCAGGAGAACTTTGTTCTCTTAACATATCGACAATGTATCAAGCCAGAATACGCGAGAATTGTATGGAGAGGTCTACTTTTTTCACGGCTTTTCCAACTTTGAAGTCAAAAAACACCAACTTAGAGGCTTCGCAGCATATATGTTCCATACACGGATTTACTCAGAATTCGGAGTACAACATTTCGTGTGTCTGTGTGTGTGTCTGTGTGTCCCCCCCCCTTATAACTTTTGATCCGCTCAATTTACAGAGCCCAAAATTTCAGAATATATAAACAGTTATAGGCTTACAAAACTTTTATACTCAGAAGTGAGAATTTTTGTTTCAATCAGGGGTTATCAACTTTTGAAATTTTGGTTTATTTTTCCATATATCTCAGAAATCATAAAAGCTAGAACGCTGAAATTTGGTATAAACATAGACAAATACAAAATCTCAAATTAGCTTTTTTAAAAAAAATCCAGGGTTTCTCAAACATTTTTTATTAAGAAAAATATTTTTTCATGATAAATTTATGAGTTTAACTGCTTATATTTCCATTTTTTTTAAAAATATCAAAAAAAGCCGAAACACCCCAACTAGATCATTTAATTTTCTATAAAAAATATTCACATTGTATTAGAACATCTCAATTTGTTTTTAACAATTTTTATAAAAATTGAATTAAGTGACGACATCGCTTCATACAATTTGTATGACTTTCGTCTATACACGATATCTAAGAAAACATAATTGTTTGATACGAATCTCCAAACATACATACATACCATCATTCTGTTTTCACATTCTGGGTAGGATCAAAGGACTGACCTCCTTACTATCCTATCTTGACATACATACATATGTAGGTACATGTGTTGTATAGAAAATCAAATATCTTAAAATATTAAATAATTTGTATGTATGGGATTATAGTTTGGTACATATTCTTCAACTATACATACAATCGCTATCGACAGTTGGATCTCATGTGTTACATGCAACTAGTAATATAAGGTCTGAATTCCTTGGACGGTCAGGCTCACAAATATTTCCAGATTCCATATCTCCTGTGCTGGAAATTGAACGTAGGACGTCGGCGAATAGTCTGAACGGTTTATTTTTTTCCACATAAGTAAACGACAAGAAAATTAATGGGAGAAATTTTATCACAAATTCTTTGTATATTTTGTAAGTCGAACGGGTAGATCTTTAAATACACGCCTTCAAGAACGTCTTGCGTGTTTTCGTTTGAAAAAAGACACTTCGATTTTTACCGAGCACTGCTTGGGAGAGATAATTTCTTTAATTCACAAACCGGGATCAATCATATACATAGTTTTTAAAAAAAAAGATAAAAAAATGAAATATTAGTATTCTTCTTCTTCTTTCGTGTCAGCAACGCATTGTTGCGTTGCTGTGGTGGAAGGATTGGCCAGAGAATTTCTGTTACCAGGGGGCACCGCGTGGAGGTTCCTTCCGTGCTCCCCTAATATTAGTATTGTGTACGTGAGTAATGAGTCCAGAATATTATTCAAGATGACTTTATTCACATACAAAATATAATAACACAAATTTACAATAAAAAATAAACAGTTCACAAAATATATGCACGCAAATATATCACAAATAATAATCACACGATGTACGGTGTTTACACGATCGGCCTAGGCAAAAGAATGCGCCCGCTGTTCATTCAATATACGAATGCATCCGACTACGCATTCGGGAATCTCCGTCGACATACATGAAGATATATCACAATTAGAAATAAATAGAGGAAAAGGTAACAGAAACATTTCTTTAATTAACGCACAAATAGATTTTAATACTTCTCTACTATTATTACCTTTAGAATAGGTCGGGATTTTTCTGCTGGAAAATTCAATGTAATAACAAATACAATTTATCATATTCTAAATTGCTGTCCTTTAGAATAATATTTATATATTTATTTATTTATTTATTTATTTATTTATTTTTTTTTATTTATTTATTTATTTATTTATTTATTTATTTATTTAATTATTTATTTATTTATATATTATAATACAATGTTGAAGTTACAAAAACAATTACATACTAGAGTTAGAAGTTACATATGTCTAGAAGTTACATGTGTGTGTGTGTGTGTGTGTGTGTGTGTAAGGGTGTGTGTGTGTGTGTGTGTGTGAGAGGGTGTGTGTGTGTGTGTATTCATTCCTTAGTTTCAATTAGTTTTTACTGTACCTAATTATTTACCTTAATTTATTTTGGGTGTTCTATTTTACTTGGTATTACCCCTTCCTTCTCTTATTCGTATCCTGGTTTTGAATCTATATATAGATGGTCTTCACCACTATTATTCACAATTCTGACGATGCTCGGCATAGAGCGTTGCCGGTGAATAGAAGACGCGTTTGCGAACTAAATTAAATAGAACCAAAAATTATGTTGTCTTTTCATTATATTGTTTAATTATACTGTTTTTTCAGACCTTAATTACTTCATGTTCCAACAAGTAGAACGAATATCAGGAAAAATTCCACAATTACACGCATATGCAGCCAATATAACAATACATTCTTTCTCTTCCCTTCCCTAGTTGTTGTATATGTGTATGTATGTATGTATGTGTGTGTGTGATTGTGTGTAAGGGTGTGTGTGTGTGTGTGTGTGTGTGCGTGCGTGCGTGTGTGTGTGTGTGTGTGTGTGTGTGTGTGTGTGTGTGTGTGTGTGTGTGTGTGTGTGTGTGTGTGTGTGTGTGTGTGTGTGTGTGTGTGTGTGTGTGTGTGTGTGTGTGTGTGTGTGTGTGTGTGAGGGTGTGAGGGTGTGTATGAAGGTGTGTGTGTATGAATATTTTTGGCTTGTAAACTGTTGTTTTTATATTATGTTGATGGAATGCTTTTTTTGGCTCTAACAATGTAAAAATAATATTGTATCATTACATTGTAAATAAGCTGTAGCTTCCCAAAGAAAATAAATTAATAAATTATAATTATAATTATAATTATATGTGATTATGTAAAAAAAAAAAAAAAATAGAACTATCGTGAAGTAACTTCAAACATTGAAAAAAAATCACATATGCCTGTTTTGATATCTAGGTGCAAGGTACAATTATGATAATAACATTCCCTACCACTATTTGCGTAACTTAATTTACTTTTAGTTTGGTCTTTTTCTCTTTCCGGTATAAAAATTCTTCGCCGTGTCACAAAAGTAGGTTAAATACTATTTGCGTAGTAAATGAATTTATATAAATTTCTCCTCTCTTGGAGATCGAACCCACGACGCCCTCACAGAAGCCGAACGGCTTACAAACTGTGCCGCGGCGGTGGTCGGCAATATAAATATGAAAGCAACACCTCGAAAGAAATTCATATGTTGTATTTTACACATCATTTGTCATTGACTTATTGCAATTTTAAATAGATGGAGAAAAACGATGTGCTGAAAGTAGGACATATGAAAACTTACGGTGAATTGGAACAAAAAACAATATAAAAGTAGAACTGTCGCTTTCAACAGAACAAACAAAATAAACTAGAATTCCGCTACACCATGGAACGACCTCTTTAGAAGTCACATCACAGCTCAAAAAAGATTAAAGATTAAAAGGAGGATTAAGACGATCAGTTACGAATGGTGCGGCTGGAAAAACAGTAAAATTGAATTTTGGTGGCAACAAAGGAGTTGAATATTAATTATCGCCTGGGGTTGTTTACCAAACTCATCTTCCGAGTGAGTTGTCTTCAAGTCACAGAGCCTTAAACCCTCCCATAATTCTCTCGACGTGTCCAAATCATCCGAATCAAAATAATGGCTTAAATCTGCGTTCACACTATGATCTTAATGGGTGACACTTTGGTGTTGGTGGTTGTGGTGCGATCTGAAGCGATTTGGTCGCATTAGATGCAATTTTAAGGAACAGCAGAATTTAACTTGACTACACTTGATGTCAGCGTACCTTTTTTTTTCAATTTGATATTCCATCACAACTCTCGATCATTTTTTTTTTGAAAAAACCTCAAGTTGTATTTTTTAAATTATTTTCTGTATTATTCTTGTAGAAAAATATGTAGCATAAGCCCATTTTTGACATGTATCTTATATTTCTTATAAACTGTAAGGTGTAGAGCAGTACACATATATTTTTTTTATCAAACAACATAAAAATAAAAAAATAATGCGGAATGGAATGGAAAATAATTGTTTATATTTTTATTTATTTACTAAACCATTTGCATTTAAGCAAATGTCAAGACATAAGACATATTATTCCAGATATTTACTCTCTATGCCATATAGTTTATTATAATATAAGATAAATGTTAATAATCGGGGTAGGCTTATTATTTTTCTACAAGACTATTATACAAAACATAATTAAAAGATGAGGTATATTATTGTTCTTCGAAAATTCTTTTTTAATTGTATATACGCAAACATTTGATTTTTTTTCCCTTTGTCAAATGATATTATAATTGACAAACATTTTTTCAACATCTCAATAGAGACGAAGTTGGGATATTGTAGAGTCTGCCTCGATTTCCTGGTTCTTCTACAACTTTTTTATATAATGACATGTGGACCAATTAAGTTTACAAATGAAAGCGTCATTATATTTTTAATGTTTTCTGAGCTGTTTTTTTGGCATTTTTTTTTTCAAATAATGATTTGTTAATTGTGCTTGAATTAGGGACAATATATTATCAGTTATGTATTTTAATTGGTCTCTATATTAATTTAGACCAGAGGTTCCCAAACTTTTTTTGTGTCGTAGACCCCTTGCCATGTTTTTAGATTTTTGGTAGACCCCCTACTTACCTGATATTATGCTTCTCGGGCAACTTACAGGTACTATGTCAAATATTTATTTAACACGCACCCAATAACAAGTTGTCACATTCTGGAGACTTACGATATTAATCGTCTCACAGATCCAGACTGAAAATACAATTAAAAACTGTGGCCACCGGGAATCGAACCCGGGACCTTGGGATCAACATTCAAATACCTAACCAACTGGGCCACGAAGGCCGACAAAAATCAAAGTCAAATTTAATTAAATTGTATGGTCTTAGATTTTATGACAGGCATAGGCGTACAACCATTATAAATGAATGTGAGAAGGGGAATGTTATCTAAAGTTTTGGTATGATTGAACTTTAATGAAATTTGAAAGTAACAGGACAAAAAATGTTAAAATAAAATATTATACTACGAATAATAATAACAAATTGTTACGCGATAGGTACTATCAGTGTATGTTGAGATGCACTATCGTGGACCCCCATTTTCATTTCATGGACTCCCAGATTTTTTTTTTCGCTGACGTAGACCCCTTGCAAGTTGTCATAGACCCCTGTGGGTCGATATAGACCACTTTGGGAATCATTGATTTAGACAATTATTATTAGCAGTAGGTATAAGGTAGACAATCATTCTTAATATATTCCTATGTAAGTACATTTTAGTGACAGACAACAATCACGACATAATTTGCTTATTTGTTTCCGGAATAATATACATTCATTGCAAAATATCAACAAAATGAAACATATTCAATATTTGGTGAAATGGTCTAGTCACCGTGCGCTGTAAAATCCCACGACTACACGGTCTAGTTCTTCGTGTGCTGCAAAATCGCACGACTAAACTGTCAATGTAGACGTGATCTAACAGTTAATTCCACATTTGTGTGCTAAACCACTCACATTGGTTTATCCACACCCTACATAATGGTTATTGTAGGGAAATTTTCACTAATGGACATATCCATTAAGAATTTTAACGGTCATTACAATTTTCGTTTAATATCAATGAGTACGGAAAAAAAACTAACACTTTTTTAATGTCGTTATCTACTTTGTTTAATTGACGTGTAAATATTACCTTCATACATTTAATAATAAATTTCGCTCTTATCTTTTATGACAAGGTATTAATTTTTGGAAATTTTACCAAGTGACAAAATAATTGTTGTCATTTTTAAGTGTTGAAGATATTACTGAAACTCGCTTTGGCACATTGCCAAATGATTTTCGTGTTCAACACACTTTGAATGGTGTTTTCCTTTAATCGTTATTAAGAATAATAACGATACAACTGTCAATTCGTTCAAGAGAGTTAACTTTTCTTTACATATCGACATAGTAACAAGCCAAGATACGCGAGATTTGTGTTGCCATTTTTCATGGTTTTTCAACTTTGAAGTCAAAAAACACCAACTTAGAGGGTTCGAAGCTTATATTTTCCATACATGGATTTACTCATAATTTGAAGTAGAACATTAAGTGTGTGTGTGTCCCCCTTTGATCCGGTTGATACACAGCGCCTTCAACTTCAGAAAGTATAGATAATTTTAAGCCTACAAAACTTTTATACTAATAGACAGATACGAAATCTCAAATTTAGTTTCACATACATTTTTTATTAAGAAAATATTTTTTTAATGATAAATTTATGTGTATATATTTTTCCATATATCTCAGAAACCATAAAAGCTAGAACCCTGAAAATTGGTATGAATATAGAAAGATACAATAACTCAAATTTTTTATTTCAAAAATATTCCAGAGATTCTCGAACATTTTTTTTAAGAAAACTATTTTTTTATGATAAATTTGTGTTTAACTGTTTATATTTCCAAAATTTTTAAAAATATCGGAAAATGCCGAAACACCTCAACTAGATAATTAAATTTTCTATTAAAAATATGTAAATATTTCTATAAACATTATAGTAGTACGTACCTACTACTCAAACTATTTTAACAATTATTATAAAAAAATAATTTAGTTTTAACAATAATTACGGGTATTCTCAATAGTTTGATACAATCTCCAAACATACATACATACCATCATGCTGTTTTCATATTCTGGGTAGGAAAAAAAGGACTGACCTCATATCCTATCCTATCCTTACAAACATATCTACATGTTTTGTTAACAAAACATAATATCTTAAAATATTCAATAATTTGGATTCATGGACTTAGTTTGGTACGTATTCTTCAATTAAGTATACATACTATCGCTATCGACAGTTAGATGTAATGTGTTCCAAGCAAATAGTTCATATATAACTTTTAACTGGTGTATGTTTTAATTGTTGTTTTCCTTTGTATTTTATCATTTGTATGTACTGTTGGTTTTCCAATGTAATAATAATAAATAAATAAAAAATAAATAACTACTCTTTGTTGGTCAAATTTATTTTCCAAAGTTTGTGTGCAAGTAGGTAACTTAGGTAAGGTATCTTATTACGTTGTGGCATAGTGGTAGGTCGTGTGACTGTGTTGCTTACTGGTTCGATTTCTAGAATTCTAGGAGAAAATAAACTAACGTAGGTTCTCACGTTTTTCTTATTTGAACGTATTTGAAAACCATTGTTTCATTTTCGATTTGGTAATGAATTTGCCGCTCGTTATATGATGGATTATTGAATTTATTTAATCAACAGGTATATTTTTGTTGGTACGTGCTTTTACAATACATGTGAAAAAAAAAACATATAAATGTATAGTTTCCATCAAATTTCTTGGGCTTTTCGCCGTGGAGGGGGGGGTGGTTTACATATATACCAAGCAAGTAAAAAGACACAAATTTGAGATTCCTCACCAACATGACGGGTTCAAGTTGTTTTACGCTAAGCATACTACATAATAATATAATATACACGAAATACATGTTGTAATTAAAGATGATTCAAAAAATTACATCTTATCACCCATAAGTAGGTATTATGATATCGCAAAAGTCAAAAAATATTCCAATATTAAATCAATTAATGAAAATATACAAAATAAATTTTATCAGCGAACGTACGAAATTTTGTACTTTATGAAAGCACAGCGAACTTAATATTTATGTCAGCAAATTCTCAATTCAAACATACACGACAAAACTACTCGCCTAGGACTCAATAAGTGTACCATCTACACAATCATTCTATATAACAGCTTACAATGACTTAGTAAGATTAATGAATTATACCAAAATCTATGAATTGTAAAAAAATATTTAAAAAAATAGAATCAACAAAGTGAAGTGGACGGGGCACACAGGGCCGCGGTCCTGTGTACCCTGTTGTCATATGAACCTCTATGCCCCGCAGAGACAATGTTTGAACAAACACAATTAAATGCAAAAGTTGGTACACAATGAAAACGAAACCTTTTGAAATCATATCCAATTTAACTTTAAATTCAGGTTTAAACAATACGTCTGAATTTAAATAATTGATAGATGGTAAATATAAGCAATAATAAGACATTTTTTCAGAGAATTACCTTAATATTTCTTCGTTTTTGTTTTTTATTTCCGTGTTGTCACCCGTCAGGCACTCAATCTTGGACACAACTAAGATGATGTTTAGACAACGTAATTAATACGTTGTCAGATAGATGACACTAGTGATACTGATTCTACAAGGCCGGACCTCTGTACCCCCACGGACTCGTGTGCCCCGCCCTCCCCTAACTATCTTAAAAATATCATAAAATAATTAATCCACCGACAGAGTAAGGAATAAGCTACGACATTTAGCCTGGGGATTTTTGATATTACTGTATAGTGTGAGTTGTTCTCACTCACACTCACTTGTGTTGTTATAATTTCGTAAAATTGTTATTTTATAATAGAGATAAAAAACTCTATAAAAATATTGTTTTGCCTACCCAGTTATATTTATTATTCCTGGGGGACACAAATATTTAATTTTTGAGCGGACGCTATAAAGTACCAACTTTCGTCTCTTGAGAATTTTGTATTTCCTCTGAAGAGTCGTTGAAAATCTCAGAAGTTTGATAGAAAATATTAATCAAATAATGTCTAAGTATTATTCATTTTAAAAGAAACGGTCAGTTTATCTATATACGCCTATTTTGAGAGAGAAAAATAAATATATATTTATTCTTCTTCTTCTTATTGTGTCACTGTAGGAGCTGATTTGTTTTCAATATAAATTTAGATTGTACTCAGTTTGAGTTGTGTCTTCTTCTTCTTCTTCTTTTTGTGCCGCTCCTAACGGAGGTTGGCGACTATCGCGCCAGACTCATCCTGATCTTGCGCCAACCAATCAAGTGACGCCGCATCCAGTATCCCTAACTCCTGCCTGAGACTTTTAAGCCACGATATTCTTTTTCGCCCCATTATCCGTCTTCTCTCTATCATTCCCTCCACTATAAGTCATAGAACGGCAAATTTATCACCATAGAATATGTGGCCAAAGTACGTGACATTACGTCTCTTGATATTGGTTAGCAGCTCTCTCTCTTTTCCATTATATTTCAAACACTTTCATTGGAAACTCTATCGTCTCATGAGATGCGCAATCACCCTTCTGTATAGACACATCTCGAATGCTTGAATTTTATTTATTGTTAAGATTTTGAATTTTTTGGCACCGACTTCAAAAGTTATTCGATATTTCATATTTCAGCTAATACCATCACGGTATATCCCACAATATGTCCTATTCTGATTCGTTTTAGAGTACGAAAACGTCTGTAACCAACGGGTGACCGTGGAAAAAAGGATTTTATCCGCGCGATGTGTCGTAATGAGTCCCGTATAAATGCAGTCAACTTTTTGACATTTCTCATATACTAAAATTCAGAGGGATAAATTACGACGAATCAGAATAGGACAAAATGTGGGGTAACCAGCGACAGGTGTGCGGGTGTGCCTTTCTTTTAAAGGGGAGCACAACACATGCGTGTATCACACCATTCTCGTCTAACCTAAAAAGGCACTACATTCAGAATGGGTGGTGAACCTCATTGCTGAACTATGTGAGATGTTATTGTTGCCCGTTGTATTTTATATCACACGGGGCACTCGAAAACAATAATAGAAAAGAGTGGAAGCACTATTCTAAGTCGGTGCCCCACAGGCCTCACAGATTTGATGTAAATAAATTATTAGCAACCTTTGTGGTTTCAAGTCATTTGTTTTGAGTTTCATGTAAAATTATCGTGCTTTTAAATTAAAAAAGCATTTTTTTAACTTTTTAATGGTACCTTTTTATTTCATAAGTTATTATTTTATTTTATTTTATTTTCTGTAGCTTCTCGGGCAAATAACAAGTACCTACTATGTCAAATAATTATTCAACACGCACCCAATAACAAGTTGCAGTTGTTTTATGTTTTCACTAAAAGAAATAACGTCGAATTTATAACCTCTGTGTTTTTGGACGTCGGTTAAAAAATAATGATTACTTTCATTGTTTACACAATATCCTATTATAAACAGCTAGTATGTACCTTTATTTTTAGGAAATTTAATTATAGGCATACTTGGTAAACGAATTTCGACCCTCATCAGGGATCACAAGATTAATGTTGTCGCCGAATGTGAAACAAAAACACTGAAGTCTCATAATTATTTTTTGGTTCATAACGCTACTCTGCAATATTAGGTTACTCTATCAAATATATAGCTTATAGAAAATATTCCTGAAATATTGCAGCATCACGAATAGGACCCTCTCTCTTATTTATGTCGCGATTAGAGATAACATGGCCATTTCTATCACACTTCTCGCCACACAAATTCAATATGCTCATTTTTTTTTTGGAAAAACCTTTCTTCAGAGTTTTTCATTCTGTCTCAGACATTTACAAGTTTTATATATCAAATTCAGCCAATAAGGATTTTTGGACGTTACTCCGTACAGTATAAAAGGATGTGATCTGATTTAGTAGTTCAAGACAAGGCAGTTAATGTTTAAACCATCTCAAAATACATAGGGTATTTTATACCGTTTTGATTTTTCAACTGTCGATTCGTTCATGAGAATTCAATTCTCTTAATGAATCGACATTATTAAGCCAATGTGCGTGTACGAAGAAAAATTTTGTATGGTGTAGTGGACTTTTTGCATGCTAATAACACCAACTAGAGGCCTCGCAGCATATATGTTCCCATACATGGATTTACTCAGAATTCGGAGTAGAACATTTTATGTGAGTTTTGTGTGTGTGTGTCTGTGTGTGGGTGTGTGTGTGTGTCCGCCCCCCCCTTATAACTTTTGATCCGCTGAATTTACAGAGCCCGAAATTTCAAAATATATAAACAGTTATAGGCCTACAAAACTTTTATACTCAGAATTGTGAATTTTTGTTTCAGTCAGGGGTTATCATCTTTTGAATTTTTACTTTATTTTTACATATATCACAGAAACCATAAAAGCTAGAACGCTGAAAATTGGTATAACGATAGACAAATACAAAATGTAAAAAATTAGTTTTTTTCTAAAATTCCAGAGTTTCTCAAACATTTTTTATTAAGAAAAATATTTTTTATGATAAATTTATGAGTTTAACTGCCTGTATTTACATTTTTTTTTAAATATCGAAAAAAGCCGAAATACCCCAACTAGATAATTTAATTTTATATAAAAAATATGAACATTGTATAAGCACATCTCAATTTTTTTTAACAATTTTTATAAAAATTGAATTTAGTTGACGACATCACTTCATACAATTGGTATGGTAGTCGCTTATACACAATATGTAAGAAGACTTAATAGTTTGATACTTAAATCTCGAAACATACATACATACCATCATACTGTTTTCATATTCTGTGTAGGAAAAACAGACTGACCTCCATACTATTCTATCCTGACAAACATACCTACATGTTTTATATAGAAAATTAAATATCTTCAAATATTTATTAATTTGTGTTGTTTATAGTTTGGTACGTATTCTTTGATTATGCATACTATCGCCATCGACAGTTGGATCTCATGTGTTACATGCAACTAGTATTATTAAGTTTATGTTTCAAAGGTTAATAAAATCCTTGTATATAAAAAAATACGGCACAAAATCATTGCAAAGATAGAAAAAAATAAATAAAATAATATTTTTAAATTAAGAGAAAAAAATTGACTTAAACTTTGATTCATTCAAATAAATTAAGAATAAAAACACACAAATAAAAATTGAAATGAAATAAATTTATTACTGTCATTTTTTTTCCTTGATCTGCTAGAAAGCTTGACTCTGAGAGTGGCAACAAGACCGACTAGACTGACTGACTTACTTTACCTCCCCATTAGCAACACTAATGCCAGACAGAACTCCTTCATATACCGCACTTCCCATTTTTATAACTCCCAGACATAGAATTATAATGTACTATAATTCTATGCTCCCAGATTAGTGATGCAGATCTTTTCAACTCCCCATTAATTACAATAAAGAATAAATTAGTAAGTATTCTACTATAATCTTAACTTTCCACATTGATGAATTGGGTGCATCGCATAAAAGTTTACGCACATACATACACACATACACACACACCCTCACACATACACCCTCACACATACACACCCTCACACACAAGGTAGCATATATTGTAGTTTCAACTTTTGTCTTATTTAATATTCATTGTTTTTTTTTCTTACAATAATATATATATATATATATATATATATATATATATATATATATATATATATATATATATATATATATATATATATATATATATATATATATATATATATATATATATATATATATATATATATATATATATATATATATATATATATATATATATATATATATATATATATATATATATATATATATATATATATATATATATATATATATATATATATATATATATATATATATATATATATATATATATATATATATATATATATATATATATATATATATATATATATATATATATATATATATATATATATATATATATATATATATATATATATATATATATATATATATATATATATATATATATATATATATATATATATATATATATATATATATATATATATATATATATATATATATATATATATATATATATATATATATATATATATATATATATATATATATATATATATATATATATATATATATATATATATATATATATATATATATATATATATATATATATATATATATATATATATATATATATATATATATATATATATATATATATATATATATATATATATATATATATATTTAATTGATGCTGGGCATGACTATTTTTTTATATTGTATACAGTTTACTTGTCCAGTTATTGTTTGTGTACTTTAAATAAAATGAAATAAATAAGTACATATACATCCTCAAACATTCCCTAACAAATAAGCATAAATGCTTAAACTAAGCATACTATAGGTGAATGAAATCAGTCTGGATTACTAATCCAGCGCACTAATCACTCAGCCACCACCCATCTTGAATCCTTTTTCCTTTCCTTATTTTCTTTGATCAATAAAAGTGAACATGTTTATATTGTAAATCGTTTAGGTTTTCATTTATTGTTTTTCTTCAATTTTTTCATTTATATAATACAACACATGAAAAACACAATCACAAGATATAAAAAAAACATTGTCCTTTACCAGAATGCAAACACTCGTGTGTAAAGGAGAAGTTATGAACAGAGGAAACAAAAAATAAATATAATATACAGAATTCTTAACTATACAAAATGAAGTGAATATAATTTACAAATCATTCAATATTATAAGTCCATTATTTGAAATCTGTTTCCATTTAGATTTTAGTTTCGATTGTTTTCGATTTAAGTGTTAGTCTTAAATCTGTTTCAATTTTACGGGTATTATTGTAATGGAATTGTAATAGAACTGTATTAATTAAATTAAAGGAGAGTAGTGCAGACTTGAATCTTGTACTTTATGCTCAAGAAAAACGTTATACTTTGTTTTATTGTAAAACCCAAGTTTTAATCAAATCGAAAAAAAAATTGATCGTTAAGTTAACGTAAAAGGTATAGTTTATTTCAATATCTGTATGGTATTGATATTTGTTGTTGAATATTTTTAACCAAAAGCTTTATAGCGTTCGAGATTTTTCTCAAAAGCAGTTCACTTAAAAGATAAAATCACATCTATCTGCCGTTGACGTTTGTGATTGATTTCTTGATGTGCGAAGCTACAGGGACTTAAATATGACGTCTTGTAAAATTGTTTTTGAATCGCAAGTATAACTTAGCTCGAGTGTAAACATATCAATCTCATGTCAAAATGATTACATTCATACTTAATTATAATTCTTCAATCACTTATAAGGTTCACATATTATACCTATTCACCAAATAATTCACTCAGTAGATGCAGTTATTAATAATAATTTATATATTTAATTAATTGTATGTCAGGCAACTAACAGGTACTATGTAAATTATTTGGTTAAAACGTACACTGTTGGAATATTCTGGGGACTCTTGAGTTTTATCGTCTCGCAGATCCAGATTGAAAATTAAACAAAAAACTGTATCTTATGAGACAGATATCTTAAAAACTGAGCCGAGAAGGCCGACAATACACACATAAACCGTATCGAAAGGATACAAAATATATTTATTAAACACCTTAATCGAAAAGCATTTCTTTATTTCCCGTCGTATCGTGAGGCAAGGATTTACCATTGCATTGATTCACTCGAAAACAGACGTACTCTATCTGATATGATGCTTCTCCACAATATTATTAATAATAAAATTGATTCTCCTGCTCTTTTAAATTATATATCTTTCAACATCCCTACCTACCCGTAGAACTAGACACACTCCTCTTTTCCACCTAACCACTCAACACACCAACTATGCTCAACATGCAACAATGTAGGTACAGCATCTGTAATACATATAATAGGCATTTCCAAGAGATTGACATATTCTTATCAAATTTAACACTAAATTATACTGACACATTTATATATGCAATTTCATACAATATCTCACCATAATATGTAACCATTCCTAATGTATCTTATTATACCTACTACAATAACTTCAGCGACAACATGTAATTGGCTTTATTATTAATCAAATTATCTTTATGTTATATAATTTATTATATGCTGTATGTTGTCCTTTAAATAAATAAATAAATTTGATAGAACATATTTATTTATTTATTTATATAATTTAAGGGGAAACATACAGCAATTTATAATCCATAAATAAGAACAATAACAATTATCAGTAATTTGCCAAAATAGTTCCCACAACATGCGTAATATAAAAAAGGACAAGTTAGCTTAAAAAACATATACAGTGGAGTGAGTTAAAAACTAAATTAAAATTAAAGTATACAGCTTAAAACAAAAAAAAATAACAAAGAATATAAACAAGATAAGTAATTTAAAATTAGGAAAATAGATAATGGGGGTAAGTAGGAATTGCGGGGAGTGGACAGGGAATAAAGATGATTGGTATTCCATGTCTCGTATCACTGCGTTTTTGCGGATATACTCCTGCGATATTGCGGATATGTGCTGTTGAGTAAATCAATGTTGTAAAAACTTGTGTTATACTGCTTACAAATGCGTGGGAAGCATGAATTCATTCTGTGATTAGTGTTACAGTGTGGAATATGAAATAGATTTGAGTGTCTGCTTGTTCTACCTGGCACATGAAACAGTATGTTACTTATACATATTAAAAAAGAACAGATTAGAACCTGTAATAAAAAGATTTAGAACCAGGATTCCGTAAAAAAATCTAAAGAAATTATTATATATGTAACTTCTGGGGCAACTTACAGGTACTATGTCAAATATTAATTTAACAAGCACCCCATTCTGGATACTTACGATATTAATCGTCTCACAGATCCAGACTGAAAATACAATTAAAACTGTGTCGCGAATCGAACCCGGGACCTTTGGATCAGCTGCCAGATACCTAACCAACTGAGCCACGAAGGCCGACATAAACATTTAAACAAACATAGAAACTAAGTTTAGTTTGTCGATCGATAATTCTTATTAGAAATCCATTGTATATAGATATATCGGTGTGACAAGATGCAAAGAGAACATGCTAAGGTGGGGTATTAGGGTGGAAGAGGATGTTTCCTGCAATTGCGGCGAGATACGAACTGAAGAACACCTCCTCATCTGTCAAGATATGCCAATGACATGCGACGCAGAGGACTTGAAGATGGTTAATGACAATGCCGTTGCGGTTGCTGTATTCTGGAGTGGAAAGGCCTAGTGAGAAGTACTCGGACTCGTTAAGTAAGTAAGTAAGTATTAAATATGTAAAGAAAAAACTTGGTATTTGTTATATTGAAATATATTTGATTATTGACGATATGCCTTGCACGAAACGCGTCAATAATCTAATAAATTTCAATAGAAGTATTTTTTTTATATATTTTGTGATATGTCTAAAAGCATAGAAACATTTCTACCATTAATATGGTAAATTTTGGGTGTACTGTATTCACGTTTTTAAAGATTGAAAAAAAAATGTATTGCATATGAATTAATAAAATAACTTGTAGATAATAACAAATATTACAGATTGTAATTAAATTTGATATCCGTCAATAACTTTTGAGATTAAAGTTCAATTAATTTAGGTATTTACCCTTTTAGAATTATTGTCCAATTAAACTCTACGGTTTCTCCAATAATTATTATTGATTAGCAATTTCAAGAATCCTTGTCTCTCATTATTTTATTGAATCCCGATTCAGCTCTCATCACATTATATTTAGTTAAGTGAATTAGACCCAGGTTACAATGGGGCGAATACCTTTTAAGGAAAAATATCAAAAGTGAGAGAAATATTGCAATCTATGAAACAAAGCTGTGAAGAAGTCATTAAGGTATTACTAATATCATTTAATGATTCGGCGGTTTACCTACCTTACTACGGTTTTGGAACCCAATTTCCTTGTTATCAGAATTAAGAATAATTGTTTTCTAAATCTAGTGCGATAATCACAGACCCTGGAATTATTACAATATGTGTTCGGTAAATGGGACAACTCTTCCAAACCTTTCCTCTCCTAAAAGTATTGCTACCTACATCAGTAGTCTTCATAATCGTCAACAACTTATCGCTGTGTATGTCTCACTGAAAGTTGAAGAAGTTCGACACAAGACGAAATATAGTTTTTTTACTTTATTATATCGATCGATTAAAACTACGCGCCGTGCGCATAATACCCAAAGCGTGTTTGGAATTGGTGTGTTTTACCAACATAATAATGTTGTGATATAAAGGTTAGGGTGGGTGCCTTACCTGAAGATCTCCGATACAAAGGAAGAAATTCGCCGCCAGGAAGTTGCAATATTCCCTTTTCTCTATATCCAACAATATGTGACTATTGACTTTAAGGTATGCCTGATGGTGTTAAAGGCTCTGAACGATTAGGCTTCACACTACTTTCAAGAACTACGTCAAAATAATGTTCCATCGGGAAGGCAGCTAACATTGAGATCATCTGGATCACAGAGTAGGTACCAAATCTTTAGAAGAACTGGACACTTAATAAGCCGGCTTACTATGATCGCGGTTGCCATTTAAGTTTGGCATTTTTTTTTAGTAAAATAATATTTCCTTATATCAAGAACATACACATCTTCATCTCACATCTATAGGTGAACGAAATCGGTCGTGGCAGGATTCGAACACGCTTCCACTGGATTACTAACCTAGAGCACTAACCGCTCTGCCACCACTCATCTAACTGTCCTCACAGTTCTTCTTCTTCTTCTTCTTTAGCCGTCTCTCCACTGCTGGATGTAGGCCTCTTCAAAATCCTTCCATTTATTTCGGTCCATGGCTCGTCTCGGCCAGTTTCTACCCGCAACAGGGACAATATCGTCCGCCCATCTTTTCATCGGTCGACCTATTCCGCGTTTATTTCCCCATGGTCTCCACCTCATAACTCTGGGTGCCCATCTCTCTGTTCCCTGTCTAGCAACGTGACCTGCCCATTGCCACTTTAATCTTGCTACATGATCCATAATGTCGACAACCTTGGTCTGGCGTCTGATCTCTTCATTTCTTATTTTATTTCTCAGACTTATGCCTAACATTTGCCTCTCCATGGATCGCTGTGCGCATTTAAGTTTGTATGTGGTGTTGGCAGTCAATGTCATCGTTTCTAGACCATACGTCATCACAGGGAGGACACACGATTCAAAAACTCTTCGTTTCAAATTAATGGGGATTTCTTTGTTTTTTAGGACATGCTGGAGTTTGCCAAAAGCAGCCTAGCCGAGACCAATCCTTCTAGGTATTTCCGCTGTTTGGTTTTCCTTCCCTAATGTGATTTTCTGCCCAAGATAAATATACTCGTTTACAGCTTCAATCGTTTTGTTGTCGATTTTTAAGCTGTTGCTGGATGAACTCATTATTTTTGTTTTATTTATATTCATCTCCAGGCCAATCTTTAGGGAAGCTTCGTGCAGATCTTTGATCATGCCACTTAATTCTGCCAGATCTTCACTTACAAGAACTATGTCATCAGCAAATCTGAGATGGGTCAGATACATGCCATTTATTTTTATACCCTTTTTTTCCCAATTTAAAGTTTTAAAAACATTTTCCAGGGCAACAGTAAATAGTTTGGGAGAAATGGTGTCTCCCTGTCTGACGCCTCTACAGATTTTTACTTTTTCCGTTTTTGTTTCTTCGTCAATTTTTACAACCATTGTGGCATGGTCATATATAAATTTAATTAGCCTTGAGTATCTTGAGTCGATTCTTGCATCGTTTAGAGCTTGTATTACTCCCCACTGTTCTACCGAGTCAAAGGCTTTTTTATAGTCAATAAATGCCAAATGGATTGTAATATTGTATTCGGTGACTTTTTCTATAAGCAGGCGTAGCGTTTGAATATGGTCAATAGTTCCAAAACTTTTTCTGAAGCCTGCCTGCTCTATCGGTTGGTAGAAATCTAGTTTCTTAGTTAAACGGTTTGTAAGAATCTTAGTAAGTAATTTGTACAAGTGTGATAATAAGCTGATCGGTCGGTAGTTTTCTAGATTTTCGGGATCTCCTTTTTTGTGTAAAAGTATAACTTCGGCATTTTGCCAGATTTCTGGTATTATTTGTTGTTCTAGGCACTTATTGAGAAGTATTTTAACTGCTTCAATGAGCTCTTCGCCGCCTAGTTTTATCATGTCACTTGTCACTTGATCTTCGCCCGGACTTTTATTGTGTTTCATATATTTAAGTGCGTTTATTAACTCATCGTAATCAATTTCTGGCATTTCTTCCGATCCGGCGTTTAATATGGTGCCATTATTCTCTTCATCATATTGTGTCTTTGATCTGTATAAATCTGTATAAAATTCATGTACAGATTCTATTATCTTGTTTTTGTCATTGACTACATCGCCATTTTTGTTTTTAATTCTAATGATATTCGATTTGCCAGTAGTTTTGTTTGATCTAAGGATTCTCATGTTTTTGTTTGATTCTATCGTGCTCATGATAAGGCTTGTATTATATTTTCGGATATCTTTTCTTATTTCCTTCCTGATAATCTTATTAAGAGTGTTATATCTGCTTGAGTCTCTGTCAGTTTGTCGTCTTTCCTCAATAAGTTTTATTGTGTTTAATGATAGTTTTTGGTTTTTGCCTGTTTTTCTAAATGATATTGTTTTAACAGCTGTCTGAATACTTTCCGTAATTTTATTTGTAAGGTGATTTATATCCATGTTGTGAAGCTCTGGTTCATGTTCCAATTTCTGTTGTAGTATTTTTTGAAATTCTGTTTGGTGTTTGGTAATTGTTTCGATTGTGGGTGTTTTCCTGGGTTTTTTGTGGATCATGTTAAGCCTTTCTAGTTTTTCATTTATTCTAAACGAAGCTCTCACCAATCTGTGGTCGCTTCCCGCGTCAAATTGGTTTAGGACCGATATATCTTTACAGTATTTCAATTTGTCTGTAATAACAAAGTCAATTTCATTTTTTGTCCTACCGTAGGGACTTTTCCATGTCCATTTTCTTTGTTTTTTCTTCATGTAAAATGTGTTTGCGCAGTATAATTGTTCACATTGCAGGTAGTCTAAAAGTGTTTCTCCTCTTACATTTCTCTTACCCAGACCAAATTTACCAATGTAGTGCGGATCCCCAAGCTGCCTCTCTCCCAATTTTGCATTAAAATCTCCTATTATTACATATACTAAGTTGTGCATTTTCCAATTTTCTCGCCTTTGTAATATCTTCATAGAACTTCTCGACCTCTTCGTCAACTGCTGCACTCGTTGGAGCGTATACTTGTATGACCTGTATTTTAAATCGTTTGTTAAGTTCCAGTATAATATATATGACTCTGTGTGATATGCTGTTCATTTTTATTACTTTGTCTCTTTTACTTTTATGTACCATTATAGCCACTCCTCCTGTTGAGACTTGTTTATTGTTTCTATATAAAAGGTGTCCTGATGGGAGGGTAACAGCTTCTTCTCATTTTAGTCTTGTTTCGCACATTCCTAAAATATCCCAGTTTACATTATCAAGTTCTCTTTCAAGTCTAATTCTGTCTGCTTCTTGTCTCAAAGTCCGAATATTATATGTCGCGATCTTAAGTTCTGTGATTTTCCCTTTATTCGAGTTTTTGCCTCCCCCAGAATCCATGAGGCGGACCAACTTTGAGTCAGTGTGAGATTCTGAGTTTTTATCTCTACTCACCTGGGGTAGTTTCGTTTTATAATTCGAATTCATGGTTGGTGCGTTGGAGTTAAGTGAGATTATTTTGAAAAATAAAATAGTAATAATATTTGTTTATTGTGCAAAAAATTTTTTTTTACTTTATGTGACGGACTTATTGACTTATTCCAAATAGATAAAAAATGGATTCTTTAATATTTTGATTCAAAAAAACTAAATGAGAATAAAATCAACAAATTGTCATTTGAAATGATACTCATACTGAAAAATTCAACAAATCCTTCGAGAGTAAAAAGCAGTTACATAAAACTCTCAGACAGAGTAAGTTTTCGTCTTAAGTAAAAATAAAGGTACTGCCGAACTTGGTTAACTATCTCTATATTACATTGTATTGTGTATGAGAAATAATAATAAAAGAAAATGAAGCAAACAAGACATTATCCCTTACCCACGCAAACATTATTAAGAATAATCAACCAGAAAAATCTCTGGCCTTAGGAGATAGGAAGTAAGGAAAAAAATATTAATGAGAATGCTTATTGCTTATTTAGTGATGAGCAAATACATGATAATACGTATTGTTTATGGTCTTGATCTTGATTTAAATATTTATAATGCCCATCATCAAATAATAAAGAACAATTTATACTCGTTTCGATCTATATTCATATTTCACTTCACACTCAAATATTCAACTTTTAAACGAGAACATCATATAATATGTTTCTTTCATCAAACAACTCTTATAAAAAAAACAATCAAATTTTTACATTGGTCTATCAAATTAAAGAAAGGTTGTTTGAGAAACAGGGATATTAAGGCACTTAAAATAATTATTGTTTCTTTATTTATTTGTAACTTCTTGAACGTATGTACATATAATTTGTACTCTGGTGGACTTATTGTCAAACGGTAATTTCTTCCAACCAACCAGAGAATACCGTCGTTTTTAAGAGAATATAGTTTTGCGTTTTAATTCATAATCTCATAACCACATGGTTTTTGGAATACATAATAGATTTCTCGAAAAATCCTATGCTATGAACATCTACAAAGCTCCCAGGCTATCTGTTCATGTCAGGTTGAGCAGACTGAGGTGGGCTGGACATGTAGGTACAGAGAATGCCGTCCTCGCGGGTACCTAAAAGGATTTTGGAAGGACACCCAGGAGGAAGAAGAAAGGTGAGCAGGCCAAGGCTACGATGGGAGGATGAAGTTGGGAAGGACGCATTCCAGTTGCTGCAAATACAAAATTGGAGGACCGCGGCGGATGATAGGAGGAGTTGGAGGCAAGGATTGATGGAGGCCAAAGCTCGATATGGGCTGTAGAGCCATCGAAGAAGACGAAGATGAACACCTGTGATTATAAATCAGAAATACACAAATATTTTTTTTTTGAAAACACAAAATAATAGAATCTGTCTATGAACAAGAGTCTGTTCTATCCACTCTACGTCTACATACTATTGATACTATTAATATGTTTAAGATATTCAGTTGAAATTAAATTCTAGATGATTTTTTTTATTTCCCGCCAGTATCTGATAATTTTCTAGTTTCGATTCATATGACTAAGATACCTACAATAAAATTCAACTTATTTATTTATTTATTTATTAAAAATATTTTTTTTACAAATATAATAATATCTAATGTAGGTATAATACAACTTAAAGTAGTAAATAATATGTAGGTTTTGTACTATAATTACGTTAAAGTTAATGTCATCAGTGTATATGTATTAATTTTAATTTGTTTAACTCTACTAGGCTATGCCTGTCCCAGAGTAGCGTTATATAAATCAGTTCTATTATTTTTATGCAACGATTTGAAAAATCTCATAGGTATCAATACTTTAAAGATGCATTGAATTTCTTCGTGACTTCGCAGTGTTGCGACCTGCAATTATATCGTGGTGATAAAAGATTTGTTAGTTAATTTTAAGACTGTAATTGTTCATCACTATTCGCATTATTACCATTACCATACAAGTTGGAAAAGTAGGTAACTACCAACCATTTGTCGTTTTTACATTACATAAAAAATACAATAACACTACAACTTAAAATAAGACTACTCCATAGGAACAAAATCATACTTGGGATTGTGTAAAAAAACGTCTGAATAATTTAAATTTTAATAGAAAATAAACGACAGGGAATCTCGATGTTTTTTATTCACGAATAAATTGGTGTGTACCTAAGACAGAGATAGTTTTTTTGTTGTTGTAGACATTTTCAACGCGTCAACATATAAATGAATTTCTCTTAGGGCTAAACGAAATTCCATTATACATTATTTTCTTGATTAACGAGTCTCTTCGCGATAGATAATTTCATAAAGATGAATTATAAAATATCTATCTATCTGATAATCAAAAATATCTATCTGATAATACCTGACTTCTTCGTACTCTCTTTATCCTTTTGTTTTCCTATCATTGCTTTGAACTGTTCTTATAAGTAATCAATATATTTTGTCTTCATATTTTTTACTTTTCTTCTGTAATCTTTATAATCTTTTTTTTATGTTATGTCATTACGTTTTTTTTTTCAGGTACACATTTCATTGTATATTATTATCAACTCTGGTTGGTTGGAAGAAATTATCTTTTGACAATTAACCCGCCAGTGTACAAATTACGTGTACAAGAAGTAACAAATAAATAAAGAAATAATCATAATTCCATGATTGGCTGTCCGCTTCGATCTACATACTAAATAAATCATACTACATATATTATAAAGTATAGGCATTGTGTTGAAGAAATATTTAAATAACAATGTAACTTTAATGTTTATTTCCACTTATTTATTTTTATTCCACAACTAGTTACAAGGACTGTCGTTCTCTTCTTCAGGTGGGTTTAAACTAAAAACAGTTTCAACTAAAACAGTTTTTAGTTTAAACCCACCTGAAAAAGAGAACGCTAGTTCTTGAAACTGGTTGTGGAATAAAAAAAAAATAAGTGGTAATAAGCAAAGAACCATACTGCACTATAATATTAATTAACTGTGTATTTTCCAACATTCTACTTTTTATGTAGAGGAATAATTATTATTCAATAGTATATTTTCCACACTTAGATATTAATTAATGTTTAATTTTTATGTCAATTTAGTTTTGTATGTTCAATTTTATTTATTTAATACTATTTTTTTATATTTTTTTGCCATATCTTAACATGTTGTATTTACTTCAATAAACATCGTTTAATCGCGGTTTTTTTAACGTGGTTAGGTAGGGGACACCACCTATTACGATTTGGATTCATTATACTCCTCCGAAGAAGCGCACTACGTAGAAGGTGGAAACGCAGAATTCGGAAGATCGTTCTACAGCCGGGCTGTTGTGTTAATAAAAGAGTTCGAGAAGTGACGAGTTCGTGTATATTGAAGGTAAAACGAGTGACTCTATTGTGAATGGGTGGAAGAGGGACTAGGGATGCAAGTTCTTCTGAGCATCTCCCGTGGTAGTATCTATAGAACAAACTAAGAATACCGACCTTGCATATGTGGTCTAGGGATTGCAATCCATCAGTCAATGATGGGTCGTCAATCAGACGCACAGCACGCCTTTGTACAGCATCGAGGGTATTCAGTAGGTATTGGGGGGCGACACTCGACAGGGGCCTACCATATTTAATAATTGGGCGTATTTGCGCTTTGTAGAGAATAAAAATTCGAGAGAAAAATACCTACGAGCTCTATAAATATAATACGTTCAATTTTTTGGAGGCGAGTTCACATTAGTTTCAATGAAGCCCCTGTAGTGTAGTTGGTCTGTTATAGATACTCCAAGCAGGTCGTTCGATTTGCTGTTAGGTAAGGTGTTACAACCATCCAAATATTATGTAAGTGAAACAAAATGTCTATAATGTGGCTAACGATAAGCTTTTTGTTATAATGGTCTTAGGTATTAGATTTCGTTAATAGCTTACTAAACGCTCAACTAGATAAGCACGACTAAAATAGTTAAGATCGGTATTAAAAAATCTTACTTATAAACGTATGTTTAAGATATGACTAACTAGTTTACGGAATTGTTTAGGAACACCCTCATTTATTTTTTCCATATGTACGCATTGGCTTCACAGATGTCAGAAATCGATAAATGCTTGTAATTTTTGGATAACTGACATCTAAAAAAGAAAAAAGCACCGCGTTATGCCGTGTTGAGTAAATTCAAACACGATTGCGATGAAGAATAACAAGGAAAAACGTTGTTCAATTATAGCTGCACAGATTATATCTGCTCCATGCAAAGCAGAATACCACGTAACACTGTAACTCCAAGGAAAAACGTTATAAGTATTATATTTTTCTGTCAATCTCGAATATGCGATCATATGTGAAAGATCCGCCATTTTGAAATATTTGGAATGACGCGTTAGTCAAGCGTTACACACCATTGACCTGTCCTAACTTGACGTCTATGAAATAAAGGTGTAATAAAGATAGTCACGGTTTATAAGTAAAAAAAATCCTTAATCACGCTCTATTAACAGGTTCTTTAGATAGTTTACGTTTATAAATAAGACAGTAAGATATGAAGAAAAATTATAGCAATAAAATGAAAGGAGAAAGAAAATGAAATGGATAACAAGTTTGATTAGCACAAATTTAAATGCACTGATATTATAAATGCAGTTGAAATGAGATCGTGAACACATTTAGATGGTTTGGCCACATGGGGAGAATGAATGAGGAACGCCTGACGAAGAAAATAATATACATTGCGGACAGGAATGGAATGAGAGGTCGGGGCCGCCCAAGGAAGGGATGGCACGTCCATGTGAACGGTATTTTGAAAGACGGAAATGCTAGAAGCGTTAACAACATGAACATGTACGACGATGTATGAATGTTGACGAGGTGATGAATGTATGTCAAGATATAAGTAAGTAGCGTTCGGTTCTCTCTGTATGTATGGATGTTTTTTTTTTAATTTTTGAAATGATTTTGGCGATGTTGTATCTCAACGTCAATACGTCAACTATCGAATATTTTTATTATTGCATATGCGCAAACATTGGATTTTTTTCCCTGTCGGGAGTCAAAGATATTTTTTAACAGATTTTTAATTATCTCAATAGAGACGAAGTTGGAATATTTATTGTAGGAGAACCGGGAAATCAAGGCACCTACAGGGCTTACGACCTGTCATCGGCTGGTTTACGTGATCACTTTATGCGCTTGCGCAACGTTCACCAATTATGCCTTTTAATGAGATCCCCATCAATTCAATTTTGAAAGTTCTATATATTGTAATACTGAAATTCTTTTCGCTTGAAAATAAGGAATTTTTACTACAGCCATCTATGGGTGAAATTATGAACAACAATCTTATTATTTTTATTTATTTTGTTGGAACGCCATCTATTGAGAGAATTGGTTTTTTGTAAATACTATCATTTGAAAAAATATTAAGTATGGAGATTATTATTATTAAATATAAAATTACACATAACGTACTGTCTAATAAAATTACTGAATGATAAAGTAAAATATCAAGGACCAGAAGTCACAAATTTAAAAGAGATAACACAGAGACAATGATATTTTATATGAAACTGTTAGTACAGAGAAGAGTCACGATGAACCATGAGTTAGCAAAACATTGTGTCTACATATAGTGTATATTGTATATATAGCAACGGCAGCTAAACAAATATTTATTTTACCGCAGAAAAACGTTCGAGTTTATTATAATATCAACAAATAAATACATAGGTTCATCTCCAAACATTATCAGATATCACTGTCCAGTGGCGTGCGAGGGGTCCATTAGCTGGGTATGCCCAAAAAAAATACATCCTGTTTTAAAAATCGTACATGGTTATTAATTTTTTTTTGATATTTATTCCAGGCATGAGGCATGTTTTGTAGTTTTAAAAATTATGTCTTTTAATATTATCTACAAAGTTCAAGTGATGATGATTTCGTTTTACTTAAAGAGATATTTTTGATTTAACACGATATTGATGATTTTATACTAGGATTAATTTAAATTATGTCGATCGACAGATGATATTTTTACTGTTTTAATACACCGCATTTAGAAGATGATGAGCACAGTAGGTAAAACGTCCAATGATGATGTGGGGTGAGAATAGGGGAAGATATACGAGAATACATGGGAGAGAAGGAGACAGATAAAGGTTTTTATCAGACTTGCGTGAATCTTAAAACATTGATTTTATTTTGAATGTATTGCACGTAACAAGGCATCTATGGCTTGCACGCAACTGTCACTATCTGTAAAGTATTTGGAATTTTCACTTCGGCAATAGACAATTTTCTTTACAATATTAACCGATTTTAATGATTTATTTTTACCGGCTTAGAATAGTGCTTCCACTCTTTTCTTTTATTGTTTTCGAGTGTCCCGTAAGAGCCGGGTAATCGAAAATACAACAGGCAACTATAACATCTCACATAGTTCAGCAATGAGGTTCACCACCCATTCTGAATATAGTGCCTTTTTAGGTGAGACGAGACTGGTGTGTGGGTATACACAGATATGTTGTGCTCCCTTTTATAAGGCAATGCACACCCGCACACCTTTCGCTGGTTACCCCACATTGTGGGATATGCCGTGATGGTATGAATGTATGAATGAATGAATGATTTATTTTTACTATCCATTGTTTACCAGTTGTTTTCATTTCGGTCATATTTTTTTGTATTCAAAACAAGAAAATTAATAGATTTTGAAAATATTTGCATAAAACCTTCAAATTTTCGTCTGAAAAAATATGTAAGAAAATAACACAAAAATAAAAAACATTATTTTTAAGTATTGCATTCATGCATACCATCACGGTATATCTCACAATGTGGGGTAACCAGTGACAGTTATGCGGGAGTGCACTACCTTACAAATGGAAGCACAACACATGCGTATATTCCTACACACCACTTCATTTAGAATGGGTGGTTATCATATATACACTTCAATGTACCGGTTCGTCGCTCTATAAAATAAGTTATTTTATATTCTGTATTTAATTGTTACTTCGTAAATTTAAAAAAATAAATAATAACATAATACATTCAAGATCTATAAAAAAATGAGAGATTCAAATATCGATGAATTTAATATCCTTGGTTTGGGGTGGAGTAGAGATGATGAATAACAGTTTCTCATTGATATTCATGATAGAACAATATAGTATAATAACGACGACGGCTATAAACATACTAATTGAACTTGACAACAGCTATAAGTGAAAGACGCCGGGCACACAACACACCTTTTATATATGTAACATCAGTCGCTCATGCTGTCTCGCACGCACTCACAATATCTCACAATGAAAATAATAGATACCTACTGTTATTGAATATTATAATTATTTCTGAGAATTTTATTCGAATGAGCAAGTTAATTTTAAAGTCTAATACCCAAATTATTTATGCGAAAATATATCGATTCGATTGCGTATATGGTTAGGAGAAAACATACATATTTATACTTATCTCTTTGGTCCCATCTTCCTTATACGTCCATTTATCTGCACCTGACATATTTAAGGATTCTTATTTTGTATCACATATTGATCCTGTCACAGATTTTCAGAAGCTGGTCCGCCTCCCAATTTATTTCTAAGGAAAACTCTCTGGCGTGACTATGTTTGTTTGAACAAACCCCATGAGAAATCGAGTAAGAATCTTCACTGTCAATCCAATATGCCTCAGTTCCCTACCTCCCTAATACTTATCGTCAATAAGGGTAAATAAACAAATTGGGTGCTTCTAACACACGAGTATTAAGAGATTTTCGAAGTTCAAATAATTTGCTTTGATTTAAAACAATAACAGTATTTTATTTCAATACACCTTTTGTATTTAATAAATCAATTTGAAAGCTTCTTTGAAATTCAACATTCTAGCAGCTCATTAAATCGAAACTTTAGTTACTTTCCTATTTGACTATACCTACAATTGATTTAATCGTTATAAAGTCAATACTCTGAATCAACTTTGAAAGAAAATATAGTCATTTTAATCTATTTTTAATGTCGCTCATTTATAATGAGAAAAGTCACTCTCCAACATTTATAATGAATGAATATTATGGTTTAAAAAAGAAAACATATACATGTACAGTGTTATTTATAAAAATAAATTTGGTTCAATTGAACCCGGTTCAAAGTCTTATTCTGAAATTCAAATATTCTCATATAAAAATAAATAATTATTGGATAAGAATATTTGAATTTCAGAATAAGACTTTGAACCGGGTTCAATTGAACCAAATTTATTTTTATAAATAACACTGCTAGTGTTCTTTAGAAATAAAATGGTTTGAATTTTTAGTCCTCATTACACCTACTAGTGGGGAGTTATGAATTAGCAATTTAAGGTTATTTTTTATTGCAGATTGTCAACATGAAAGTTTCATAACTATATATCTGCATGTGTGTGTGCTGCGTACTATGTGCTTTGTGATAAGTACAGCGTGTTACTTCTACTCAATCCATTGTAGACTAAAATATTCATTCGATTCTTTTCAAATTTTTGTATAGGTATCTAATACTCGTTTAGACCCCATTAGATTTTGAAGGATATCTAAATAGTGCTTCTTATTTTTTTAACTATCAAATATTTCAATGTGGTTCCAAGCTCAGGAAACTTATAATTTGATATTTTTATTTTCAAATTCCTAAAAAAGCACATTACTATCAAATGGCTTTGACGAATTATCAAGTTTTCATAGTTTTTTATAATAATGGTTTGTTTATTAATTAGAAGGATATTTTTCTAACAATTTGTCCCTTTGTCCTTGTAAAAAGGAATATTATACTAAGACAAAATTAAATTGCTTCACTAATTCACGTACAAATTTTCTTATTATTTTTATTTTGCCTTCATGTGCTTCCATCTTTCAGTGTTTTATACCAGATGGTAGCCCGTGTTGGATAGAGTGAGAAGGGAATATTGCACCTACCTAGTGGTGAACTTCTTCCTTCGTATCGGAGGTCTTCACGGAAGGTACCCACAGACTGTAACTTCTTTATCACAACACAAAATAATGATGGTAATGATGATGATCAAAATAATAAGACACACCACTTCCAAACACGGTTTGGGTATTAAAGGGGGCGCACGGCGCGCAGTATTTAGTTGATCAATACGAAAGGACACGAAATACGTATTTTTCGAGCGTATCAAAACTATTTTACTTCATCAACTGTCAGTGACGTACACGACGACGAGTTATAGACGACGGTATATACAGCTAATCAACTCGTGTAGGTAATAATAATAATAATAAAATTATTTTATTATGCAAAACAAATCACATAATGTGGCGGACTTATTGCCCGTAGACAATTTCTACCAGTCAACCACACTAGTTAATACAATAGTACATGCAAGTACAAAATACAAAAAAACATACAGCTAGTCAACTCGTGTAGGTAATAATAATAATAATAAAATTATTTTATTATGCAAAATAGATCACATAATGTGGCGGACTTATTGCCCGTAGACAATTTCTACCAGTCAACCACACTAGTTAATACAATAGTACATGCAAGTACAAAATACAAAAAAACATACAGCTAGTCAACTCGTGTAGGTAATAATAATAATAATAAAATTATTTTATTATGCAAAACAAATCACATAATGTGGCGGACTTATTGCCCGTAGCAATTTCTACCATTCAACAACACAAGTAAATACAATAGTACATGCAAGTACAAAATACAAAAAAAAACCAATAGGTTTTCATGAAAATAAGAAAGGAAAAATAAATAATACAAAAATGCAAACATTTATATAAAAAAAAACATGAATTAAAATAATAATGATAATGTCCAAAAATTGGAAAAGGATGGGTTGGGAAGGGATGAAGGATAAAGGAATTATAGTACCTAATGAAGATAAGAAGTGTGACCTCAGAAGCTTCTTAAAAACCATTAAGCTAGGAGCTTCTCTTATACCATTGGATAATTGGTTCCACAGCCGGGCTGAGTGTATTGTGAACGAGTAAGTGTAGGAATATGTGTGGTGTATTGGTATTGATAGTATACCTACTTTGTTTAAGGTAGCAATATTGTTGGGAGAGGAAAAGGTTTGGAAGTGTTGCCACATTTATCGAACAGCATTATTTTGAATACAAAATGTTTGAAAACGATATGTATGTAGTTATCGGCAGAAAAACTGAGAAATTTCGGAGGAGAGGGGACGGTTTGCGCCGATTCCAACAGAGTAAAAAATCTTAACTTGCTCTCTGCCCAACTCACGTGATTTCTCAATCGCTTTGCCGACAGCTACGTATATAATAACAAAGAAAACATATCAAAAATTGGTGAAAAAAAACTGGTTGGGGATTTCGTAGTTGAAAAAAATGTCCGATGATTAATGGCGAAAACGAGAAGAAAAATGAGTTACAGAAACTAGATAATGAAGAAATCTTTTGTTTTTGCTGACATCAAGTCTAACGCAAAACACAAAGAACAATCTACATTAGTCTAAAGTTTTCTAACCCTAATAAACCTATAATAAATAAGTAAATATCTTCCACTATTAGGGATAAGGGGTGATACATTATTTTACAAGAATTAAATTCAGATTTTAAAAGGAAATTTTGATGTTACCAAATATATAATAATAAAAACTCAATCATCATCATCATTGGTCCTACAGCCCGTTGTGGGCCATGGCCTCCTTCAAAATCCGTCGCCATTCCTCCCTGCACTCTGCGACTCTCTTCCAGTTGTTAAGGCCCAGCGCTCGTATATCATCCTCCACGTCGTCTAGCCATCTAATTTTATGTAGACTCAATACTGATTATAAAAATAATAATTAAGATATAATATAAATTTTATTTCAAGGGAAATGGTTAAAAACAACGTTGTAATTACAACACAAAATAAAATAAATTCTCAGAATAAGTTCAGAAAATTTATCATTTACAATTGAGCAAATAAAACTATATTTTTATTTATTTATTTATTTATTTATTTATCCCAAAGACTCACCAACAGGCAAAGAGTACATGTATATTACAATGATATGAACGCTGTCATCATTTCTCCACAAATTGCCCAATTAGTGGTGAATACAATTTTAGCATAAAAAAAAAACAATTTTATAACTTAAAAACTAACATAGATAATTAACAAAATGTAAGAAAAATAAAATATTTAAAAACTTAAAAGCTAACATAAAATACAAAAAATACAAAAATCGTAAGTACCACGGGGAAAGGAAGAGGAAAGGATTTGGTGTATTAAGGATAGTGCAGGTTAGCAATCAGTAAGTATTTGATTAATGGATCTCCTAAACGCATTCAGGGAAGAGGCAAAGACATCCACACTCCCAAACTTACTATTAAAATTGTGAGTGACTCTGTATAAGGGACTTCTAACACCAGCATTACTGGTCGGAGTGTTCATATAGAACTGTCTGTAATTGCGAATTCGAGTCAACGATGGTATACAGAAGTTTACCCTAGCCAACAGAGCAGGTGCATCAAAATCAGAGTTACAGATCTTGCGCAGCGTCAATGCGTCGAGTAGCTCGCGCCTATGTGTCAGACTTGGCAAATTCATTACGCTGATGTTACGGAATCTACGCTGACCGATACGGAAAAATTTTCTTTGCAGCTTCTCAATCTCGTCAATGTACTTACTATATAGGGGGTTCCAAACAGCAGAGCAATATTCTAATTTAGAGCGAATTAAGCATTTGTAAAGCAGCAATATGGAATTTACATTACTGAATTCTTTCGTTGATCTAAGAATAAAGCCCAAAATCCTGTTGCAACTTATCAGAACCTCCCGTATATGTTCGTCAAAGTGCAATTTTGAATCAAAAATAACCCCTAGATCCCTAATACTATGCAACGGTTCCAAAGCCACTCCGTCAATCTTATATATGTGATTCATTACATTTTTATTTTTTGTAAATGCAATGGAATTACATTTCTTTAGATTAAGTTGAAGCTTATTAGCATCGCAATATTTACTGAGTCTGTTCAAATCGTCCTCCAACCCCATACAGTCCTCCTCATTACGTATTCGCCGATAAATTTTGAGATCGTCGGCAAACAGCAAAAATTCTGAATTTTTAAAGCATGTACCAATGTCATTGACGAAGAATGTAAAAAGAAGGGGTCCCAGAACAGACCCTTGTGGAACTCCCGAGGTAACGGCCACGCATTTAGACTTGTAGCCATTCATGACAACAGTCATCAAACGCTTACTAACGTAAGACTCAACCCAACGCAGCAGACTACCATGAATTCCGTAAGAGCTCAACTTCCTAATCAGCAAGTCATGGTCAACCTTGTCGAAAGCTTTTTTAAAATCCGTGTAAATTGAGTCCACCTGCACCCGCTTGTCCAAGGCCTCAAACAAGTAATCAGAATATTCAAGCAGATTTGTAACCGTTGATCTTTTGTTCACAAACCCGTGTTGATTATCAAGTAGGCATGGCTTTAGATGATGGAACAATCGATCCTTCAAAATAGACTCAAAAACTTTAGAAAATTGAGATAAGATCGATATAGGACGGTAGTTCTGTATATCAGATGTACAACCCAACTTATGTATAGGTGTAACATACGCCATTTTCCATAGTTTTGGGAAGCGACCCTCAGCAAGGCTTTTGTTAAAGATTAGTCGTAGAGGTCTTGTAAGATGTGGTGCGCATTTTTTAAGAAGCATTGGCGAAATCATGTCAGGCCCCGCACCCTTATTGACATCTAGGTTAACAAGTTTTGCATATACCTCGGAACTAAGTACATGAATCTTAGATAGGAATCTTAGATATAGTTTTGCATCGATATATTTTAATTTTGCTTCAAATATTTTTTTTTTATTTTGGAAGTTCGTTTTAATCGAAACATTCACTGAAATGGATTTAAATATATATTTTTTTCTATTAATTTGTTTTCAATCTTCCTGTTCACAATCATATAAATAATGGTGCACAATCTCGGGGTTATTTTCTAATTAAAATGTATTGCAACCAGCAATATTCAGTTGTTGAAGTAATTTGTGTGTCGACTATATTTATAGTTGCATATACGCAAACATTGGATTTTTACCCTGTTGCGAGTCAATAATATTTTTATGACAATTTTTAGCATCTCAATTGCGCCAGAGCATAAAGTGATCACGTAAACCAGCCAATGACAGGTCGTAATCACTGTAGGTGTCTTGAGTTCCTAGTTCTCCTATAATGTTCTGCTGATCCAAAGGTCCCGGGTTCGATCCCCGGTGGAGACACAGTTTTTAATTGTGTTTTCAGTCTGGATCTGTGAAACGATAAATATCGTAAGTCTCCAGAATATGGCATTATTCATTGCGTGCATGTTAAATTAATATTTGACATAGTACCTGTTAGTTGCCCGAGAAGCAATAATAAATATTCCAACTTCGTCTCTATTGAGATGTTAAGATTTTGTCATAAAAATAATTTGTATGTATTCATCTTTGACATATTATCTTCAACGTTTTTTCTTCCGCTGCTGGATATAGGTCTTTTACATTTTTTTCACTCATCCCTATCTTGTTTTTTTATTGAATAACTTCTGATAGAGATTGCCTGCGGGCAATAAGTCCGCCACGTTGTTTCATTTAATTAAAAGTATTTTATTTGAATGAATTATTTTTTTTTATACGGCGCTGGCCGATTTACTAATGATATTAATAACAATTAAGCACTACAAATAATAACACTCAATTATTATTATTTTTTTTTTTACGGCGCTGGCCGATTTACTAATGATATTAATAACAATTAAGCACTACAAATAATAACACTCAATTAGGTATTATTATTACCATTATACACTTCCTCAAAAGAATTAGCAGATCAATGGGTCTATTGTAAATTATTTAAAAGAGCAAAATAAAATGCAACAAACGCATCATCAAGCTTTCAATTGGGAATAGGTCACCCATCCAGATACTTAACATATCAAAGGATTAGGCTCTGAGGAGGTCTCTATACTACCTAACAACCCTACTGATTCCCGAATATTAACGTTTAAAAAATCTTTAACGATTCTACATGTATTCATTATTACCGTTTTTTGCATTTTAATTATTAAGTTTTTCGATAAATCTATAATTTGTAAATTACGGATTAACGATTTTGGAATAATGCCAGTGGCTGAAATAATGAACGGTAATATTATTATTTTACGAGAATGCCAAAGTCTTTTAATCTCATTACCTAAAGCGGTGTATTTTCTAATTTTTTCATCAAAAGTTTTTATAATATTACTAGAATTTGGAATAGCCACGTCGCAAATATATATTATTAACTTCTACATAATTATTTAAGTGGTTCAACTTATCATATACAATCGCCTTTGATTATAAAATATGTGTCTGAGCTAGATTTCCTTATTTGTAATTGAATTATTTTTAGTACTTAATCCCAGACACACTGTATTTTTTCTTTTGTGTTAGTCTTAAGATTCAAGTGTTTGGGATAAAGATGTGATTCAGTAGAATCATTCATCCTTGAGACCCTTTATCCTTAGTTAGATATAACCGAAAAAATCTTTACCTAAGTATGTACCTTGGTACCTATTCATCCATCCTGCTCTTAGTTAAGGAACGAATTGCTAATACATTCACTTACATTATGTATACATCTGGCATCGTTTCTTCATGCTTTAGAATACAAAGTTAATCTTGTTTTATAACACTTTACCTTTAGCGAATAAAAAGCCGTATACATCTAAGTCAAGTAGGCATTCTAACTTAACTTTAAAAGAAGAACCGCATGGTAAATTTACTATCAGCTTGTTTTCCATTTTAGTTTTTTAAAATAAAAAGAAACAATATTTTCATAAAACAGGTGAAGCGTTTCGCCTAGTTAAGACCTTTAAACTGATTCAGTAAAAGAGGCTCAAAAAATTGAAAATTAGTCAAATAGGCCACCACCAGTCAAAAGTAAAACAGTTTGAGTGAAAGCGAGTAGGGTTGCCAACTCGTATTAACGGATAAGCGGGAAATCAGAAATTAATATGCGGTACGTGGACAAAAAAAGCGGGACTTGCCTTCAAATGCACATAAAAAAAAACAATTGTGTTTTAATTAACTTTTATTTAAATTTAAACTTTAAATTTAATACTTTGTCAATGAAATGTACAGCGTAG
This sequence comes from Molanna angustata, assembly GCA_963576475.1. Classification (NCBI taxonomy): domain Eukaryota; kingdom Metazoa; phylum Arthropoda; class Insecta; order Trichoptera; family Molannidae; genus Molanna; species Molanna angustata. Next base: position 11,834,241 of record OY754982.1, read on the forward strand.
GTACTTATAATCACAAGACAATTCGTTTTTCTTTTTGAAAGAGTACTTGTATTGTGATTTGGCGCTTTTGAGCATTTTTTTATATTATTGAATGGGATTTCTGTCTAACCTCTAGGTTTACCATAAAGCGAGACAATAAGCGTCCCGCGGACACGTCGGGACGGTTGGCAACCCTACTTGTGAGTCCCCATCAAAGGAGGCTGAAAACTCTGTACAAACAAATCCTAGTAGATTTCAACCAGACTCGGAAGACGAAATCCAAATGATTATTATTTTTAACCCTATGTTTAAAAAAATGACAGTACCTAATGACTCTCTTTTAATTAACTTCACTTGTCTAGCTGTACGGGAATTCTTATTTTAGTCCAGTTAAAGCTCTGAAACTTTCAGAATTGATGTATTTCCGATGACAATGTATGTTAAAATTGTTTTCAGCGTGATTCATTATTGATATTTTGATAAAATTGAAAAAAAAAATATTTCGTACAAAGTAAACAAATACACTTTACTAATTGTATAAAAGCCAGAAGTATTTTTACGAATTTCTTTATACTTTCTTTATATAATAATGATTTTGATGATTTTTTATGTAGCTTCTTGGGCAACTAACAGGTGCTATGTCAAATAATTATTTAACACGCACCCAATAACAAGTTGCCACATTCTGGAGACTTACAATATTTATCGTCTCACAGATCCAGACTGAAAACACAATTTGAAAAACTGTGTCCACCGGGAATCGAACCCGGGACCCTTGGATCAGCAGTCAGATACCTAACCAACTGAGCCACGAAGGCCGACAATAATAATAATAAGACGAAAAAAAGTTTACATAAGAATACAAGGAAACATATCAACAAAATAAAAAGAAAAACAACTTTTCCGACTCAAAAGGACCATGCTCAGCTATGTTGCAGGAAGACAAGCCCCCAGCAGCTGATTTCAACCTGAAGAAAACTTTACAAAGAGCGTCCTCATTTTTTTTTTACAATAACATTTTAACGTGAAGAAAGCTTTGCAAAGAGTATCCTCATTTTTTGATTTACTTGTTTGGTAATATACAACATAATAATTGATCATTATTATTCAAGAAACGCCATTTTTAACAATTATTTGAAATAATCTTGTTTCGTTTGTGTCTTGTTTCGATTGTGTAAATTTTTTCAGCTAAACTATTTTATAAGGTTGCTATTTATAGCTTGACTTGAATTATTGCGTAAGAGGTTGATTCAAATAAATTATTGTTAGATGTTGTTACCGATATAACGCGTCGCTAACTATATTTCAATTCAATCGACCCAATTCGCAGGCCCAACCACACACCCTCACTCACACACACATAATATGTACCTACACACCCTTTCACATATACTTATGGAAACCCAATGTTTTGATTAAAAGTTTATATAACCTATATTGTGTCGAAGAAAATCCCGTTTATCGACATATATCCAATAAAGCTACTAACGAACCCCTTCAACTATATTTACTATGGGGTCTGAGCCATACTACCCCATCGTAATCCATCGATTCGAAAGAGTTTTCAACGCGTAGTGTTTAAGTCACGTTTCTTATATAAATTTAAGCCAAAGAGTAAAATGCAATAACAGAATGATGTAGGTACCTACTGTATTTTGCGGTTGAAGAAAAATAGTTGGCAGTTTCAACGGTATCTTGAAAAACGCAGAAAAAATAATACCTATAATATACGTCGTATGTACATACGTAAATGAAAATATATGCTCTAACAAAATATATGCTCTCAGCGGAATTGCTCCACCAAATATTCGGCGGGAGGTGATAGCCCAGGCGGAGAGAAGTAAGCAAATCACTGACCAGAGACATATATGCTATATGGACACCAACCACCAATTAGTCGCCTCAAGTCCAGGAGGGGCTTCCTAAATGCAACCAACCCCTTGACAGACACACCCGAGAATGCGAGAAAACGTCTATGGAGGGACTCAGCAAGGGAATCGCAAGGGACTATATTCAATACCCCAATGGAAACCCTACCATCAGGTCATGACCTCCCATGGCCAATATGGAAAACCTTAATCAGGATTAGGACTGGGGTAGGCAGCACAAAGAAGAACTTACAGAGATGGGGAATTATTGAGGACTCGATGTGCGAGTGTGGGCAGGAGCAGAATACCGAGCATCTCCTCGAATGTCCATTGATTCCCGAACGGTGTGACTGGAGAGACTTAGCGGAGCGAGTCCGTCTCGAAGACAGAGTAGTTGAAGTTGTGGCATTTTGGGAGCGAAGGGGGCTGTAGTCTGACCGACACGACAAGAAGAAGACGTAAATGAATCGAGAAATGTACGTATTGTCTTCTGGCTCCTCTCTGCTTACCACAAAAACAAAATGGCGTGGTGATATGTTTTTGACGCTTGCGTACTCCCTGTGCTCACTTACGGCTTTGAAACATCCGCATTGACTAAGAGAATGATGGAAAAGCTAAGGGTCACACAAAGAGCGATAGAAAGAAGAATGTTGAATATCTCGCTTTTTTTTATTTATATATTAATTTACACAATTTATATTTGGTTATACAAATTTTGCACTAAACTGTATGAACAGTTTGTCAGTACAAGCTCCTCTCGTACACTACAATTATATTGTTATTCAACCATGAATATGTCTGCACATATACAGAACATTATTTTTTTTTACCATTTTACAATGAGAATAAAGCACAAACAGAACAAAATAAAGTAAATTAAAAATACGGCAATGAAAACAAGGTAAATCATAACAAATATGAAAACATCGAAAACAATGAAAATTAAGCATGTTACATAGGTGTAAAATTGTTTTAAAGAGATTTTAATTTTTTTCTTGTCTTTCATCACAGTACCCAGTATATGTTTAGGTATAGTTTATTGAATAGTTTCGGTATTATTTTTGCCTTAGTTCTGTCACCGTAAAAGTTATTTGTTTTTGGTATTCTCTGTAAGTCGTTTGTTATTCGTCGAGTTGTATATTTGTGAGTTATCTTTAATTTAAATTCATCCCTGGAAAGTTCTTCCATGGTAAGTAAAACATCAACCTTTTTGTCAACTGGTAAAATATTACATAGTTTAAAGAGACCACAAAAATAATGAATGGATTAGAAAGAACACAGGAGTAGCGGGTGTGGCCAAAAGAATAGCGGAGTTAAAGTGAAGCTGGGCGGGTCATATATCTTGAATGTCGGACAACCAATGGATAAAACTTGTGATGGACTGGAGGTCAAGAACAGAAAGCAGAAGCGTGTGAAGGCCCCAGACCAGATGGTCCGATGACATCAAAAAAGTGGCAGGTCCAGAATGGCGAAGAATGTCACAGGATAGAGACCAGTGGAAGTCCAAGCGGAAGGCCTTTGTCCAATAGGTACTGGATTCAAGAAGAGGCTGAGTAAGAAGTAAGTGGTGGTATAGTAAAAATAATTAAATATCGCGATTTTCAAGTACCTAATCTTTTTGCATCACATTCTTAACAGTTTCGTGTCCAGCGAATGTAATTATTATGTAGGAATTTTGTGTGAATATATTTGTGTATAATAAAATTGCTAGTTTGTATACTTTGCTCATATATTCCGTGGTGATAAATATGCCCTTCTACAAGTTCTTCTTCTTCTTCTTTCGTGTCAGCAACGCATTGTTGCGTTGCTGTGGTGGAAGGATTGGCCAGAGAATTTCTGTTACCAGGGGGCACCGCGTGGAGGTTCCTTCCGTGCTCCCCAAGTATAGTGAAGGGATAGATAGAGGGAAGACGGAATATGAAAATATCGTGGCTTAAAAATCTTAGGCAGTGGTTCAGAATTTCGGATGCGGCGTCACTTAAAAGGTTGGTGCAAGATGGGGAAGAAGAAACAACTCAAACTAAGGGTACAATCTTAATTAATATTGAATACTTATTAACTCGTAATTGTAGGGATGTGAAAAGTAAATACAAATACATATATCTCAGATGTGATTAATTTTCCAAAATTATTTTTTTAACCATTGAATAAAAATTATAAATTTGTATACTTATGATTCAATTAACTTCACATCGATATAATTTATGAAGAGTAGATACACTGACTAATGAACTGTAGAGTTTAGGCTTAAACTGGCCTATAATTTTTTTAATAATATAAATGAAAACAAACGAGAAAACCACGTACGTATGTGAAACTACATATGTATGCAGTAGTTGTTTACTAAGTCCCTTTTGAATTATAATGATTAAAAGATTCATACATGTGGAAAGTAATGGATTGTACAATGTGAGTGAATTTGTAATGAGGAATAAAATAATTGTCATGTGCAATAAAATAATTGTAATGTGCAATGAAATAATTGTAATGTGCTATAAAATAATTGTAATGTGCAATAAAATAATTGTAATGTGCAATAAAAATTGTAATGTGCAATAAAAAGTGAATATGTTAAACTATGTAGGTATGCAGCATTTGTTTATTAAGTCACTTTTGAATTTTAATCTGGATACCGATGTTCAAATAAAACAAAAGACATATGTGATTAAAAGATTCATACATTTTTTTAGGACAATTTGAAAATGGCCACTGGATGACCGAAACTAGTCAGTGTCATTAAAGTAGTAGAACTGAAAACTTTGCTTTTATTTTACCATACCAAATTTATTTATAATTTAAGATTCATACAAGTATTGGATTGTATGTACCATGTGAGTGAAATTGTAATATGCAATAAAATATATTTTTATAAAGAAAGATTTTGAAAGTATTGTGATGCTGTGCCATATTATGGAATAATTTATGTCTTTAGTATTTCATATATTATTCTCTCTACATCATTGAAAAATTTACGCCTAAAAATTGTTAAATCATAACTCCTCAGTATTCTATGGAAGTAGAGAGTGAAAATCGGTTTTAACTTTTTATTAACAATAGAATAAAAAATAAAATCGCTTAGAGCATAATACATTTTGTAAAGGCGTCTTCTTAATCTTACTTCGGAGGTATTTATGATGTCTTTAAACGCAATGAAATATCTTGGAAAAAATTGGGTGTGATAAAAAACGTTGATCGTACTCGCATGGGGAATTTTCATAATGTAATCAGATGTTCATAAATATTCTATGGAAGTGTACCGTCAATATGAAAATTACAATTTCTGATTTTCAGCTCCAGAAAATAATGTAAAAAATAGAGTATAACGCGATAATGATCTTGAATAATATAGGGCCTTAGTGCCATATTTGTAGTATGCAAGACTTAAACCATATGCGAAAGATTTTTATCACATAAAAAATAACAACATGCCTAGCGGTTTAAAACTATCGTTAGATAATTTAGGTAGGTACCTACCGCAAATTCAAAGATTATTAAAAATTATATGTTTTTAAGAATCTGCACTTTTCGTGGGTTTAAAGAAGCAGTGTTGTTTTGAAATAAATAATTAAAAAAAACTGTATTTTAACGGCTATTATTTTATAACATTCCAATTAAATTAATATTTTTTTAGGTAAATTAAACAAAGTTAATTATAATTGATCTAATTATTTAAAATGAGCCACAAATTTAACCCCAAAGACTTACATCAAAAGAGTTATTGTATATTTTTTTACATTTAAAATGTTCTATTTTCCTTGTACATTACAATATTTATTGTGTTTTAGAAGTTGACTGTTTTATTAATGACATGCATCTATTGGTATTTTTAAAAATGTAAGTATATTAGATTAGTGACATAACTTTAAAAAGGGGATTTAATATTTATATTTAAAGAATCTTGAATGAAAAAAAGTAAAATAATATTTGTATAAAAAACTGGTATATTTACATACATATATTCGCCCTTTTCCTCATGAATGAGGATAGCGGCTGTAATCCGTAGCCACTCGTATGGCCTGCCTCCATGCCAATCTGTTTTGGGCTGAACGCAGAGCACCAGTCACCGAAGACCCCATTGTGGACTTAACCAAATCGCTCCATCTGGTCGGTGAGCGACCACGAGATCTCCGTCCTTCCACGCTGCCCATCACAACAAGCTTTTCGAGGCAGTCTGGTTCCCTTCTGGCAATGTGTCCAAAGAATTGAAGGATTACGTCTGTAACATATCGTCGATAGACGATCCTCGATCTTCAGCTCGTCTTGAATTGACGCCTTCGTTCTTCTGGCTGTCCATGAGATGCGCAACATACACCTCCAGCACCACATTTCGAAAGCATCGATCCTCTTTCGCTCTGACTCCCTAAGTATCCATGTTTCCACACCATAATATATTTACCTACAGTCAAAAATCATGTGGGTGTGCAGAAAATATTTTTTTTTTTGCTTGGTTGGTTTTTTCATGTGTGAACGCAAAGCGTTCTCATTCAGGTTGACAAAATTTCAAAATCTTTGCTGACATGCAAGTATTATTTTATTGTTATTCAGTGTAGTGAAATGAATATAACAGAAGTGAGAAAAAATCTAGAAAAATCGTTATTTTATGGTGAAAATCTGGTATGACGCCTATACATGTGCTTGTAAATAATAAAATGAATGATTATTTCCGTATTGGGATATCGAATAACAGAATGGATATCGTTTTTTTTTCAAGAAAGCGTGGCATGATATTACATATTTTTATATAACAACATGCCATTAGTAAAAATCATTATTTTTCTAAACGGAAATAACCTTAAGGTCAAATGACATTTAATTACAAAAAATAAAGATTCCCTTTTATTTGTAGTCCAATATAAACATGTAGAGATCTTAAGATTTTAAAAAGACTCTTTGTGCTCAGCTGGTATGAATACAATCATTATATTTTTCGGTTTGAGTTTCGTTTATTTTTTTCCATTTCAATCTCTTTATTTTTGATATTTTGCTGTTTTTAATTCAATATTTGAATTAATTGAATTGTTTCCAATCTTCGATGTTGAAGGTTCTATAATAATTTCTTCTGATAAAAAATAACCACAATGCCGTAAATAAGATGTCTTATACACCAAATTTTCTAAATATTTTAATATTTTGTTTCTCGAACTGTCCTTCAGTGTGTTTTTTATACTTGTAATTCATAGAATAAAAAAAACACATGAGATCCAACTAACGATACTGATAGAAGGATTAGTTGGAGAATATGTCCCAAACTATAAACCCTCACATCAAAATTATTCTTCTTCTTCCTGGCCTCTTCCCAACTTACCGTCTGTGAAGACTGCTCTCCTCGTCCTCAGGATGGACACTCTTCGGTTCTGGGCCGCCTCCGACGCCAACTCTTTTCTCATCAATTGGGAACTCCTTTGCGCCATCCATGTATTTTTTGGTCTTCCCAAAATAAAATATTGATTATCAGATCTTTTTTCTTATCCCCGAATATGTCAACAGCTTGATGGTATAAATGTTTTCATGGAGTTTGTTTCAAACTGTGCAATTTGTATGGCAGAATTTGTGTATTCTGCCATACAATTTTCACGAAACGTCGTCATTTTTACAAAAATTTTAAGAAAAGTCTAAAACTTAGGTACTACTATAATGTTTATGTTTTTGACATCAAATTTAATTATCTGGATGTTTCTAAATGTATCGAAATTCTAAATTTATCCGTATATGTATAGAACATAATATGCTGCGAAGCCTCCAAGTTGGTGTTTTTTGCATGTAAAAGTCCACTACACCATACAAAATGTTACTTACTAGTACCCGCGTCTTGGCTTAAAGCTTTAAACCAAACCATATGTTAAGAGAAATTAATTGTCTTGACCAAATCGACAGTTGGATATATTATATGTATAATTCATAGTATAACTCATATGTATTTATTTATTTTTTTATACATCTTATTGTACATAATATAAACAAATATAATTGTACACTGGCGGGCTTATTGCCATTAGGCAATTTCTTCCAACCAACCAGAGTACACACATATGTACACACATACATACACTCATGCACTATCATTCAGATATAAATGTTTTTCATATGTAGCTTTAAGTACCTATGTAAGCAGAGTAGTCAAAATGTATTGTTAATAATGTGGAAATTCGTTATTGGTTTTTGTCTTATACCAATGCATCTATATAAAAATGTTATTATACTGTAAATTTCCCGGAAATAAAAATAACATAAAATTAAAAATAGTATACGATAGTCATACGAGTAGGTCAATCAAAAGAACGTATCGAAACGACATTTTTTTGTTTGAGAAAATAAACCTTGTTTCCAATTTTAACGTTGTAGACTTTGAATGGAAATTAATTATATCAATTATTAATCAAATGATATTTCGATGACTTGGTATAAACTCTATACTATTGTAATAATCATTTTATTTCATTGAAGCAATAATAATTTGTTTTCTGAATAGTTTCTAGTATCTTCTGTATGTATAACATTCTGACACGAGATCATCAATTACGTTTTTCACCTCGTTTCTCTTATTTTGGTTATTCGCTATATATAATCCATTATCTCTTATCAAATTATTGTTTCCAAATATTTCATTATTGCTTACATAGTAAAATATCCATTTTGTATGTGTAATATAAAAGAGTACTTTATTGATGCTTGTTAGCTATGGCAATGTGGATTTTTTATTAGGTCTTGGTTTATATAGATTGGCTAATTTCATAGTAAAATTAATTTTAATACGTCAAGTTCATTCACAGAAAAAGTACGTAGAATAGAGGAATAATTCTCAAAGCGCTTTTAATTAACAAGTTTCTAATAGTTTATTTTTTCATCAAATGTTTTTTTATTGTTCTCATGTTTTTCGTTGTTTTTTATAAGATCATACAGTATAATACATAATTGACTTAAGGCTAAACGTTGCTCAGATTGATCAGGGGGGGCAAGTCTGGTCCAATCGGCGAAATCAAAAACCCTAACGATTACCCATATCATGGATATAATTATTATATGGAGTTCCAATATCTTTAGATGTCATAGAACTCCATATGATAATTATATCCATGATATGGGTAATCACGAGGGTTTTGATTTCGCCGGTTGCACCAGACCTGCCCCACAGAAGATATTCCAGAAGGACCCGCATTTCAACAATATCAGCACAAGTGTGTTTAACTATTTTTACAAACATGGCTTCAGGTATATATACATATATACTTTTTTTATTATATCAGACAACCCACCCTTAGCAGAGTGATTTATGGTATCCAGTTATATAGTGTACCTACAAATCACAAAAGATTTTTTTAAAACAATTGTTTTTCATTATTAATTGGTTAAATACTAAATTTATATCTCTCCTCACTTTTTTTAAGTCATAATTAACAACATTTTATAACAAGAAAATGGCGGAGAGTAAAATAATTAATTAATTTTGAGGCAAAGACTGTTTTGGATAATACCGTAAAATCATATTTCACCGGATAAGACGGTTCCTACCTTCACGTTTTTTTTAAACTAATTTATTAGTTTTGCAACTTTTATTGGATTACTTTTCCGTAAGAGTTTCATAAAGTTTCTAATTGAAATTCATGTCTGAAAATCATCAAAGGCACGAAATTGAAACAGGTACCTAACATTTATAACATCAAAAACAATTTCTAAAATTCTTAAATTTCAAATCATATAACATATACAGTTCTTATGATGAAATTGAGAAACATTTCCGAATGAAAAAAATCGTACACAGGAGAGAAGTTGCGGATCAAATGTTTCTCATTAAAATTATTAATTCAAAAGTTGACTGTCCTGATTTATTAAATAAAATTAATTTCCATGCGCCGTTGCGAAATGGCAGATTGAACTACTTGTTTTATGTTCCTCGAAGTAACACTAATTCTAATCAAAATGAGTTTATCAAAAGGGCTTGTAACTTCTATAATGTCAACCTCTCAGCCAGTATCACACATTCTGATATATTCACCGCTAGTAATAACGCATACAAAAATTTTCTCTATAAGTGCATAGCATGAACTCGTATGTTGAATTTTTTTTTTTTTAGTTATTTGTGTTTTTTCTAATATTATCTTTTGTATACTTTTATTTACATTTTGAGTTGTTGTTTGTAACAAAAATATAACAATTTAACTGTCACAATCCTTTTCCCATCCTTTTTTTTTCTCTTCCCTCCCTTTCCCGTCACAGGCAAACATACATCTTAGTTATATTTAAATTTATGATGTTTAAAATGTTTTATATTTAATATCTGTGGACATATATAATTGGTCTGTTTGTTTTTATTTTATAGTGTATTATTCCATTTTAGTATTTTAAGACTGTATTTGTCCCTAAATAAATAAATAAATAAATAAATAAATAAATAAATCAAAATTTAATCACTTTTTTTCAATAAAATTTTACATATGATAAGCTCTCTTATGTAACCATTCTATATGAAACGGCGTTTTCGATTCCTTTTGAAAATTAAAAAAAAAATGTTACAATATATACATACAAGCCATCACGGCATAATGTATAATAAAAGGTATCACGACACATGCGTATATCCCCACACACCAGTCTCGTTACATTTAAAATAATTTTAAAACCACTTTAGTGCCTTTAGAAATTTTTCAAAATGAAAATTACATTAAAAATGAGATTTGATTACCCAACCATTAATTTATTTCAAGAATTTAAAGTTTCAACTGTTGTAAATACCTAAAAAAAACTCATTGTTCCAAATTCATAAAGATATTCTTACAAATTCAAAGTAATTGTCATTTTCTATTAGCAGCAGAATAAATTCTCAAGGATGTATTAACGTCCCTCTTTTACGTACAACTGTCTCACGACATTTCTATAAGTGTAAAGGTACTAAGTGGTTTAATGAACTCCCTTTGAGTCTTAAACTAGAAAAAAATTATAACATATTTAAGGATAAAATCAAAAAATTGTACTGATTTCATTCTTGTTTTTGTATAGATTCTTATTTTTTGTTAGTAGATTTGACGAATGTAGCAATACAAAATATATTATACTCCCCTCTTTTAACACGAGATTTTATCTTAATTAAAGAGGGTTATTATGAATCATATCATGGAACTTGTAAACTTTTTAATTTGTAATTTATATGTAAAATTGTATTGATATGTTTAATAAATAATAATAATAATAATGTCCTATTCCGCTGCAATGAAGCTCAAAATAGAAAAATATAGATCAATCATAATATGGTAATGAGAACAATTTTAAAATGCAACAGATATACAAGAATAAACCTAATGTTAAATAAACTAGAATTAATGACAGTAAAGCAATTATTTGTAAAACTTTGATATACAAACAAAAAATTATATGCTTCCAAAACAAATGCAGTAAAATATATTATTCAATGCCAATGTTCACACTTTCCCTACGAGAGGATGTCAGGATTTTTGACTTCCAAAAACGAGATTAACAATTACAAAATAGTTTATACCACAAAGGTCTCAAAATATATAATAGTTTACCACCAAATATACATAAAAGAAACCTCAAGTCTTGTCACATTTCGTGGGCTAGGTACTGAATTCATAGTTAAAAACTATTAATTGTCTCCATAGTTTTACATATTTTTATAATTGTCATACTATTACAGTACGTATTGTTCGAAAAAAGATTTTTTTATATATTTTTTGTTCATACTAGATGTGTTAATTTTTATGTCTTTTTACGTCTAAATAAATTTTACTATTATTATAACTATTATTAAAAAGGCTATATTAAAAATAGGTGGTGAACATCATTTTGTTATTATTTGTTAATTTTATTTATTATGTCATTTGATCATCATCATCATCATCATCAAAATCATCGTAACCTCGACAGCCCTGGGTGGACCTTCGACTGTAAATCAAGCTTACTAATCGCTCTGCCACTTTCTCAAGTAAAAAAATCTACTAACTAAATTTAATTAGTAAATGAATTTGTGTTCTCGAAATTTCAACGAATCATCAAAACAAATTTGAAATAGTAAAAAATGTAAAATATTGCACATGCTTTTTTGTATTTCATTAAAAAACGAGTGGGTTGTGGCCAACGCTAAACTTTCCACTACACAATGAAGCTTCCCTACTAATATTACCTAATATCAATATGAAATCAAATAACTAAACATTGCCAAACATAAAAAAATTGTCTTGTCATATATTTTTCATACAAAAATCTATTTTTATGAACATAATTTTTCTAACGGTTGTTTGAACGGTTGTTGTTTGAGTTTTTCTTTTAACTTTGACCAAATTTGAATGCAGTTTTTTGAAGATTATTGGCATTGTGTAAATAGTTTCAACAAAATTAAAATATCTCAAATTTTCAGGTCGTGAGAGCATTTTTTCAGTTTTAACAGATGAAATCATAGAGAAACATTGAGAAAAAATGAACCCTTGTCTGTGGAAAACTAATCAGCTCTAAGTGTATGTACTTCAAACGTATGGTATCAATATTTAGTTCATCGACCTTTTAGTTTGATCAGTACAGAGGACACAAATTTTCATATTTATGTATGGCATACAGTATACAGTACACGGATTACGGATAACGGCATACACACAAAAACATCACAACGAAACTCAAAGTATGCACTCTCTACATGATACCCATTCAGAAATTGATGTAAAAAAATACTCTCAAATCATGACTCTCCACTATTCCATAGTAGGGGAGAGTATAAACATGTACCTAGTTCTTTACTTTTCTTTTTAATTTTTAAGACTGCCAGAATTACGCCATTTTGCATAGACCAGACATAAGTCATAGTTCAAAGGATGATTTGTTTTTGTAAAAGGAAACCACAGCAGGTAACCTCGACTGAATAATATGAACCTCGAGAAGCAGTGGCTTTCGGACATAACAGGCTTCAAAGTATTGAACATTGCTATTTTAACACGTAAGGTATAGTGTGAAGCGTAATAGTATAAAGCATCATTTTTTTTATATTTACGTACTACGGAAAACTACAAGAAATCACGCCTTTAATTTACAGACACCCGACAATACCGACAACAAATGGAAGACACGATTTCTTTGTCTTCCGTAGTAAATATAAAAAAAAAATCACATAACTCATCATACAACACATAAAAAGACACGGCACTTAAAGGGTTAAAAAAATCAAAATGTCAGGAACAAAGTGACTAATTGAAGTAGGTAGACATCAAATAAATGTTTCAGAAATTATCCAACTGTCGATTCGTTCATGAGAATTCAATTCTCTTAATGAATCGACATTATTAAGCCAAGATGCGTGTACGAAGGAAAATTTTGTATGGTGTAGTGGACATTTTGCATGCTAATAACACCAACTAGAGGCCTCGCAGCATATATTTTCTTATACATGGATTTACTCAGAATTCGGAGTAGAACATTTTATGTGAGTTTTGTGTGTGTGTGTGTGTGTCTGTCCCCCCCTTATAACTTTTGATCCGCTCAATTTATAGAGCCCAAATTTTTAGAATATATAAACAGTTATAGGCCTACAAAACTTTTATATTCAGAAGTGTGAATTTTTGTTTCAGTCAGGGGTTATCAACTTTTGAAATTTTGGTTTATTTTTCCATATATCTCAGAAACCATAAAAGCTAGAACCCTGAAAATTGGTATAAACATAGACAAATACAAAATCTCAAATTAGTTTTTTTAAATAAAATCCAGGGTTTCTCAAACATTTTTTATTAAGAAAAATATTTTTTTTTATGATAAATTTATGAGTTTCTGCCTATATTTCCAATTTTTTTAAAAATATCAAAAAAAGCCGAAACACCCCAACTAGACAATTTAATTTTATATAAAAAAATATTAATATTGTATTAGCACATCTCAAATTTTTTTTTTAATAATTTTTATAAAAATTGAATTTAATGACGACATTGCTTCATACAATTTGTATGGCAATCGCCTACACACAATATCTAAGAAGACTTAATTGTTTGATACTAATCTCCAAACATACATACATACCATCATTCTGTTTTCATATTCTGGGTAGGATCAAAGGACTGACCTCCATACTATCCTATCTTGACATACATACATATGTAGGTACATGTTTTGTATAGAAAATCAAATATCTTAAAATATTAAATAATTTGTATTTATGGGATTATAGTTTGGTACTTATTCTTCAACTATACATACTATCGCTATCGACAGTTGGATCTCATGTGTTACATGCAACTAGTTATACTTATAACTCATGTCTGTCAACTCCGTATTGTATTTTTGGTGGTTATTTTTACTGTGATTTTTTATTAATACGATCGTTACTTTTCTTGCTCTTCATTTTATTTTATTGGATTTTTGTATGTGTAATATTTTGTATATATTTTATAATAATAAAATGTAATAACTATGCAAACTATACAGGTAGTTGCTTCGGAACAGACTATGGCCGAGATATCAGTTGGCCCTTAAATCGTTGGATTTAGTAATCCAAGTTAAAAGTTTAGGGAAGATTAAATTTCATTCGCGTATTTCAGTGCAAAATGAAACGTCAGTTACGTAATCTTCAACTATAGATATATTTTACGTTTTCTATGGTTATTGTCTATAACGCATCTGTCAAATTCAAGTCAAATTGTAATAACCTTAAATGATACGTGACGCGAAGCTGTGACTAAATATTATTTTATTGTTATAACAACACATTATTTTATTTGTATCATTACACAGCATGTTACTTTTTCAATTTTTTATACAGATCGATGTTTTTTTTAATTAAAATCAAACATTGTAGTGAAAAAATATGATTGAAGAATATGTACTACGTACGTAGTACTTCAATGCAAAATGTATGTACATTTTACAGATAGATATGGAACTAATTGATAATGGTAAAATAGTGTCTTATGTAGAAAATTTAAGAATACACATTATATATAGAAACAGGATGGATCAATTTAAAAAGTGGGATGAAAAAACATCGCAAAAATAAAGTTGCGTGCCTGACGTTTCATTATGGCTGACAGTTTATTTCGTTTGTTGTCAGGCAATACAATATAATTATGTAAAAAAGAAAATAAATATTAAATACATGAACCACTTCTATATCAAGTCTTTTATTTTAACATTAAAAATAAATCATGATTATAATTATTATGCATAGTTATTTGTAGTATAAAATGAAATAAAACATTAAAGCGTGTGGCGATTAGTACGCCACCTGGCGAAAAAGACTAGAAACAATACTTAACTCAAGATTAAGACACGCAATCCGCCAGAAACGTTGAGTTAAATATTTGTGGTTTAGTGACGTATTTAAAGGAAGATTTTGTACTGAAATACGCAATATTTTTGTTAAACTTGAGTTAAACTCCTAAGGGCCGACTGAAATACTGGGCCTATGTATAGTGAAGCAGTTATCTTTAATATACCTTCTTTATAATATTATTATCTAAATAAATAAACAAATATATAAAATTGACGTTGCAATTTCAACATTTTTTTTATCACTTTTCCACCACTACTAAGAATTCATATTATACAATCGTTGTTACCTGCTGCGGTATCCTTTTACAGAAAAAATGAAGCAATATACCTACTTTGATGTAAATTTTGAAAGTCGCTGGGTCTTGGCCTATAATAAAGATTACCTACGTGATATTCATTAGAATCAAATTTGTGAAAATGGATTAAATCGATTGAAAACATTTTTCTTTCCCGACAGCTGCGCCCTCTTTGTTTGTTGAAGAAATTTATTTTATTGTACAATAAAACTCTCTTTTATTGGAAAAATCAAATAAAATCGCTACAAATTTTTTTAATGTCTTGCTTTTGTGATGAGGTCGAACTTGAATTGGAATTATGGTGGTTTTAATGGTAGAATTGTTCTCTATATTCAATTAATTTTGATTGATGGTGTCGTCAATATTGGCACTAAAATACTTGAAATATTTATGTCCCTTACATGCCCGCACTAAAAATTATCGTCAAAGTGATTTATAAATTATGTAAGTTTCCTAATGGTAATGAAAATTTTCTAACGAGCAGCCTATGTTTGAAATTGTATTTATTACAACTATGTTTCCTTTTCCAATTTTTTCTTCCACTAACCAAATAAGATTATCATTGGGTTTCTATAGCAAAATAATATAATATTCAATACTTAACTGTATAACAATGGAAAACATAAAAATTTGAAATTATATAACATACAAAAAGACTATAAAAAAGGATAAAGATAACAGAACAGAACAAAATAAGTACCAAAAACAAAAAATATTGTAAAAGAAAAGAAAAAACTAGTTAAAAAAAAAAAACAGAAAAAAAAGAAAAATCAACAGTGTTCGCTAAAAATAAACTTTTTGCATTTAAAAATGAATTTAATCCAATTAAGTATGAGGGAAAGCTATTAATAATTAAAAATTTACCTTTGTTTAAATCACGAATAAGTTATTTTGTTCGTAGTTTAAAAAAAATTATATTTATATATTTTTCGATATGAGATTTTTTAATTATTTTGCTTGGGTTGTCAAGTTTTCGCTATTTGTATGTTTCTATAGGCATCAATGTAAATATTATGTTTGTTCCTTAATACGATGCCTAGATTAAGATATTTCGTGAAATGTGATTCAATTCTAAACTTCTTTGAAGTCGAGTTATTCATAAATATGTATTAATCGTTATTTAATCTGTAAATATTGTAATTTTGTGTATGCTGCATTGTTATTTTTTAAATATCGACATAAATCGACTTGAATCGACTTAAAATTATACCACGGTGCGGCGGTCGATACTATAAGGCCTACTGTCCACGTAAACCGCACGTCATACGAACGCTTTCGTCAATTGACGAATGCTTGCATCTTGCATAGAATCAATCAAAGCAGTGTCCACGTTGCTACACGCACCGCATGACGAATGCATGACGTGCGGCTGTCGCGACGTTGCCGCTCCGTGGACACAGTTTTGATTGTTTCTATGCAAGATGCAAGCATTCGTCATTTGACGAAAGCGTGCGGTTTACGTAGACAGCAGGCTTATGTCTTTAGAGATATCAAAAACCCACCATCCTCTCATGGTACCATTGAAAAAATTTTCCAGATTTCTTAATTAAATACTAAATGAATTGTATTTCAGTGATGACAGGATTCAATGGATAGCATACCTTCTAAATAGGTCTTTTGTAAATATTTCTACAAATACAATTTTCTTATTTAGTAAAATCAATACAATAGAAAAGTCTTCAAACAAAACTTCTCCGAATTTCTTATTGTCAATACAAATTCTATACTTACCCAATTATGTTTCTATTTAATGATAAGATACCTATACCTAAAATCGTCGAATAAAGAAGAAAAACTCCAATTATTCGATTCGATTGTTATCTTCCTCGTAAAGATTAAATCAATTTCATGGTTCAATGTAAATGTAAATTTTATTTTCAAGTTATATAGTTAATTTAACTTCATATTTTAATTTGCTCAAACGTCTGCCACCTTTATACGACTAAAACAATAAACTTTTCTAATTAAAATTTCCACAAAAAATTTAAACTGCAATTTGCTCTTTTATGAGCTCCAAAGAGAATCACATCTGTAGTTGATAGGTGCTTTTCCCCCAACATTACGGGATGGAGTGTTTTAAATGATTTTTTATATAAAAAAAAGTCTTCAAAATAAATGTGGCTTTCGGTCTTCTCCGCCTACCCCATGAGGGACATGGCGTGATGGTATTTATTTATTTATCTATTTATTTATTTATTAATTAATTAATTAATTAATTAATTTATATTTATATTTATTTATTTATTTATTATTTATTTATTTATTTATTTATTTTTTTATTTATTTATTTATTTATTTATTTATTTATTTATTTATTTATTTATTGATTTATTTATTTATATATTTATTTATTTATTTATTTATTTATTTATTTATTTATTTATTTATTTATTTATTTATTTATTTATTACTTTATTTATTTATTTATTTATTTATTTGTATCTACGGCCAGAAGCCTTTTACAAATACACAAAAAATAAAGCAGTTACACAATGTACCTATAACAAAAATATTAACAATAATAAAAAATACAATAATTGTATGCAGAACAAAAAATAAAAGTTGACAACAAAAAGGCGATAAAAAAGAAATAGAAAAACATCGATTAGGTATGTATAGTCAATTAAAAAAATGATGAAAAATTGCCAATGTGAATAAAGAACGAAACATCATGCATGACGGCGGTAGCGGTTGCGGGGTGTAGTGATCTAAGCAACGCGTATAATTATAATTGTAGAATGAAAATTATATGTCATATGAAAATTATATAATAATAGGTATGGTAAAGAATTACTATCACTAGAGTTAAAATTGAGTTTGAGCATTTTCGTAGATATAGGTCCCATGATTAAATCTTGACTAAATTGAAATGAAACGAATCAAAATGAAATTTTACTATGCAAAAGGAATCTTCGAAATCGGACAACATACTAAAAAGTTATCACTGAACACACATTGAACATACATGTAGGTTGTGGCCAACGTTATACTCCTCTCTAACAAGTCATTCTATAAAGTATTCAAATTTTCTATGGAAAATATTCAGCATTTTCATGAGATGAGTTTGTTAAATTATTTTTTATTTAAATATTTTATTACGAAATTTGATAACTCTTCAATGCCATTTTTTGAAAATGATGTGCCTTTTTACCAATTTGAAAATAAAAATTTAAAATTTAAAATTTCCTGAGAAATATTTGACAGTTAAAAAAATGACGAAGCACTATTCAGATGTCCTTCAAAATCTAATGGGGTCTATGCGAGTATTATATATACATATTCGCAAAATTTGAAAAAAATCGTATGAGTAGATACCTACTTTAGGCTACTTTAGTCTAAAATCGATAAAGTAAAATAAACACGCCGTACATAGCACACAGCACATGAACACTCACACAGATACATTGTGATGAAACTTTCAGAATACAATCTCAGCATGATACTAGTTGATAATCTGCAGTAAAAAAATACCCTTAAAAATTGCGAAATCATAACTCCCCACTATATCCCCTTGGGTTAGTGAGGAGTAAATATTATGCCGAATTGATAATCTCTCCGTTTATGGAAGTCGGTTAAATACGTAATATATTAAAATAAACGTTAATGTTGTAGTGAAATGAACAGATTTTAGACATACAAATTATAACCTCGTATATTTAAACTTGTACATTACAAGGTGTATGCCAAAATAACATGGACATATTTTTCAATCAAATCAACCTCAATAAACCAACGACAATCAGACTTGATATTATGCTGGAGCAGAAAATTAGTTAGTATATCAAATTTGTTCTACAATCATGTAAGTCTGGTGTTCTTCGTTATGATTCACGTATGTATATTATTTATGTAAATACGAAGCTATGATAAGTAAATGTATGATATTCATCTAATGATGTGGGTAGGTTGTGTTATAGAGGGATGTGAAAACAGTTGACATAAAGACATTGTGATTGGTACAGGGACATTATAAGGTACCAAATAAACAGTGTAGTTGCTTAGAGAAAGCATTGTTTTAGACTGTCATTAGTATTTTTCTGTATAAAACGTTAATTTTACGACAAAAGTTGTAAAAGACTCACGATAAACAATCATTTAATTATTTTTTGGTGAAAAAATGAACAAAACAACGAACAGTTCTAAGAAAATATGACTATAATATAGGTAAAATGAATTAAATGGATACCGAAAGGCTTTATGAATTTATTACTCGTAGCATAGAAAGTACATAAATTACCACGGTTTCAACTCTTCGATTGGCTGTAATGTACCTATTAAAATATGTAAAAGAGCAAATGAAATGCGATAAAGCCAACGATCATCCTTCAGTCGGAAATAATTCACCCATCCAAATACTTAATAATTCAAGGATTGAGATCTAAAGAAGATAATATTATTAATTTATTTCTTCCTGGGTTGTCTCCGACTTTTGGACTTCCCAATTTTTCACAGGACACGGACATTTTAAAAGTCACCTTATGGTGCTGAGATTGCTAATCTAGAGGGCTCCATGAGCTACTTTTCGTGATATGCATTTTTTGTCGCTCATTTAGCGTTATGTGAAGGGGCCGTTTACAGTTCCCATATGCAAAGCGGGTGGTGGTGGAGGAAGCGAATTATTACTATTGAGTCGAAGTGAGCGAGCGAGTAGGTAAGCGAAACGTAGTGAGCCGAATAATGACGATGCGTGAAATGAAGTGACCGAGTGTTCGCGTGGTGAACGTAGTGAAGTGACATCGTGTTCAGGCGTACTCTCCCTTAAATACATAGTCCTGGTGTTAAGGGTGGCAAGTTCAATGTCCTCGAACTCTCCGGAACATTTTGCTGTATTAACATACCACTGTTGTGGCTTATTGTCGCACGCTCGACACCAAGGGCGATGAACTCGGCATAACGACGAACAAATATTCTTGCTGTCCGTAGGCGCGCGCGCGACAGAAATTTCTCGAAGCCACACTATCACAATTATTGTTATTAGGTATCTGAAAACGGCTCTGTATTTTGTCAAGCTAGCCTCAAATCCAACTGCCACCTAATTTGGAATAGAAACAAGTTCAATAATACCTACCTTCAATAGTTGGTACAAACCTTCAGTATATGTAGGTATTTCTGTTGGATCCTCTCAACCTAATTACACGTCTGTTTGTGTTCATCCCCACGTGTTTGGCTGTCTTTAATGCTTATATCTTGTAAATCAAATCTTTAACACACCAAACAGTAAACATAACAGAGTTAACTATCTACATTTGTATATGCAAATTGTTTACGTAACATTTGAAAATTATGTAGGCAATCAACATCTTGTTGCCAAAGATATGCTCAGATTCGCCTATCTACCTATGGGTAAATAATTATTGTTCAAATAAAAGGGCACCATGCCATGGTTATGACAAGATATAATTTATATAAGTACATCCTATACATTTTCTCCAGAAAATGCCTGCTATGAAAAAAATAAATACTTGAATGAAGCTAATAAAGCACAATATCATTAGATGGTGGCAGAGTGATAAGTACGCTGGGTTTGTAATCGAGTTGTCGCGAGCTCGAATCCTCACCACGACCGATTTCGTTAACCTAAAGCACAAAAATTTATGCTTAATTAAGGGGATGTATGAGGATTTAGGTATATGCACTAGTTACAAGAACATATTCATTCTTATAAAAAATTGGTCAAATTGTAGTCCAAACCACCACGGTGGTCGGAACAATTGGTTAGCTGTTTGGCTTCTTTGCGGACGTACTGGGTGAGAAATTTATTTAAAATTAGTTATCACGCAATTCTTTCTTTCTGGGCTGGAAACACTGGTTTCGTTGGAAGAATTTGCCATATGGCAATAATCTCTCCACTAGCGCAGGATGCAAGGAAGTGCTTTTTATTTATTTAATCGAAAAAATATAAATATTTAATAATTCAAAAATAACAATTAAAAATGTGTTTAAAGTGAGGGATAAAATAATTAACTTCATTGCAAATAAAAATATTTACATATGTTGCATTAATCATTCATGCTAAAATATATGTAAAGATACATTTAATAAACAGTAAAATAATAATCATTAATGTAATATTTATATCAAATACCCACATAGTTATACATTTGCCTACTTTACAATACTGAATTCACTTCTTATTAAATGAGATCATAGAATATATTATATGTAATTATATAATCTAAAGACGATTATATCAATATTTGATAAAATTGCTTTTATTCCCAGATGTGTACTTTAATTTATTTTCAATATTTACAATTTCCTAGATGTGTAGGCACTAATTTAATTATTTTTAAAAATATACAATTATTTGATATTCTGCTGAATTAATTCTACCGATTATCGGCAATCTACATAAATAATTTAATATTGATTGCAATGTACCGGCGATTACGGAAATGTTTTTTTATACACAGGTAGAGCGCATAAGGGAAGAAAATTATTGTGAATAAATGTAATACAAAAAGTAGGTCAGACATAAAATTTTAATTTCGATACATATCGAAATGTAAAGCCTTTGTCCGAGGAAAATTTATGACAGTATTCATTTTTTCGTTTCTCCGTAAATTTTTATAACTTCGGAATTTTTTACGAGAGTCTCCTATAATTTTCAATATATCCTCGTTATATTTTGAACATTCCATCTGGGTTTTCGGTCACTTAGAGAATGTAAAAGTCCCACCAGTACTCTACTGTTTATCAGTCTCCATTTCAAAAATGAAATAAGAGTGTGAAAACATTTATTAAAATTATTTGCTTATATTGAGATATATGGAAATTGTTTACGATAAAATAATTGTATTTTATTGTATATATTTTATTTAGATGTAAAAAAATACAATTTCTTACATCTAGTATAAACAAAAATAAAAACAAACAATAAAAATAAACAAATCAACATCGGATGACTAAATGAACACACAAAAAAGACACGTACCTATCAATAACAATAAAACACAAAGTAAAAAAAGGAAAATACACTACCACAATAGAAGACATCAAAGAACATGAAAAAAAAAACAATAATATAGTATCAAAACAAGCAAACAGATATTATAGTCTTAGAACATAATATATAAACAATAGAAACACACGATTTTAAAAAAAAAACTTTTGTTTTATGTATTCAGCACCTAAGCGACGAAAAGCGGCAAGACTAGACGCCTCCTTTACACATTCAGGCAAACCATTATAAAGTTGTAAGCCTTTGTAGTACACACTATTTTGTGTACATGCCAAGTTTGTCTGCGGCAGTCTAAAGTCCCGCCTACTTCTCGTCGGGTATGCGTGAACTTCAAAATAAATTGTACATAATATTTTTTTGTAAATCAGGTGGTAAAAGTCTATTTTTTAATTTGTAAATAAAAATTAGCACATTCAGAATTATTTGTTGTTTCACTGTCAAAATTTTCAACTGCTCAAGCATTGAACAGCAAAAAAATCATCAGCATTATCATCATTGACGCTACAGCCCAGTGGGCCCTGGCCTCCTCCAGAATTCTTCTCCAGACATCCCTGTCCTCCGCCGTTCTCCTCC
The DNA here is from genome assembly GCA_963576475.1 of Molanna angustata. Lineage (NCBI taxonomy): Eukaryota > Metazoa > Arthropoda > Insecta > Trichoptera > Molannidae > Molanna > Molanna angustata. The sequence goes on from OY754982.1 coordinate 11,857,175, forward strand.
AGTTTGCTTATCCGACAGTAATGAAAAAACAATAATAATATCTGACAGTAAAAATCTTCTTAGAAAACAACACAAATTACAAGTATGTACAGTGAATGAACTAATCATGACAACGGGGAAAACTTAATTGTAGAATAATTTCTAAAAAGGAATTGAATATAACGACGTTTTCGTATCTTTGTCCAACGAAAATGATTTCTGTAAGTTGAAACTTTGTCATAATTTCTAAGATTAAAAATAAATCATAAATATATATGGGGTAATCGTTAAAATTTGGATTTAACAGTCAACAGTAAATGGGTGGACTCGAATTTCTTTCGAAGTGGATTATTCCTGATTATAAGACAACACAATTTCTTACTGGACACGGCAGTTTATTGTTTTATACGATTACGATTACATATACGATTTGTCCTAAGTCAGCTTGTGATAACCCTGATCAGACTTTTGAGCATATCCTATGGGAATGCAGCAACTTCTTGTGTCAATATGAGAACTCTACATGGGTAATTTCTTTGGACCCATTGGATATGCGAACCTTATAGTCACGAATAGCAACCTACGGGCTTTCAAGACTTATTGTCAAAAATACGGTTCACTCTCATCATCACTTTCCTGTCACTGAATTGTATCTTCATGATTAGCTCTCTTTGGCACTTTAAGTACAGTGTCTGTAAGGTTTTAGAGTACTCCGGTCTTTTCTTATGTTCTGTATGTGTTATTTTAGAGTTTCGCACGGGACAGTTATTAGTTCCTATGAGCAGAGCGGGTGATGTTGGATGAAGAATATAAAAGTTGTTCATTGGAACCAGATAGCAAAACTCAGTGTATTCATGCAATGGTTGATGAAAAGACTGAGCGAGTTTGAATTCGTAATGCATCGGAGTAAAGTTTTTCGATTATCTAAGAGGATGCATACAGCAAAAGGGAGAGATTTACTGATAAGAGAGTGCCATGAAAGATCTTCGACGAATTGAATGTCGAGATTATTCACGAATCTTCACGACTTTGGAGAGATGTTTATGTTGATTATAAGTAAATCAATAAAGATGCAATATGTTGTATATTTTTATAGCTGTATATGTATGTATATGCAACCGTTGGATTTTGTCCACGTAGGGTCAATGATATTTTATAATAAATTTTTACATCTCAATACAGACGAAGATGGAATATTTTAGGAGAACTAGGAACTCAAGGCACCTACGAGGCTAACGACCTGTCATATCAGGGGCTCAGGAGTGACATCTATGCGAATGCATTGTCACCTCATGTAAAGGACTGTTGCTTTCATTGTTAACAAACCAATTTGTCAATAGACGACGTTACAATAGAGTTTCTTCGTCATAGATGGCGATGGTTTTTTTTCTGATTCTCAAACGAAAAGTGTTTTATAATCAAGATACATATATAGAACATCCAAAAGTTGGATTGATTGGTGAACTCAACAAGAAGGCATGATTGGTGAACGTTTCGCAAGCGCATTAAGTGATCACGTAAAACCAGCCAATGACAGGTCGTAAGCCCTGTAGGTGCCTTGACTTCCTGGTTCCCCTTTAATATTCCAACTTCGTCTCTATTGAGATGAATTTGTCATAAAATGGAATAAATTAATTTTAACGTGTGGACTGAACTTGTATAATTTTAAAGAGCTTTGGCAAAACTATTCTAATCAATGTTGAATTATTTCGATGTTCCTTTTCTGCTTATGAAAAGTACGATAAAACGGATCTCTTATATGTCTGAAGAAGGAAAAAACAAGCCCGAAACAAAAACTTCTCCTAAACCTTGCCGGTTTAGATTCTCGAATAAATATACTGAAATCGTTACTGCAATGTGTTACATAATAATATATGCTGGTACCTGAAGTAGATTTAACACAAAAATAAAGCGTTCACGTGAGTTCGAATTTCCGATACACTATCAGTGGCGTAGCTACGTATAGGTGTCGCCAAATAACTTGATTTTTTAACAGAGAAGGGGGGCGATTTACACGTAAATCAACGAAGCAAAAAGACACAAATTTACGATCTGCGCAATCGGAAGCTCTTTCAAGATATTTGGCGATAATTATAATAGCTGAATCATGCAAAGCATGATGGTCCGACTCTAAAGGAGTCTAAACCTTTAACTACATATCTGTGGTCCCTGGGACCACGCACTCCTTTAAAATATTCATAATTTCTATATTATTTATTATTGTTTGCTGCGGATTCTCGTATGCTCTCTGAGTACAAGTCAGACCAGCGTGGGAGAAGGACGTGACCATTTCACATTTTTTTCTATGAATTGTTGTAGTGCAGGGGTCCCGGGGACCTCACGTGTGTATTAGTGTCAACAAAGTGATTTTGTAAAAATCGATATTTAAGCACCAAGTACTAATTAAATTAAACCACATGACAACTTACTTTATAATGTAGTCCATCAATGGTTACAGCAAAACTAAATTATTAATTCAGAAGAGTTGAACACTTAAAATACTTGCCAGTATACATCACGATCAGATGAAGAAATTTCTAATGTTGCAGATTTTGATCATGCCTAGCTTCCAAGCACACACGGCAATACAGACAGCACTATGTCTATGTCTTCAAGTAACGAGACAGAGGATGTTTGTTCAGCACAAACTTCTCAAGAGACTGACTATCAAAGCAATGACAACTATTTTTATGCACGCAATAGATACAAATGGTCAAAAAAGCCCCTTATATCATCCATCAATCTCATAAGGATGTAAAAACTATGGAAAGATATGAATATATAAATAAATAAATATCTTGAAACTGTAGCTCAACAACTACAAACGCCTTTACTCTTGGAACGAATGCAGAATGCAAGGCTTCCTAGGGAAATTCGTTTGGCTATATCCCGCGCGAGTAACTGCTATTCCGGTTATTTAACCAAATCTGAGAGAAAAAAGATTAGAAAGAAAAAAAAAATACGTTTCAAATATGTCCTACTAAAAAGAGAACCAAAACAGCGTACTTGTGTTCATGCTGCCATTGTCCAATATGTCTCACTCTTCGAAAAAAGTATGCCCAAATTGCGAGGATGAATTTAAGTCAAGACAAAAACATCCATATTTACCATATGCAGGTTTTTTTACTGTTTGATAAGTAGAGTTAATTTTTTAACTTTATCATTTTATATTCATTTCATTATTTGTAACATGAGAAATATTTCGTTTTATTTTATTTTTCTAGAGTATATGTTTTTTCTTAAGATATGTTTTTTTTCACGAATTATTGAGAATTTTTTTTAAAACTTAATGAATACTATATTTTTTTTTTAATAAATTGTCTTTATAATTGTTTGATCTTGAATAATAAAGAGTATTTTGTTCTATTACTTATATAGTTTTTTTTAAATATCACGATAAAATCAGTGGTCCCAGGGACCGTACATATGTATTAATGGGAAGGAAATTCACCTATGCAGTCAAAGGTAAATATAATATAAATCTGTCAAGCAATTTTACAATCATTCAGAAGAAATACTGTAAGAAAGTCACGTTTGCAATGTGCTTATCCTTTAATATAAACTTCCAATCTTCTTCTTCTGGGTCACAATCCTAGGATTGTTCTGCACCAAACACTCGATCTTTCCACTTAACTCTATCGTCCGCCAGTCTCTTCATCTCTTTGTAACTGCTACAGCGCACGTCACCGATTATCTGGTCTATATAGTTGTTTCTGGGGCGACCTCTACCGTTACCCCCATCAATCATTCCTTCGACGATGGTGAAAAGCAGGCCTGGATAAGGATGTTGTCCTATCCATGTGGATGTTGAACTCACGACCACTGGATTACTAACCCAGCGCGTTAACCGCTCTGTCATCGACCCATTTCTTTTCATAATTTGCCTTGTCTCTCCAACCCTACTTAGTCGTTGCTGATGTGTTCTGACCAGTGAACTTTAGCCATGCGTCTGTAGCACCACATCTCAAACGCAGACAGACGTCCCATGTTTCACAGCCATATAGCAGTATACTCCAGACAAGAGTCTTGATCAAATTTTTCCTAATTTTGATGGAAATGATAGGAGATTCAAAAATTGTTGATCTATTGTTGAAGGTGACTCTTGCTTGGTGGATTCTGCTTTTGATTCCAATAAACAATTCGAAAAACTGTATAAATCAAAACTAGAAAATATATAAACGCTATCATTGAATACAAACAAACATCAAAAGTTATTAGAAATCAATAAAAACAAGTTTATATATTTATCTAATTTTTTAAGTTAATATGCTGTTTACCTGCAATGCAATAATATTTAGAATAAAATAAGTTTTTGAGAGTAACCCACATGAGGACCCAAATTTCCTAGCTACACAACTGTAGACCTCCAATACGATACGAGTATACTCGTATCTATACTCGATATACCTACTCGTATCTATCCCAACTTAAAAGTCCCATTGCACGTCAACATGTCTGATATTTTGTCGCTAAACTGTCTTCTTGTTGTTTATTCAGAAATATTTAAATTTATCTTTACCAATAACCAAAGTTTTTCTTTTTTATTATATTTGGCACAAATTATTCTCTAAGAGTAGTTTGTCTCATATTATGAAACAAAATATTGTCATTTGAATAAAATTAAAATATGTATTAATTACATAGATTTTCTGTGTAAGGATAACTTTAGATCTCTGCAAAATAAAAAGAATGCATGGATTTTTGTGCACGATAATACAATGCATGGATTTTTGTGTAATGATCACTTTAGATCTCTATAAGATAAATACAAAACATGTATTTTTGTGTAAGATAATGCATGCATGAATTTTTGTGTAAGGATCACTTTAGATCTCTGAAAGATAAAAAAACAATGCATGGATTTTGTGTAAGATTATTTTGAATATTACTAAGACTATGGAATACCTTAAGTGAAGATAAAATGACCTCTCAATAGATTCTGTTATACCTGTCTAATTACTCTTAATTGGAACTCCTTCTTCAACTCCATTTCTCCATCTCGTTCCTCCCACAATATTTATCCCCTCGCTTTCTTTGTTGCTGAGATTTTAAATTTAATAATGTAATGTGTTTGTCTTTCTGTTTGTTGTTTTATTTTAAATTTAATGTACCTACCACTACACTTTTTCTGGCCTCACATTGCTTTGGTGGGTTTGAAGAAATTGCCTTATGGCAATGAACCATCCATTGTACACATTACTGTCCATGAATTGAATAAATAAAATTACTTATTCATACTTCCTCTGCGCTAATTGTTGAATATTAATTTGAGCTATTGGGCATCCGTGAGACAATTAATACAACTGTTTGACTTCCTGCGAAATTTGCCAACGAGTACAAATGTTTAAACTAAGATATCCGGCTTCTTTGGATTTCATACTGTCGCGACTTTTTAAGATGTTGTCTGCTAAATCATTTAAGGTGCTGAAATCTTCAATCCCATTGTATTACTTCATTGAGAAATCGTGACATGATTGATAATGTGGGCACTTGATTTAAACATACCAATATATGTATATATATATATATATATATAGATAAATATAAATTATTCGAACCAATAAAATATTAAATTATTCATATTGAGTATTAATTTTCAATCCAGCTGTGTATAAAGTATTCCCTGTTCATGGATGGGTTGGTGACAGAGCAGCTAGTGTTCCTGGGCTGCGTTCAGATAGGACACTCGACGTCGAGTGTCAGATGTATTTAGGTACCTGAAGTTGCAGATTATGGCATTTTTCGCACCAATGAACGCTTTCGAAAAAAAATTACTTCATCAGGCTACTTTACTAGGCTATGCCTGTCCCAAAGTAGCGTCATTCAAATCAGTTCTCACCATTTTGTCAGCGTCTGTTTCCGGTCATTCTGAACGGCTTAGAGCGTCACTAAGTGCACTCGGCCTTCATTCTGAACGCACTCCTGTAGACGTGGATTAGATTCCTACTTCGATTAATTTCGTTCACCTACAGTACAACTATCTATTATCCTACATAGTTTAGGGATTGTTTGACGAATATGCACATGATTTTGCTGCAGCACATGTTTGGCACTTGGAGACTGCAGAATTTTTGATCGCCCTATAGTTTGGTCGGGTTGGACTGTTTGCTAGTTTGTATGTAAGATCGGTAAATCGTTGTAATGTGCGCACTCTTATATACCTTCATACTGATTAAGAGCCCGACCAATCTATCGGCCAATTAAAACGTCTGTAGTCTGTGAGTGCCCTTAAACAAAGTACATTGTCATGAATTTATGTTACAGAAATTAACAATTTAAACGACTTACTCACATCATGTCGATACATAATAACACCTTGTCGTTTACTGGCTTTCCTTTATTTAGTAAACCATTTTAGAGTCTAGTTTTGAGTGATTATTGATTACACTTTAATTTTTTATTGGATATCACTTTATTTGCAAGTGAAAAAAAACCCCGCGGGCGGTGGTGTGAACGTATTTATTCCAATTATCGGGGGAAGGGGCATTACTATGTACTCCAATACACCACAGATTTTTTTTTTTTTTAAATGAATACCGAAGAACGACTGTTGAATCGGTACCAACGATAGTGAAATATATTTAAACGATTTTTTAATTCCTTCTTCTTCTTCTTCAGCCCTCTTTCGTCCAGTAATGGACATAGGCTTCCCCCTGAGACCCCCACAGCTCCCTATCTTGGCAAACTGCATCCATCTGCCTCCAGCCACTCATCTAATATCATCAGACCATCTTGTTTGAGGAATTCCAACACTTTTTAGCCCGTCCTAGGTCGCCATTCTAGTAATTTCTTAATCCATCTGGAGTCTGTGGTTCGGGCGACATGCCCTGCTCAGCTCCACTTCTGTTTGGCAACCTTTTGGACAAGGTCGGTTATTTCGTTTTCTCTTACATCGACAAGTTAGTTCAAATTACCCAGCATTCTCTCTTCCATGTCTCTTTGTGTTACTGCTAAATTGTGTAGCATTTCGTTTGTAAACCCAAGAGTTTCACAGCCATATGTACGTCAGTATCGGGAGAACGCAAGCGCCAAAGACTTTATTTTAAAGATAATTGGCGTATTTCGGAGACTTGAGGATGTAAGAGGGTTTACCAAAAGTGGCCCTTGCCATTTCTTACGTTATTTCTCTAATATAAAGGTAACTTTTTGGCATCATTGCAAATCATTTATATATTCCAAAGTATTTTGTTTACACCACTTATGAGGACTTACGTCGACCACTTTCGAGAACGACGTTCTCATCTTCAGAAAGACTTGCGTACGATTGTTTTTAAATCTCAGAAAATATGACATATTTTAGCTTAACAAAATGTACTCTGTTAGATAAATATTTTTTTATTTTGAAAATACTCTTACAAACGCACGTCATTTTTGGCGCTCGTTTACATGCAACGTCTAAGTGACGAGTATTCCTCTACTGACGAGTATATTTATTTATTCATTCATTCATTTATTCATTCATTTATTTATTTAATCTATATAATTAATTACTTAATTAATTAATTAATTAATTAATTAATTAATTTATTTATTTATTTATTTATTTATTAATTAATTAATTAATTAATTTATTTATTTATTTATTTATTTATTTATTTATTTATTTATTTATTTATTTATTTATTTATTTATTTATTTATTTATTTATTTATTTATTTATTTATTTATTTATTTTTATTTATTTATTTATTTATTTAACCCTTTTTAGTAATATGCAACTATTTTAGTATTGCCATGTTTTTTGCTTTCATAACAATTTTTTTTTAATTTTCTGTGTATTTTCTTTAGTGTATTCATTTTGATACTTGGTATATTTTAACATTTTTGTTTTTTGCTAATTGTTCTTTTGTTTTTTTTTTTATTTATTTTTTCAAATTTTCTTCCGAGTAATTTTTTTATTGTTTTTAAATTTTGTTCTGGTTCCTTTATTTTTTTTCTACTTTGTTTTTTATTTTCATTCATACTTATATTGTTGATATTGTTTGTATAATTATATTTTTTGATATGATTTGTTCATGTTTGTTTTTTCTTGTTTAACTATTTTTTTGTAAATGCTCACATGAGCGTTGATCTTGTAAATAAAGATATGGAAACACCTTAATATTCCATTACTATACCTACATACTTAAGAATTTGTCAAATAATTACTGATGAGAGTAATAAAAGTTTTGGTAAACAAAATTTCAATTGTACATTCAGGATCATTATTCGTCATCTCTCCTGAGGAAAACCGTTGTTTTCAAACCGTTCAAATTAATTAACTCATTCGTAATTAAAACAATGTTACAGTACCAAATAAATAAGAAAAATTCTGATAAAATTCGACGAATTAAACAATACAAATGATTTAATTAAAGAGACACAATGTTTATTGTTGGTTTACTTGTTGTAGGTATTTATTTTTTCTTGCTGTTTTCCTTGTTACGGAGTGTTTATGGAAACGGACAAAAAGTTAATTTGGCATTTAATTGGGTGAAATTAGGTACGGATAATACAAGGACTCAATTTCCATCGCAGTCACACAAAGGCAAAAAGTTCCTTATTGGCCCGAGGCGGTCGTAAGCCAACCGTGCCCATATTTGACATTCAAAGAACGCAGCCCGCGTTTCTTTCCCTTTTCGTACAAAAATCACAAGAACAGTTGAATTTAATTAGAAACAGTCTATTTTTTAACGCCGAAAAGACAATTTTTAAATGAGCACCGAGTTAATTACCATCATTATCATTACGAATCTAGGAATCCATTTTTGATTCACGTACCTACATATTTTTAATGTATTTTTATTCTGATTTGGTTAAAAGCTATATTGGAAAGTTACTTTACATAATTTTCGTCTATCGTTCATATAAACTAAAAAAACTTTTTACTGGCTGGCCGATTTACTAATGTTATTAATTACAATTAAGCACTACAAATAATAACACTCAATTATTATTATTACCATTATACACTTCCTCAAAAGAATTAGCAGATCAATGCGTAAATTGTAATTTATTTAAAAGAGCAAAATAAAATGCCACAAACGCATCATCAAGCTTTCAATTGGGAATAGTTCACCCATCCAGATACCACTACATTTCAAAGGATTAGGCTCTGATGAGGTCTCTATACTACCTATCAACCCTACTGATTCCCGAATATTAACGTTTAAAAAATCTTAACGATTCTACATGTATTCATTATTACCGTTTTTTTCATTTTTATTATAAAGTTTTTCGATAAATCTATAATTTCTAATTAACGGATTAACGATTTTGGAATAATGCCAGTGGCTGAAATGATGAACGGTAATATTATTATTTTACGAGAATGCCAAAGTCTTTTAATCTCGTTACCTAAAGCGGTGTATTTTATAATTTTTTCATCAAAAGTTTTTATAATATTACTAGACTTTAGAATAGCAACGTCGCAAATATATGTTATTTTTTTAATTTAATCATGTATTATTATATCGGGTTTGTTATGTTGAATTGACCGGTCAGTTAATATTGTTTTATCGTAATAAAGGGAAATATTATTATTTTTCTAAAAATGAAATCGGATCATATTCATAATATGGTTTTATGTTTATCGCGTCAATAAATTTATATTTAATAGCTAAATTTTGATGTATTATTTTTACTACATGGTTATGTCTAAATATATATTCTGATTGCGCGAGAAAAGAACAGCCCGATATTATATGCTCGATTGTTTCCGGAAAAGCCAAATAAATAATAATAATAATATTATTGTTATATTATTCTTCTCCTCATTGCTATAATTATTGTTATTTTTTTAATATTTCATTTTTCTGTGTTTTTCTATTTTTTCTTCTCACTAAATACCAAATATTATACATACTTAATATTGCACTAAATACCTACTATTGTACTCATTCAACTTTTTAGATCACGTTGCTCGGGTTGGTTGGAAGAAATTGCCTTATGGGAAAAAATAAAAAATATTCTGGGTCATACGATATTTTCGCGATGTTATCGACAATTGAAATAATAATTAATAATATTTAATATAATACAAGAGAACAGAAAAAAATAACTAAGAACATGTAACGGTTTAATGCGGGCATTCTTCTATCGCACATAAATTCGGTTGATAACCATCTGAGGTCGTTAATTTCGGAATTAACATTAGCGACAGTTAACATTCAATGGTAATTGTCGCATTAAATAAATTCAAATCCGCTTTAATAATATGTGGGAAAAGAGAAAGAATGAAATTCATCATGTGTTGCGGTATTGTTGCACAGTCGGATGGAATAAAATACTTACACAAAACAATTCCACATAGTGGGTTGTGGCCAACGCTAAACTCCTCACTAACAAGTCATTCTATAAAGTATTCAAATTTTGTATGGAAAATTTCCAACATTTTCGTGAAATGAGTTTGTTAAATTATTTTTTATTTAAATATTTTATTATGAAACCTTGATAACTCTTCAATGCCATTTTATGAAAGTGAAGTGCCTTTTTACGAATTTGAAAATAAAAATTTCAAATTGTAAGTTTCCTGAGCTTGGGGTCACTTTGAAATATTTGACAGTTAAAAAATCGATAATTGATAAAGTAAAATGAACACGCCGTACATAGCACACTGCACACAGCACATAGCACACACACACACAGATACATTGTGATGAAACTTTCAGAATACAATCTCAGCATGATACTAGTTGATAATCTGCAAAAAAAATACCCTTAAAAATTGCGAAATCATAACTCCCCACTATATCCCCTTGGGTTAGTGAGGAGTAAAAATCAGCAATTGAAAAAAAATATTTATTTATTTTTATTTTTTATTGGTTGATAGAGAGTTATACCAACAGTCAAATTTATAAAACAGACAATGTACATTGCTTTATTAGTGGACCAGTGAAGACTCCATGCATTATTTTTTTTGTTCAACTACAATACAAATTAATACTATACATTATGACAGAGGTCGGGGAACCGGGGTAAATTACCCCAAATGGGATAAAAATGTTTTTTTTTGGGGTAATAAGGAAATATTTCTAGTATGCTATTTAATAAACGTGTTAGTATTTTTACAAACTTAATCAATTCAGGTGCTACTTACATCAAAAAGTCCTAATTTTGAAGTAATTGCATCAAACATGAAGCAACATCATTTCTCCAAAAACTGAAAGGGAAACCTGAAAATCTGAATTTTTGTTTTATCCAATTTGAGAATTTTATTTTGTTTGTCTATTCATCATCATCAGCAATGGCGCTACAGCCCGGTGCGAGCCTTGGCCTCCTCAAGAAACTGCCTCCATCCCGCCCTGTCAACAGCAAGTCTCCTCCAGTTTGTCTGTCCGATCGCTCTTATATTGCCCTCGATGTCGTCCAGCCATCTCATCCTAGGTCTCCCTCTGCTTCTTCTTCCTTCAGGACAGGTGTCCAATACTATTACATATTGTTTGTCTATTACATACTTACTATTTTCATGTAACTTTTTTTTACTTTCCGTGTAAATTAATTCAATAAATAATGTTTATTTAAATATACATTGATTGTCTTCTTATCAAAAGGGGGGAAAGGGGTAATATCGACTTCGCAAAATTTTTTGGGGTAATGGTTAAAGAAGTTCCCCGACCATTATGATATTAACTATAGTAAAATTGTTGCATTACCTTATCAAAAAGAATAAAACCTTGTGCTTGATGAGATAATCACTACATCGGTTTTTAATAACACCGTAAAATTATAATAATTCCGCACGGGGGCTACATTCTTAATACGTTCTTATCATACCTTAATTTATTTTTTATTATTTTATTTATTGTCAACAGCTTTGTACATACATATTACAATAGAGATTACAATTAAAATGAGCCAATTATTAACAAACCTAATTTCAAATTATAATAACGCTGAAAGGTTACATAAATGAATAAATTGTTTGAAACCGACTCGCCAATGCAGATCCCGTGCAATACGTGAATCAACCTACACAAATATACGCAAATAATTTCAGTATTTCGATAAGTACCTGATTAACTTTTCTCCTCTGACATGAAATAATTGGCACATAGCACTCTTTGAAGGGTGAATTGCCTTAAACAAAAAAAAAACCCACGTAGGTAGGTTTATAAGTATTAAATACACAGTCAAATTCATATTAACTAAGCAGTTAAAAATGTATAAATCAATAATGTTAAAAATGTATAAATCAATACTCGATTATAATCTAATCTTAACCTTACTATTCATTGAATCATAAAAATTTGTAAAGTTCGATGTTAAGTATGAATTTGTCATTAATTTTTGTATAAATTAATATAATTATTCAATTTATTATAATCTCAAATTATAAGTTTCCAAATACGACTCTCCGATCTCATTTAACATATTAATTAAGTTTAGTTTGTCGATCGACAATTCTTGATAGAACTCCATTGTACGTTGATATGTTATAAAAAATATAAAAATACTTGGTAATTGTTCTATTGTGTTTATTTGATTATTGACGCGTTTCGTGCAAAGCACATCGTCAGAATAATGCTCTACAAGACTGAGACTAGTGGTTATATACAAAATTTACATGGCAGGTGTATAAAAATGTTGGTTTTTGAACGGTTGAAAAGAAGTTATATAATGCAAATGAATCTATACAAATCTATGTTTTAATACAATGAATGTAGTTGGGTCACTGGTTGTAGTCCCCTGTGTCCATTAGGCCTGTAACAAAAGGAAACGACAGCAGTAAAATTCGAAAGGTAAATAATATTGTATTTATTGGTTTATTGTTATCTTTTAAGTGTGGTTAAAACCAATGTATTTCATAGATATTTGGTAGTTATAATTACAAACAACTTAATTTTAATCTTAATGTATATAACAACAAAGGAAGGTATATGTCTGTCTAACCTATCGGTTTCAATAATGGTGAATATATATGATCAATTTGTTTATTGATGAGTAATTTTTGTGGATCCTTTTTTACTCTGTTTATTTCTAATATTTCTAGTAGAGCATTAGTAGAGCAATTAGTAGAGCATTATTCTGACGATGTGCTTTGCACGAAACGCGTCAATAATCAAATAAACACAATAGAACAATTACCAAGTATTTTTATATTTTTTATAACATATCAACGTAACATATTATTAATATTTATTATTCTTACACGCGTCTTCTGATCTTCCACGACTCTCCAATATAGAAGATTTGATTAATAATTTTGAAGAAATATATCTCCTCTCTAATATGTCAAAATTAAAACGCCAATATATCAAACTAAGAAAGCTAATATATCAAACTTAGAACGACAAAACAGTAATCTAACGTCTTGTAAAATAACAATTCTATGAGTTTAATGACTATTCTAAGTATTAAATAATAGTGAGTTACTCAAACTATTTTGAAAATATTGGAAATTGCCATTTCATAAAGACTATAAACAAATTAAACATAAAAGTAATTTGATTTTTTTAAAACATCAAACACCATCTGGAGGTGACTGTACAATCTCATTGTACGTAAAAATTCCCACAATGAAAGCGATACGTAAAAACGAACTGTCAAATTTACCGAAAAAGTCTGACACCTGACACTTCTAAGTCACTATAATTACCTTACGGCACTTTATTTTCCTAGACAAAGGTGCAAAGTAGTCTAATCTGCAAAGTTGAACAGCTTTTGATTCGCAATAAAATTTACTTCCCCGGAAATACTAAATAATAATTATTTTTCATTGTTTACGAAACAATTTCTCAATAGATGACGTCAGAAAAAAGTTTCGTCCTCATTCCAAAGATGGCTATGGTATTTACAGCTTATTTTCAAGTAGGTATTTAAAAATCATATAGAATACTAGCGGACCCGACAGACGTTGTCCTGCCCGAACTATTTGTGAAACAATAAAATATACGTAACATATATTTGAATTATATGGGTGCTATTATTTATATTATGGATGTCATTTCGTATATAATTGCAATATAATATATATTATATGGTCTGGAAACGGAATCGAACGAATTTAAATATGAATTTAACGAACAGATAAATGAACTGTAATTAAAATTTCATGCATATTTAAAGGTATAATTGAAATATGAATAATACTGAAACATAGCGAAAAGAACTTTAAATGTCAAAAAAGCCAAACTACGACGCAAGTGACAGATTTCTTAGTATTGTCAGATGGAAAAAAACTAAACATTGCATAATTCGACATTAGCGCCACTTATTATAATTTATAGTTATAGAAATGATATTTTTTATTTTCCTTTTATTGTATTAATGTTTAAAATTCCATTTTGTAAATCTAAACCATAAAGGTACTCTTACAAACACACACAAAAAATTTCATCAAAATCGATTCAGCCGTTTAGGAGTTCAGTGACATACACACGTACAGAAGAAATATATATATTAAGATTGACACAAAACTGCCATGCAGTTTATCGGGAAAATATTGTAATTCGTTTTAATGTACAAAATAAAAATAACATTTTTTTTGAAAGTCAGTAAAATTGCATAATAGTTGAAAGTTACAGGTCGTTAGCCTTGGTGCCTGATTTCCCAGTTCTCTATAAAAATATACCAATTCCAACTTCGTCTCCATTGAGATATAATGATTGTCAAAAAATAAGTATTTTTTATTTTGATTTTTTTTTATCATATTTTAATTTTGATTTGAGGTCACCAAGAAAATATATTTTTTAAATATGTATATTCAATTTATTCTATAGAGCATAAATTTTGGGTGTAAACAAAATCGTTATTTAAGTAATCGATTGATTACCTTACGCGTTTGAAATTTTCTTTTGCGTTTTTAGCTAATATTGTTTTATTTACTTTTCAATGGTGGATTGATCCCCATAGGATACACAATTATTGATAAGAAAATTTTAATCAATCTCAATGCTTATATTTAAACCAACAAAATCGTTTATAAGATTTAATGTCGGAAACCTTAAATCCAATTTTTAGTAATTTATTTGAATAAATTGAATTGTAATTTGAAGAATTTTCATCAAAGGGTAGGTACCTATCTCCTGCAAAGGGATGATGGCTTAGGGTGATTGAAGGATGTTATTTGTAGAAACGCCACATTAACCTCCCCTATCGAATCCAACTGAAATTGAGAAAAGTTTAATGAATTTATTTCTAGTCGGTTTCATGTTTTATTGAACACATACATTTTTATTACATACTTACATATATTATGTTCTTCCTCAACCATTGAGGGCGCTTGTAAAAAAAGGCAATTTCATATTTTATGTAAAAGAAGTTGTGCTTGAAATATAAATTTCATGTATTTTATACACTTACCCATTGATTTATTAGTCACTATACTAAGCCTGGACATGGCAGTTTCAAAAGTTATCTACACGTTTTCACTTATCCAATTCGTCCTCATGTCAGCTTTGCGATAACCCTAATCATACTTCTGAGCATTTTCTATGATAATGCACTAACTTTTTCGTGTCAACATTCCGACGAGAACAACGATGTCAAGAAAATTTCCTTGGACCAATTGGACATGCGGCCTTTGTAGCCACGAAGAGCAACTTAAGGGTTTTCAAGACTTCTAGTCAAAAATATGGTTCACTCTTATCTTCACTTTCAATTAACGGTGAGCCTGTTGTTCCGGATAATCGGACCTTGTAGCCACGAAGAGAAAATTCGAGGCTATCAAGACTTTTTATGAAAAAAAAGGTTCACTCTTATGTTCACTTTCAATGAACGGTGAGCCTGTTGTTCCGGATAATCGGACCTTGTAGCCACGAAGAGAAAATTCGAGGCTATCAAGACTTTTTGTGAAAAAAAAGGTTCACTCTTATGTTCACTTTCAATGAACGGTGAGCCTGTTGTTCCGGATAATCGGACCTTGTAGCCACGAAGAGAAAATTCGAGGCTATCAAGACTTTTTGTGAAAAAAAAGGTTCACTCTTATGTTCACTTTCAATGAACGGTGCGCCTGCAGTTCCGGACAGGTGGACTTTTTAGTCACGAAGAGCAAAACCGGGGCTTTTAAGACGTTTTGTAAAAAAATATGGTTCACTCTTATTTTCACTTGTCAGACTTTGTGGCTCAGTTGGTTGGGTATCTGACTGCTGATCCAAAGGTCCCGGGTTCGATTCCCGGTGAA
The DNA here is from genome assembly GCA_963576475.1 of Molanna angustata. Taxonomy (NCBI): domain Eukaryota; kingdom Metazoa; phylum Arthropoda; class Insecta; order Trichoptera; family Molannidae; genus Molanna; species Molanna angustata. The sequence goes on from OY754982.1 coordinate 11,873,256, forward strand.
GACACAGTTTTTAATTAATTTATTTATTCAAAATTCACAATAACCATACAAAAAATACAACAATACAATAGTGAAACATAGTACAACAAAAATATGAAAAATAGACAATTTAGTATATGTTGGCACTGACAAAAAGAATTCAATCTATCAGTACCAACATCCAGTGGATAACAATTATTCCACTAAGCAGTGCTTGTGTCGATATAGCTTTCTATTAATTTTAACTGACACATTGTGTTTTCAGTCTGGATCTGTGAGACGATTAATATCGCAAGTCTCCAGCATGTGACAAGTTGTTATAGGGTGCGTGTTAAATTAACATTTGACATAGTACCTGTTAGTTGACCGAGAAGCAATAAAAAAAACACTTTCAATGAACGTTGAGCCTGCTGTTCCGGAAATGAGGAACTTTTAGCCATGAAGAGCAAATCCAGGGCTTTCAAGACTTGTAGTTAAAAATACGGTTCACTCCTATATTCACTTTCAATGTACGGTGAACCTGCTGTTTCCTTATAATCGGCTTTCTTTGACACTTTAAGTGCAGTTTATGCCAGGTTTTAGAGTTCTCCAGGCTCTTTTTATGTTCCTTCAGAGTTATGCATGGGGCCGATATTAGTCCCCATAAGCAAAACGGGTAATGGTGGAGGAAGAAATATACTAAGGCTGATGCTTAAAAAAATCTAAGGATGCGTTTAGCAATCTTGTTTCTTTCCATACACTTAGATGTGTTTTTCTTATTTTTCTTAAGCCTTCTTCTCTTCACTCCTGATTGTATTCATCTGCTAGCACTTCTTTTATCTTATCTCCTCCACATCTAGGTTCTTCAAACCAACTGGACAATGTCAATGTCAGACAAAAGAATATCTCTGATTAGGCCTAGGTTGCGGCTCTAAGGGCCTAGGCAGTAAAGGCGGGGGTGGGCGGCCGACGCTGTTGTGCCCTCGTCAATTCTGTACTTAGAGAAGAGCAGGACGGACGCCTCTAGTCTCGCTCGGCAGTGACTCGTCAACTGTGGCGAATGTTGTTTGGTCCGGGCACACCGCCGGCGCAGACGTCGGGTCAGACATCCTGTGTTGACATCTGTGACGTCAAATCTGACAGGTGATGATTGCGTCGGATGTCCCCGGTGTTAGCCCGCCAAGCTTTCGGACGCCAACACGAGGACCGAAGGGTGCGGGGGCTAGCCCTTCCGTTCGATCGGTTGCCCCGCCGTTTGAGGTTGGATTCTCGGGGGCAGTGGTTGAACCCGATGGATGGTGGATATTTTGTGTTTGTCCAATGTTGCGGCTGCGTCCGGTGGCGAACAGGGCCAATGGGCTCTATAGCGTCGCCGGCGTGGAAGTGGATCGCGATCTCCCTCGATGATTACAGAACATTTCTCACCTTGAGCGGTGTAAGCAGTTGGGCGGTGATAGCCCAGCGGAAAGGTCGTCGCCTCGCATGCGTGAGATCGACGGTTCGAATCCGGGCGGGGCATGCATCTCTAGATTTTCAAAAAGTCTATGTGCGGATTTATATCATTAGCTATGTGTAGCCATGATCCAATTTGTCTGGTTCCCCTTTTTAAAGGTTACGAAGGTCAGATGGTAGTCCCTTCAATGTAATTACCAGACTCGCCAATTCCAAGATCATGGTTAAAGCGTACCCCGATAGAAACGGCACAAAAGCGCTTAGGGGAAAGAAGAACATAGAACATTTCTCACCTTATCCATTTTACACCTGAACCTGCAAATTGTCAAATGGCAATATTTTCCGGGATTGCAAAAGGACTCCAATAACTATTCTTGTGAGTGCAATTGTATAAAGAAATCTTGCGGCAAATTGTCTTTTAATGAACAATGTATGTACTTTCATTTAAGGCCCTTATTGCATACCTTGGGCAACAGATGTTCATAAATTACCTAGTAATCTATATAACAAATTGTATATGACTAAATGTGTGATATAGTCATATACAATATTTTGATAGTCATATACAATATCATATACAATATTTTGTCATATACAATATTTTGATATTTATGGTGAACAAAAGGCAAATTTAAGAGGGTATTTTAAAATAGTAAGAATAGTAGGTAGTAATGAAAATATAAAAATAGTAAAAACTCAGCCGGTAGATATTCATATTCTCTTTCGATTGAAGTAAAAATAGAGTATTATTAAAACTAATTTTATAAGAAAAGTATCAAACATATTCAAATTTCAAAAAACTCGCGCAATATAATAAAGATGTTAAAATCAACTCTTGTTTATTTCAAAGACGTATCTCTTGGGGAAATGGGGAAAAGATTTTCTAAATATACTTTTAGGTCTACTAAAGCCTCTTAAATCAAAAGTGCTTGAAAATGTTATTGATCGCTGATACATGAAAAAGACAGATCAAGTAAAGGATCTGACTGACAGCTAAGTAAATACCACTATCAACTTGGGCCTTAAGACAAATTATCCTTTGAATTCGAAAATTGTCAAGGGACTGCTACGCTAAACAGACAAACAAAAAAACTCGATTTCAAATAGGTAGGTACATACTGATCGCAGCAATGAGGAAAGGAAAATGGGTTTTGCTGTGAGAAAAATCCTCTTATTTATACGTAACAAAAAACCATAATTGTATCATATTTTTGGAAATTATTCATTTGATGTTGTGAAAAACCATAGATGTATGTTTTCGGACACGGGTGTTACAATTGAAATATATGTCTTAATCAAATTTACATAAACCGAATTCTTTATAATTTATGCACACCTACCTCCCGCTATTTGATAAATCACATTGTTAAATCGGACTATAAATAAATTTTAATTCACGTGCACATTAAATATGCCTCGTAAATCAGCGTGCACAAGAAATCGTAACAACCATTTTGTTCCCAGAGAAGAACCAATACTCGCTGTGTTCTTCGGTGTAATAAATGGTAATAGCCTTTATGCTTTTTTAATTTTTAAAATTCGCTTAAAACCGCGAATGAGTTGATACGATCGTTTTAGTAGCGACCGCTAATTACTTAGGAGGTCGAATATTCTTTTTTTTTAATTGCATATACACCGTCATCTCATTTATAAGGACTGTTGCTTTCGTTGTTTACAAATAAATTAATTTATTCAATTTCTCAATAGATGGCGTTACAAAAAGGCTTTTCCGTTACTCCATAGATGGCAATAGCATAGTCCCTTATTTTCAGGTGAAATGTTACACACTATTCAATTATATAGAACTTTCAAAAAATTACATTGAAAAGGGAACTCAATAAGAAGGCATAATTGGTGAAAGTTGCGCAAGCGCATAAAGTGATCACGTAAACCAGCCGATGACAGGTCGTAAGCCCTGTAGGTGCCTCGAGTTCCTGGTTCTTCTACAAAATCCCAACTTTGTCTCTATTGAGATGTTGAAAAAATGTTTGTCAATAAAAATACTTAGGAGGTCCTGAGGACTCTTTTTATTGGAATAGTTCAGATCCTAAGAGGTTGAAGTTGATAATCAAAGATAAGCTGAAATATTGTTACATATATTATGACACTAGCTTTTATGTCCCGCCGTTGGCCAAGAATGTAAAATTGTGAAAGAAAAAGCAATCGTTTTTATAATATTGTCACCCAATTATTTTGCAATATCAGACTATGAAAAGTGGTTTGAAATTTGATTGAGTTTAAGTATTGTAAAATGTTCAAGTGATGGCCACAACCCATTATTTTTTATATATTGCTATAAAGTGTGAATGAAGTATAATATTTATACAATTTCTGCTCGCATGGACTATGCGTAATGGTTTTAAATATGACTGTTTATCAACGTTGTAAAGAGATTGGTTTGGCCACAACCCCCATTTTTAAATATTATCATCGAAAATAAATTGTAATGTGTACCTATTGAAAATTTAGTAATTTTGGATGTTGGGATGTGGTTAAAATTTGATTAAACAAACGTAGGTACTGAAAAGATCTAGTATTGGTCACATCCCATTCGTTTTTATATTTTTTCATCAAGTGTGCATTATATTTTTGCTCAATTTGACTGAAAGTCTTCATTAACGAAGAAGAAGAAGACTTGAACTATAGTAAATAGTTTTTAATTTGAATATAAATGTTGTGAAGAGTTCAGTAATGGCCACAACCCTCATTCTTTAAATATTAGGTGTTGAAAATTATTCAAAATAGGATGATATAAATGGTTTAAATTTAATTAAACAAAAGTATTGAAAAGATTCTAGTGCAGGTTATATCGTCACATCCCATATCCCATTCATTTCATATGTATTTTCATCAAGTGTGCATATCGTTAATAATATTTCTGCACAATAGACTATTAGACTTAAAACTAACCCAAAAGACTAAATAAAAAAGAGAAAAATAAGTATAAGACTATAAAAAATAGTTTGTATAAAAAACTATTCCAATGGTCTACATAAAATAAGTAAAAATACATATACCTAATAGAAGAATTAGACTATTGGAAATAGATTGTATAAAAGCTCACCCAAAGGTCTACAAAAAAGAAGAAGAAGAATATTTAGACTATTGGAAATAGTTTGTATAAATAGTGACCAAAAGGTCTACATAAAAGAAAATGAATAAGACTATTGGAAATAGTTTGTATTAAAACTCTCCCAAAAGTCTACGTACTTAAATGAAGAAGAATAATAATTAGACTAATGGAAATAATTTTTATAAAAAAATGACCCAAATGTATACATAAAAGAAGAAGAAGATGAATTAGACAATAGAAAATAATTTGTATAAAAACTGCTCTAAAGGTCTACATAAAATTAAGAAGAAAAAGAATTAGACTCCAGGACCCGCCGCTTCAGGCCCTTCAGTACCTCCCGTCCCTTTAATCCCTCATTACGTCCCTTCCCATCAGGCCCTTCAGTACCTTCCGTCCCTTCAGGCAGTTTTATACCTCCCGTCCCTTCAGGCCCTTTAGTGCCTCCCTTCCCTTCATTACATCCCGTCCCATCAGTCGGTTAAGAAAAGTTTAAATCCAGAAACCATCCTGGAAGAACCGCGAAGAGATGAAAGAACCTTCTTTTCCCAGGATGCTCTACTTAATAGGTAAAATGACTAAATACACGAAGAAGAAGAAAAAAGTTTAAACCCAGATACCTGCGAAGAGATGGAAGGACAGTTGGACCTTCTTCTCCCAGGATTCTCCAACTTCATAGGTAAAATGACCAAAAATACACGATGAAGAAGAAGAAGAAGAAATAAGTTTAAATCCAGATACCTGCGAAGAGATGGAAGGAAAATTGGACATTCTTCTCCCAGGTTAGTCCCCCTTCATAGGTAAAACGACCAAATACACGAAGAAGAAGAAGAATAAGAAAAAAGTTTAAATCCAAAAACCATCCTGGGTATACGCTCGACAATTCACCAAAGTTTCATTATAATCGGACAAACGGTTGATAAATAAATAAATAAAATAATTTTCCTATAGGAAATCAGTATAGGTATATTATTGTTGATTTGTAAGTAAATAGTATTAGGTAGGTACCTACCTACAACAACCTTCTAAATAAATTCGATTCCTAACAAATTTTATTTGAATATCACATTCTTTCTGTAGCCATGGAAACGATTCGAACACGTAAGTAATATCGAATGGTTCGGATACATTTTTTGAATATTTAGGTACCTACATTGGTTTGTTCGATGCCATAAAAATGAAAATTGTCAGAAAAATCAAATATTATTTACAAATTATGCAATTTTATTATGCCTATATCTTTACTAATAAATAACACATTTTTACAATATATGTCTTAAAACTTGCCGTAATGTCTTGTGTTTCATTTTATTATTTCATAATTACATTTATTTCAAAGGTTTATTATTTTCAAGAACATATTCATTCGGTGGGAAAATGAAATATTGTATGAAAAGATATTAAAATGGCGGCGTTTATGTACAAAAGGCTTACTTTAAAAATAAGTTAAACATTATAATTATACCAAATATTCACCATGTTTTTCACTTAAACGCTAAGTTATACTTCAAAATATTTTTTTTTTGTGTAAATACCTACTTCTAACTTTTAAACTAACAGATATTTGCGTGCAAAATGTACACTTTTTTGACAGGTATGACTTGGAAAATTTTGTATGAAAAAAATAATTATTTAAATATTTTTAAAATTCAGCATTTTTATCGCATTCTTTTTAGCGTGACACTGCATCAGGTATACTGGTACATGTTCGCACTTAAATTAGATTTTTAGAAGCTCTTGGTTTTTCAGAAGGCGTGAGACAAACACACACACACACACACACACACACACACACACACACACACACACACATACACACAAACACACACACACACACACACAGACACTAACATTTTGATTGTTTTATTACTTTAGATTTATGTTAACCTTTTTAAGAACACATTAATTAAATTTATTCAATAATTGAATTGATCAAACTACGATCAGTTACTTTAAATGAAAGGTACCAGGTTCGTAAAATAATTGAGTATGGAAAAATATAAGATTACTCACGATATTAAATACTATATTTTAGTTACAATTTTCAGACATAGCATATAAATTTACTTATTACCTAATAAACATACGAAATTGACAAGAATGGGAGAGATTGACACCGAAGTGCGTCGCTTTTATGTTCAGATTTATACCCCCCTAGCGCCAAATTCCAGAAAGATCGATGCTCGCTGATTGGACGCTAGGAGGAGTATATATCCATTTGACAGGGCAGTCGCTAGGCGCTGTGCCGCCACAATATATAGTATCCAACCCATGGTCAGATATTGGCCGAAGCCGAAATCAAATGTTCGGCCTTAGCCGTAACCGTCAGCCGAAGCCGATGGTTAGAATTTATTAAGAAATTTTATAATTAGACTGTCTACAAATCTGTAAAAATAGTATGCGAACTGTGGAAGAACTATTCATCATTGAATGTGTGATGACTCTATTTGATTCGATTAATTATTTGTTTTCTTATATGGCGCATATAGTCTATTATTGGTTGTGGTATTCGAGTCGTCTTCTTCATCATTTTTCTGATTAAAATTTCTATTTCGTTATGTAAGACGATTATAAAATACAATGGCATAGTTATTTGATTTGAAAATCGCCTTCCAAGGGGAGGAATGTGATGACTTTATAATTTTAATATGCACATATGTGTATATATATTATTATTATTAAAGTATGATAAATATAGGTATTTGATAATATTAAATTGGAATTGTACACTTTATGGGAGTTCTTTGTTGAAGTCGGTGAAGAATATTATAATATCTACTTACTAAACTAATATGGAATATATTTTGGTGTCATTGTTGGTAGCTTTCTTAGTCCAAGGTACATGTGGGAATTGTATTAGTGTACCTATCTGGAATCGGAGGGGAGAGAAATTTGTCTTTAAGTATGTTGATTAGTGGGTGGCGGTGACACTTACTGGCAGATCTTGGTGAATGACGGGGGTACGTGCGAAGCTCCTGGAATTCATTTTTTGGTCTTTGTTTTGAATCCAGTAATATAGTATTCATTAATAATTAGCTCGTTTAAAAATAAATTAAATTAATTCTCATTTAATAATCAGTGTTTATTTGTGGAACGAGGATGATCATCATTGGACTCTAAAATCATATTCATTTCTTTCTCATTTATTTTTCTATATCTTAAAAATTACAAAATTTCGGTCGATAAATATTTAAACGAAATAGTGATATTTTGGAAGGCGCTATACTACCAGAGCTGCGCAGGATATCGATGAGTCTTTTTTTTTATTATTTACTAACAATTTAATTATTTTCTTTTGACGTAATAAGATGAGAATACATGAAAAATTTAATATAAATTGGAAAATATAATCATTTTTAAACTATTTTGAATTTTCTTTCAAGTACAATTTGAATAAACATAATCTTATTTTAAACCTTATAATCTATTTGAAATTTTTCTATATTTTATTAATTTTATATTTGAAGTATTGTGTTTTTATAACTGACAGAGTGAAATGAAGTAAACTTGTATAATCCTAATTCCATAAAAATTGTTTGCATGTAGAATTTAGTGATTCATAAATTATTTCTTTATTTAAATTACTAATAGCATTATAATACTAACAAAACTCAATACCTCCTTTCCTATAAATGCATGTTAAATTGATAAGTTATCCTATCTCGTAGAAAATTAATAAGTATTATTTCCTGTCCTTAATACCAGTATTTTATTTATCGACTATCGTGGTAAAATACTTCACTAATCTAATATAATACTAATCTAATTTACCAAGTCCTTCTACCTTTGATGTCTCAAAAGACATAACCAACTGACCATTGGTTCCTTTCTTCGAATTACTTCATATATCGTTTATTTATTTGTTTATTTGTCATATAGATAAATAAATGAATAAATGAACACTAGAGTTGTGGGGTTATCGATATTTCAAAGGGTCGAAATGTCCCTATCGCAGCTGAAGTATGTTGGAGATATATATATTTATATCAATATATAGTAATGCATGTTTTACAGGTAGTCTAATTAATCCTTGTTAATGCACTCGGACCTGGAAGTAATTTGAAATGGTTGACCAGGATGGAAGCGAGCGGGTATAGGTGCTCGTTTCAAACTGCATGAAGCATGAAAAATTAGCATGATCTTCTTGAAAATCTGAATTTTCCTAACCTTAAAATGTCAGATGAAGTATGAAAATCGAGTGAAAAACACAAAACTTTATTAGCCTATTTTGTAGAAGCCTTAAAATGTCACTTAGACATCGCTAATGGAAATCAAAGTATCACCCTATGTGTCTTGAAATAACCATTTTATCTAAAGTAATCAAAATATTCATGTTTCAATCTGTTACTGTAGAAGGAAAATTCGTGTCCTGAAAACTAACATTATAAAGGTATATTGGACATCTAACAAAATTTGATATAAAACTATTTACGTCACACTCATGGAAAGATCGTCGATTGCATATAAATATTGTCTTTTGTTATATAATGTATTTTGGTATTGTTTTAATATGTTTTCATTACAGCAGGATATACGAAAAGGTAGGAAAACTTAAGTTCGTTATTTCCTAACCTCCATGAGTGTGAAAAAGCGTTAAGAAGCATATATCGTATTTTCTATTGAGTTTTATTTATGTTTTTGTTTATGAGAATCATATGAACTTGTTTTATGAAAACTTTCGTCATCCTATTAAGTCTGTAGGTACATGAATGCATTGTCTTCTATATATATATATATAAATATAAGAGAGTAGATCTGTTAAAGATTCATTTTATTATAAAGTAAAATTTACCAAGTCTGTAGGTATATTAATATACATATATCGATCAAATTGAGTAACAATTAAGTTACATAATTTGGGTTGAGAATCGAAGTTTTATCATTACATTATACGAATTTAATAATCTTGTAGTTATAATTTTGTATGTAAATATTAACTATCTTTCAACAGTCGTGGAGTCTGTTAATTTATTAATTATTAATATAATATATATAAATTTTATTATAAATATTCGTCTGTTTATAACTCGTAAATAAAACACAACGTAGAGGGTCCTTTTTAACGTGAATAATAATAATAATTACTAGACGATCATTGGCCAAAATCCGTTGAAAAACATATAAAATTAGCGAAATAAGATAGAAGAATACGATGTTCTTTCATGATAGAATCATTCGATAATGAATATTCAAATAGATGTAATAAATTCTAGATTTACCTTACAGGTAGAGGATAAACTAGTTAGGGAAATTAGCTATAGTACAAGGAAATAGACGTTAGATTTTAATAGGTAGTTTAGCTAGCTAGTTTAGGAGGTTATGGATCCACAGAAAATAGTTTAGGACGATATTTAGTTCAGGTTAGGGTGGATTTCCATCACAAATGTTAAAATAAGTACTAACCTGCTTTGAATGATTTATCATTTTATTATTGAAATGAAAGAAAATAACAATTATACGTAGTAAACCGACCAGATTTAACCATTTTAATTGAGCCAGTTTTAACTGTTTTTATCGGCTGATAAATACTTAGGCTTCAGCTCAAATTTGGGCTTATTTTCGGCCGAACCGAAAGTTTTTTTTTTGCCCGAAGTTGGCAGAAGCTGAATGTACGGTGGTACATAAGAATGGGCATGATGACTAATTTTGAAAAACTATCTCACGATGTTTTTACGCATTCACTGTTTTCAAATATATATACATTTCTACATAAAATAAAGGTTTAGTAGCAAAAATCGCCATTTTAAAATCAAATTTGACATTTACGCCAAAAAACGCTTGTAGTATCATGGCGGCTGCCGACCCTGACGGTGACGTCACGATATCGTAAACTACATATCACTACTATATGTAGGTACTATATGTATTCTAAGACGATTTGTATATTTATAATCAATTCAAAAGTGCATAAGTGTTGTGCAGTCCCTAAATGTACAAACACGACGAAAAAAACACCTACTGAGTTATTTGTTTTCGTCCCACGCGAAAAAAAAGAGAAATAAGTGATTAAATTTCGCGCGGCGAGACACAAGTGCTTTTATTAAGTACGCGTTTACAATGAAGTACAGTATTTGTTCCTCCACGTTTAGCTCTCAGTAATATAATATTTACCATTATTTAGGCAATAAGCATATAAAGAACTTCATTAATGTCCAAACGTCAAAGGCCATCATACGTTTCCCGCGTATGTTTTTAGCTTATGAACACATAATGTAGAGAGAAGAAGGAGCATATTTTATCGATTTTCGAGATGTAAGTTGTATTTAAATTACAGATAAATAAAGTACTTATATGTACTTATTATTAAGTTTTTACGTTTCAAAATTCTGATGATGATTGTCTTTGTTCAACGCAAAGAAATATCCGACCATCAAAAGTTCCATTCTAGGTAAGACAGGCAGAAGAAATGACTACTATAGCTGCTGTTGCTAAAAATAACGAGAGCAGATAAATATAGCTTGTTATGAACACAATACAAATAACGAGCGCTATGTAATAATTCGTATGCAGCTAAAATTGTAACGATATTTTAAAACGCATGCTTCGCGTAATCGCCGTCGTTTCGCGAATCGCTTCATTGCATGAAAAAAATATAGCTTGATAGTTTAGTTTGGCAGTAACCAGCATCATAACGTGTCGAACGTTCGTCAGCTCACCATCGCGTGACAAAATTGTAGAATACTAAAACTAAATTAGTTTACCATACGTTGCGAGCGTTCATTATTTATTTATTTATTCAATAAGAACTAAGTAACATACAAAATACAATAAACTTAGGCCCGATATTACAGTCGGCCCTCAACTCATTGAGTTTGTTAAACTCAAGATTAATGTTAAGGGGAGATTGAATCCATTTCCGTATTACAGTGCAATATGACATGTCAGTTACTAAATCTTCAATTATAGACATATTTCACTTTTTCTGTGGTTATTATCTGTCAAATTTAAATAACCTCAAATAATACGAAATACAAAACGGGACGCTACGACTTTAAATACCATTGTTTTATTATCCAACATGGTATGTAAATTTAATTTTTTCACCAAAATAATGCTTTTAAATGCCCATGTTCAATACGGCTGTCAGTTTGTTTTGTTGTGTGGCGCCACCGTCGATACAACTAACGCCTTTAGTGATACAACACTCAAACTACACACGTTGCCTAACGCCTCTAGTGATAGAAACTGAAACTACACGAGTTGCCTAGCAAATGACAGTTGACTCACAGTTAAGTACTTAATCTGCTAGAAACGTTGAGTTAAATATTTGTCGTTTTAGTGACATATTTGAGGGAAGATTAGGCCTAAACGGACACTGTAATACGCTATATTTTTGTAATACTTGAGTTTAGCTCTTAAACTGACACTGTAATACCGGCCCATAGTATCCCCTGATAGGTAGGCGAGTATCTAGGTAAATTGAAACTATTTGCTTTGATGAATCCTTGTTCCATTGCTATTTTATTGTTTTGTTTTAGTTTTAAGTACCTAATTAAAATATTAATATATCGATAACACCAAAATAAACAATGTCCAGACCGACAATTAATGCGTATATTGTATTGAAGACTATCAGAAGAATTGACGCGACCATACTATGACGTCGTGCGCTCTGATTGTTTTTTCTCATAAAATGGCGGACTAACACATTTTGTATTTTTATATTTATAATATTATTATTCACTCCTTTAAAATGAAAATAAGTACATTTTTTAAATCTTTATAACCTATTTTATTTTTTAAAATCATAATTTCAATGATTTTTTTCTTACAGTCATCACACCTATTACATAACATTCTATTTTTTTTAAATATATTAATCATAATATGTATATGAATCATAACAATTATCCCATATGTATATTAGATTCATCATAATACATTGTGTATTTCCATTTCAACCTCATGTAACACTGTACAACTCCCACAAACAATATAATAACATCATTTTATTTTATAATCAAGCAATAAAAGCCACCAAGTTATTTATTTCTGAAACGTTAAATATTCTCCACCACGTTACAATACTCGGTGCGTGTTATAACAGATGCGTCAACGATTCAATAGAGCGGATAGCGATATTATTTGGTTTATTGTCCAAAATAAACCAAATAAATCAATAAATAAAAATAGCATGTTAAAAATAAGCAGCATATTCCATATAGCTTGTTATGAAAAAAATAGCCATTTCGAACAACACTACAGTTGACAGTAACAAACACAATTGACAGTAACAATATGGTGACGTCATGCGCTCTGATTGGTGTTTCACATAAAATGGCGGACAAACATATTTTGTATTTTTATTTTAATAATATTAATATTATTCGCTCTTTTAAAATGAAAATAAATATATTTTTTCAAATCTTTATAACATATTTTATTTTATAAAATCATAATTTCAATGATTTTTTCTTACTGTCTTCACGCCTATTGTGTATGAACCTTGTACCTTGATATCATAAAATTATTCAATATTACATTTCTCTGAAACTACCTCAAGAATTTAATTATAAAATTTAATATAATTTCACTATTGCATGAAATTTAAATATTTTCATTTTAATAAAACACTAGTTGCATGTAACACATGAGATCCAACTGTCGATAGCGATAGTATGTATAGTTGAAGAATAAAAATCAAACTATAAACCCATAAATCCAAATTATGTTGGTAAACACATGTTGGTATGTATGTCAAGATAGGACAGAATGGAGGTCAGTCCTCTTATCCTACCCGGAATATGAAAACAGCATGATGTTTCTGTATGTATGTTTGGATATTAAGATCCTATCAAACTATTAAGTCTTCTTACATATTGTGTGTAGGCTACTACCATACAAATTGTATGAAGCAATGTCGTCACTAAATTCAATTTTTATAAAAATTGTTAAAAAAAAGCTATCACAATTATAATATTTTTTATAGAAAATTAAATTTTCTAGTTGGGGTGATTTGGTTTTTTCGATATTTTTAAAAAATTTGGAAATATAGGCAGTTAAACTCATAAATTTATCATAAAAAAAATATTTTTCTTAATAAAAAATGTTTGAGAAATCCTGTAATTTAAAAAAAAACTAATTGGGATTTTGTATTTGTCTATGTTTATACCAATTTTCAGCGTTCTAGCTTTTATGGTTTCTGATATATGGAAAGATATATGGAAAAATAAACCAAAATTTCAAATATTGGTAACCCCTGACTGAAACAAAAATTCACAATTCTGAGTATAAAAGTTTTGTAGGCCTATAACTGTTTATATATTCTGAAAATTTCGGCTCTGTAAATTGAGCGGATCAAAAGTTATAAAGGACACACACACACACCCTCACACACTCAGACACACAGACACACACACACACACACACACACACACAGACACACAGACACACACACACACACACACACACACACACACACACACACACACACACACACACACACAAAACTCACATAAAATGTTCCACTCCGAATTCTGAGTAAATCCATGTATGGAACATATATGCTGCGAGGCCTCTAGTTGGTGTTATTAGCATGCAAAAAGTCCACAACGCCATACAAAATTTTCCTTCGTACACGCATCTTGGCTTAATAATGTCGATTCATTCAGAGAATTGAATTCTCATGAACGAATCGACAGTTGGATTAATCAGTAATAATTTCATTTAAATATTCGTTGATAACTTTGAATTATTCAGCCATAGATATCTACATTGACCACATTTACTTACTAACCTATTTTTAAGTTTTAATTTCCTGTAATATCATGATATCACAAATCATATTTAAATAATTATTTTAGTTTTATTTTCGGATTATAAAAATATTTCAAATTGGCCATTTCGTATTCAGCACGTGTACCTCGTTAAATAAACAAAATCTTGTTCGCAAATGACACAAATTATTATAATTTCTTTGATATGAAATTGTGAATTTTCTTGTTTTGAAAGAAATACGTCATATTTTTGTCGGTTAATTCCACACCTGCTATCAATAATATTCTTCACACTGTGAAATATTTGACACCCGAAGCTTATAAATCAACTCACATACTTAAAGAGTCGTTGGCTTCAACATATATATTTATTAAGGGTTTACATAATATTGAATACATTATTTGAGTGACGTATAAAACAGAAGCACGTGTATATCATTCATTTATTTCAGCGGCGTTTTATATTTTTTCTCTACACTAGTATAATAGTGGAGAGTCATGATTTCACAATTTACAGGCGTATATTTTTACACTCATTTCTTTATCTTTATTTGTCTGTATCGGAATTTCGCAACAATTTTTTTAGTAACTTTACGACCAGTTATAGCTGAAATCATTCAAAATTCCATCCATCTTGATTTATTTGATATTTTGATAATATTGAAGTATTATATTTTTCATACAAAGCAAACAAAGCTATAGTTTCCGGCTTAGCATTTATAAGTCACTGAATTGTGACTGCTATACCTAGATCGATTTCAGTTTTCTTTAACATCACTATTGTCTGTATTGGGATTTTGCAATCGACTATATTTTTATTTCATTTGAAAATGTTGTCCTCATTTTTTTTTAAATTTACTTATATACTTGTAGAGAGTATATTCTGTGAGTTATTACATTTAACAGGAACACCAACAGAATATAGAAATACACATATAATATAAAAACAGAACAGAACTTCCCAGTAAATCCCATTGGGTTAGTGAGGATTAAAAAAACTTCTCCATTCAAACAAATTCTCCATTCCTAAAATAGATAAAAGTTCAATGAAGTAGGTATTCAAAATGAGTTCATAATTTGACGTCATAGGTTGGGGGGGGGGGGTTGCATATTGCGCAATAATATTTATGTAAGGAAAACTTATCTAGAAAAGTTAGGTACCTACATATGTCACAGAATATAAACTTTTTGAATAAAACATTTTTTTTGTTGGAAAACAGATTCCCGGAGGAAATTACCATTTTGGAGAATCGGAGATTTTTTGCGTAGGGAGTCAAAAAAGATGTCACACACATGTGATTTATGTCATTGTAATGAAATGTACAAGTTATATGAGATGTTGTATTTTGAAATGAAACAGTAATATTATGAATTAAGGTTTACCATTAAAATATTAAAGAGTATGATGAGCCAGCGACTCATAGACATACTTCATAGTATAGTTTAAAGGCTGAATCTTTTTCTGTAAAATGATACCACAACCCACAGCAGGTAACAATGATTAAATTATATTATGAACCCTGAGTACTGGTGGATTTCGGAGATAGCTGACTTTTTTGTGTCAAAGGTAGATTAATCAAACATTTTTTATTGCATATACGCAAACATTGGATTTTTTTCCCTGTGGAGAGTCAAATGATATTTTTATTGACAAAGGGAACTCAATCAGAAGGCATAATTGGTAAACGTTGCGCAAGCGCATAAAGTGATCACGTAAACCAGCCGATAACAGGTCGTAAGCCCTGTAGGTGCCTCGAGTTCCTGGTTCTTCTATAATATCCCAACTTCGTCTCTATTGAGATGTTAAAAAGTTTATCAATAAAAATAGTTGGATTAATTAATGTGATGCTATTTAAGCGGGTTTGCCTAAGTATCAGATTGATAGATTACAACTTGTTTTCAACGCAGCCGCGAGTTTGATATAATATGGTGAATACAAAAGATGTCACATAACACCTGTTCTTAACAAACTATACCTACTGGTTGAAATGTTCAGAACGAGTAGACTATAAGGTATGCCTGATAGCGTTCAAGGCTCTGAAAGACTTGGCTCCATGCCAATGCCAATCATTCATTTAATTTACTGTGTTAAATGAATATCTACATAATCCTTGCTAATGGTTTGCATAAGCAACTTTGTTCAGAGATACACTAGCGTGTATTCAACATTAATATCTGAAATGTTCGAGTTGTAGTCTAGAATCTATACTGAACGTCATATATTATGTTTTGTCTGTATAAGTATTATTAATAGATTCACATCTTTCAACTGATCTCTGTATGCACTTTGTATCATCAATTTCTCTGTGAATGTCTCATAAAATATATAAATAAATGAGTTTTTTTACATCAGGTTGTTATGCTCTTTAATGCATGTAGTTGATATTCAAGTATGTAAATACACGGACATTTACAATATTTATTTATTTCTTTATTTATAAACGGCATAAATTGCCTTTTACATACATAAGTACTTACATAAAAACACATATTGATGATAAAAAATATATATAATAAGTAAACACAATTAGTTATACACTTGCAAAAAGAAAAAAAAATGTAAGTACCTAAACAGTTAAACAATAAATTCAAGAATAAAAAACAATAGATACCTATTATCAAACATAAAAAATATATACAAATGGACTCAAAATAAACCAAAAGATTAAATAAAAAAGAATTATAAATACAAAAAATAACAGTAGAAAATATAAAGAGATATCAGTTTAAAATGCTTTTCTCATTTCAAATATACCTATATAAATTATTCTTATTTATTTATGTAATGGGCAAATATTACTAACATAATTTTAAAAATAAGCAACATGCTTGCTAAAAACCATGCAAAAAGATATTGTTTATAGTAAATTTTAATTACTTAAAAATTAACTTTATTTGCTTTCTCATTACAAACATACCTATAACATTATTTATTTAATCAAACTATTCTAACCAAAAGTTCGTACAAAACAGGTATCATAGCGACTCGCGTAAGCGAGTTGCATTTTATATTGTGTTTTAGCGCCATATATCAGATTAGCCATCCATAAGACACCTACCGGATTAGTTATATATTTGATTTTATAGAATATAGATGATCGTGAATGAAATATGTACCTAGATTAGTGTTGTGTTGAAACTGATTATATGTACATACATACTTCGTCGAAGAAACTAGTTAAAAAATTGTATGTTGGATATCGCTAAACTGATAGCTCAATTTTGAAGAAGACGCAGATAAAAGTAGGGAAAGCATATGTACTGAATGTGTCATAATGATTCCTCAAAACTAATGTTATCAGCTTTCATTGGGTACTAAACATTTACATTTGAGTTTGAATTTAACCTTATTACTTTGGCATTTAGTTTTCATCTCCAACTAACGTATATAATTAAACATCTCCCTAAAGGGAGTTTCTTGACATAGTACAGGGACTGAGAGAGATGGGATACGTGTAAATATATAAAGATAAGTGGTAAAAGTAAGGGGTCGTATGAAATGAGGGTTAACACCGTTCGAAGTAGGTAGATATTGGATGGGAGGAAATTGAAAAACTTTTTAACGATTCAAACAGATGCCGCCTCCTGGACTTTTCACCAATTTGTTTTATACCTACATACCTAACTATTGAGGCTAAGGTTACTTCTGAATTTAATTTCATATCAATTTCCCTTAGATTTTATTCGAGATTATTTACCTAATCATTCGGATAATTTTGCTGTCATATCCTCCGTGTCAATAGTTAGCAAAATCTTACATCAGATTTTATAAATGAGCAAAGTTTGAATTTCCAATGTTGACATCTAAACCAATTGAGCTCAATTCTGTCATGGTAGTGAATTTAGCAGTTACACGCTGTTTATTCTTTATTGATTGAGTTCGTTTGTACGTTGACACTTTATTTTTCCTTAATTTTGGTCCCTGCCCCCCTAGACAACGTATCATTTTGCTTTAGAAAGAAAAGTAATAGTTGCCTGTCACTTGACACTTCAATAAATTGAGTTATCTATAGTAAGCAGTATAATACAAGGTTTTATCATACTGATATATTCAATAACACATATCTGCAATATCGCAGGAGTATATCGGCAATGACGCAGTGATATGAGGAATAGAATACCTAACTCCTTTATCTCTTCCCGCTCTCCCCAATTCCTACATATCCCATTATCATTTATATGTTTTTAATTTTAAATTACTTATCTTGTATGGTCTTCATTGTTTTATATTTTTTTTGTATTCTAAGAATTTTATTTCAATTTCTTATATCTTTAATTTCAAACTTTACTTTTTATATATGTAATTTTTGTAATTTTATATTACGCATAATTACTCCCATAGCATTAAATATCAAAATCTACTCAAATAATGGGTCTACAAAAGTATTGACATGTAAAAATAACGATTGTTTATGTACAACAAATAAAAATGAAATTAAATATTTAGGAGTCATAATTGAAAGTACCTAACCTTAAATGAAAAATCAAATAAATAACACTATAAACAGATTAAGAAAGCTTATTTACATATTAACTAACCTTAAAAACATTACATAGAAAAAGTATATTACGCTTTCGCCCATTCGATAATGAAATATGGTATTGTTGCATGGGGGGGGGGGGGGCGTATAAAAAAATTGCCTCTAGAAATTGCACAAAGATTGGTAATAAAAATTATAAATAAAAAACCGCCTGACTACTCAACTTTGCAACTATTTTATAAATTTCAAGTGCCGTCTCTTTAAAATATTTATAAAAAAAATTAAAGACACGGCATAAAGACATAGGAAGGTCGCACCATGCCACGTGTTGCCATGTTGCCATGTTGCCATGTTGCCAGTGATAAACAAAATATAGTGGGTCAATTGTGTATTCCGTTAACATATATGTACAAGTTTTGCACAGCACTATTACACGTAAAATGGGGTGGTGTGGTTCAATCAACTTGAAACAGATTTGAGACTCGCAAATGAATACCAATAATGAATTCAAAAGAAAAATAAACAATAAAATTAACTTATTAAATTTTTATATTAACTTCTTTTTGTATAGATGATAATTATGTATAATAATATTTTGTGTCTTTTTTTTTTACATGCTTCCTTTACACACGAATGCTTGCACTCTGGTAAAGGGAAATGTGTTTTTACTTACTGTGTATCTTTTTCTATGTTTTTTGATTGTTTTGTTTTTTTTATATGTGTATTATAAATTTAATTCTTCTTCTTCTTCTTTTTTTAGGTTGACACCTGTTTTTTTCAGGAACTTTGCCCATCCCTCAAGGCCTCTTGTAACGCCGAGCTCCAGCTATCTCTCCATCTCTTGGGTGGTCTTTTGAGCAACCTGTTGTCTCCCATTCTCGCCACGTGGTCCCACCAGAATCGTCTTCGGCTCCTGCACCATCTGACAATATCCCTAACGTCACATCCTTTGGAAGTGTTCCCACCCAATTGTGTCCTCTTACAGATCGGAG
Organism: Molanna angustata; assembly: GCA_963576475.1. Lineage (NCBI taxonomy): Eukaryota > Metazoa > Arthropoda > Insecta > Trichoptera > Molannidae > Molanna > Molanna angustata. The sequence goes on from OY754982.1 coordinate 11,892,925, forward strand.
CTCCTCGTTGCTGTCCGTGGGCCTCTTCAAGGTCCCATTGGACATGCGGACTTAGTGATCTCAAAGAACAATTACAAAGCTTTCAAACGATTTTGCCATAGATACGGTGCCTTATTATCCGAAGATTCTCACTGACTTTTCTGTTTCCAGAGATCTTGGTCACTTCTCTGATGCCCTATATATATGGATCTGAAGTCGCCGACAGTCCGCAAGTGTGAATCTCAATTCGCACTTGTTGATTGTTCTTTTTGCACCATGGTGCCGAGATTGCTAATCTAGAGGGCTCCATGAGCTACTCTTCGTGCCATGCATTGTTTTTTTTTTGTCATTCATTCTAGCGTTCTACGAAGGGGCCGTTGACAGTCCCCATATGCGGAGCGGGTGGTGGTGGGAGTAGCGATCCCTAACGTCTCTGGGGGCCTAGACAACGTGTCATTTAACTCGAGAAACGAAACTCGTTAAGAACGAACTTTATTTGGTCAAGAAACGATAAATTTGGTAGACAAATTGCACTTTCGAATAAATCGCTCATTCCATGTGTCGCTAAGCGACTCGACGCGTCTGTCGTTAAAAATCATAGACAATAATGTAATATTTGAATGGTTACGTTGTCAGATTGTATTTTTTCTGTGTCACACCGACACGGCCGCCCACCCCATGTTATGTGTGTCATATCTAGAGTATTTGAACATAGTGCGTAATTGTGTTGCTTTCGTTTATTTAAACGTAAAAAATGTTATTAAATTAAAAGTATGATTTGGTATCGTACGCAATATATATAATTTATATAGATTTAAACTTTCTTTTAGTTTATTTTTGTCTTTTGAAGTGAAATGATCTTCTAGGTTATAAAACTTTATTATTGTGCCTATAGTTTTATATTAAATGATTGAATATCTTTTACACGTGAACTAAGGTGTAATTTTATAAGATTTGAAACTAATAATGACAATATAGCGCACATTGCGTGTTCAATTTGAAGAAAAACTTGTTTTGAAACGCTGTTGGTTATTCGATTTAAATGTGAGTATTGTAATTTGTTATCGTACAAAATATGTATAGATTTAAATTTATTTTGTGTTTGATTTTATATTTTAATGTGATAAATCTGCAACTTGTTATGTAATGAAGAGTAGTTGATACATAACCTTCATTAAATATAGTTCATCTTCATAATTTTTTATTTTATCATGATGATATTACTCTTAATCTACGTAAATATAGTTTTGTAATTATCAATTACAGTGGATTTTTATAACATTAACAAAACATACATTTCCTTACATATATAAGTAATTGTCAATTATTTGTACTCGGATACTTAAATACAATACACAAAACCATATTTGAATGACAAAACCATATTAAAATATTATTTTAATAAAGTTGTATCAAATAATCAAGAATTTTGAGAAATGGCCTTCGTGGGTCAGTAGATTAGGTATCTGACTGCTGATATAAAGGTCCCGGGTTCGATACCCAGTGGAGATACAGTTTTTAATTGTGTTTTCAGTCTGGATCTGCGAGACGATAAATATCATAAGTCTCCAGAATGAGGCAACTTGTTATTGGGTGCTTATTAAATTAATAGTTGACATAGTACCTGTTAGTTTCCTGAGAAGTAATGTATGATAAAAATTATTTATATGATAAAATCATTCGTCATCATCTTTTTTTTTGTTTTCAGAAATGCTGATCATCCCAAACCATTCTATGGTCCGGCAGGCAAATTCACAGGAAGCCAAGTGTAGTGAATTGCCAGAAATGTAGAATTTTTTCAGTAATGCCCAACAGTCAACTAAATTAGAAGAAATGTTTATGCAGATTATTGGTTTTACTGTTATATCTAACACCCTCCGTCTTCTACAGATAATGAAGTCGTGTGTTTCCGGTTTGTGTTTTATTTTGCTTAAATATTAATTCAAGAATAAATTTAAAAACAATATAACAATTCAACAATAAAAAATATTTGTATGTAGCAAAAAATGTGTGTCGTGATAGAAATGTGTGGCATTCAGTTTTCTTTGTTTACCCCAACCAGGGAAACGGTGTAATGTATGTAGGTGTGTAATAATATTAATGTTGATAATTTTATAATATCAATGTTGATAATTTTATAGCAACTTATGATAAATCCTATGTATATTGCAGACTATTATTGAGGTGTATTCATCTCTCTACTCATTCAAAAACTAATGAGGTACATTTTTTTTCTTACAGACAAACACCAAGAGTGCCGAAGTTCAGAGAACAACAATATCTATTGGATCGATGAGACGTCGTCGTAGATGACTGCTAACTCGGTCCATATTACCAAGTTTCTAAGATCGAAGAGCGTTCATAAATTTGCAACTCGAAGAAAAAGATGCAGCAAAATATGTTGCAAACGAGCACACTCAATATTATTTAAAATCATTTGGGCAGATTGATTTCAGCCATTGAGGGTTTAGGAAATGCTATTCAAAGAGATTCTATTGCACATTTTATGTATTTAATCAATAATTGATTTTTTTTTAATTTACATAAAATCTAAAATTTCACAGAGTACAATTTATATAATATAATGAATTCAACCTTACAAGGATAAACCTGTGTCTAGGTTTAAAAAGGTCACATTTGTGAAAGACGTCTGCTTAGTTAAAATACAATGCAAGTCATTTATTGACCAATTTGTGATTTTGATTCGGTGATGTTAAGAACATCAAACTCTACATATCTCTTTCTTTTGACAATCGTATTTAAAAGATAACAAGCTTTTGGTTAGTAAAATGTATGTCTCATTCAAATGTATTGATTTAAAGACTTTGTTTTTTGTCTTCTGTAAAACAGGTGTAGAATGACTTACAGTGTATTTATAATTAAGCAGACGATAAACGACAAAATTAATATACAAAACAATCTGTTACTAGAAACACCAGTTGGGTACCTCCAAATTACTTATAACAATATTTATAACTTGAAATGATAAATACATTAACAAAAAATGGGTGACCATTACTATTGTAAAATAAATTTTAATATATATACTTCCATAGTTCAAATGAAGAAGGATTATAATGAAAAAAATATTTTTGCTAAATATTGTCAGTCAATACTAACATCTTGACAATTTTTTGAAATTTACTATTAGATTCCATACATCATTTATTTAGTTCTAAATAACTATTGATTTTTTTTTAACGCTTTGTAATATGATTTACAGAAAAATTATGTACCTAATTATGTGTGTAAAAATTATTTGGCTTGAATGTTTAATTTAATGGCTTTGTATGCCTTGTTCTTTTATCAAAGGATTCCTGTTAAAATGAAACCATGAAATATGTTCCTAAGAAAATTAAATGGCACTTGACATATTTAGAAAATAATTACTAAGGTTCAGTAAAAATCTTTGTGTAGACAAAGGATAATAATTCTTTATGTCCAAATAAAAGAATTATATAAGCCATAATTACATAACAATATTAATACAAAATGCAATACAAATGATATGTACTTTGAATTATTGTCTGTTTTGATGCAATACCTATTCAAATGTATTTAGCTGTGCAAGTATTTAGTCTGTCTTGTCTTGTATGTGCGTAGTGTATACTTTTTTTTGTTATTTCCAATAAATCATTCCACAAATATTATGTTGCTAATAGTCGTTCCTAAAACTGTAACAATTAGTATGAATTCATAGAAATAATTATTTTTGTTATTTTAAACAAATGTGAAATAGTTGTTTTTACTGTTTACTACTAGTTATTGAAGAGTATTTTTATCCTACCAATTACTAGTAGTAAAAACAATTATAATTGTAGTAGAGATTGGTGTAATTTGGTTGGTCAGACTTTTGTCTGATGTGGTTATTTTGTAAGTAAAAAATAAAATACTTTGTTTATAAATATTTCTTTTTATTGCAAAATATCCTCAAATTGGAGTTCAACATCAATTATTAACATTATGCTCAACACCTGGATATGTTTGTCTGCAGCCATCAGTGTAAATAGTTTGAATATAAATATACACAGTAAGTAATTATTAATTATTTATAATATTATCTTTTTTATACAGATATATTACAAATAAAAAATTCTTGGTGTTCTATTAAATTTAATTGATTATTGAAGCGTTTCATGCACATATTCAGAATAATAATTATTCTGATGATGAACCTTGCACGAAACGTGTCAACAATCGATTAAATTTATATAGAACAAATACAAAGTATTTTATTTGTAATATATCTCCATACAATGGTATCATCGTACCGACTAATGTATGCTAGTGAGACGTGGACATGGCAGAAGATGCATGAAAGTAGAATTAACGCGGTTGAAATGAGGTCACTAAGATAAATGTGTGGTAAACGGTGTATGATAGAATAAGAAATGAGGATATTGGACGAGTATGTATGATTGAAAGAGATATAATAAATGCCCCAAGGTGGTTTGGCCACATAGAAAGAATGAGTGATGACCGTCTGACAAATAAAGTATGTAAGGCTGACAAAAGATGAATGAAAAGTAGAGGTCGGCTTAGGAAAATTTGTCACGATCACATAAATGGAATTTTGAAAGATGGACATGTTAAAAGTAAGAATAACAGAAGAGCGTGTATGAGAAGATGCATGGATGTGAACGAAGCGAGAAATGTATGTCAAGAGAGAGGAGTCTGACGTTCGGTTCTCTCTGCGTGATGGTATGGTACAATGGAGTTTTATCAAGGATTGTCAATCGACAAACTATTAGTTATCTTTTTTATACAACTTGAACATGTTAGGTAATTAATTATTTCTCTATTTATTTTTTTTAATTGAAAATTGACATGCTTGATCATTTTTATTTATAGACATTATATTTTCTTAATGATTCTTTTTCTATTCTAATCCTGTTTATTTACAATGATCTTACTTATTTTCACTATTATTGTTGGTTCAGTGAAACAAAGAAATCTTAAGTAATATACAGAAAGCCCCAAGACTGCTCTCCACGCATGCCAGAAGGCCTGTATTCCACTGAATAAGTCCGTTTACACTAAAACCAAGATCAAAGTATGTCGCTATATTGGCTCAATCTATCCAATTCCCTTAAAGAATTGGTATTGTGTGATTTTGACAATCTCAATGTTAACCGTCTTTCTAGTGGTATATTCTTTCGACACAATTCTTGATTATACATAGAGTGGAGCCTTGAAAACCATCAAGTTAATTTTAGAGTATTAATTTTCAACGACATCGTCCGAAATTATTATATTTTCTTTAGAAGTTACTGGATGAACATGCTGCTATTGCATCGTTGTACAGTACACAAGCAAGGGTGATTTCTGCTGCTTTGACAGGATCAAATTATACATCTCCAACATGATTTTGATAATTGTGTTTCTAGCATGTAGATGACTTCGGGTATACATATGTAGGTGTCCTCGCGATTTCCTTCCACAGCATTTAAAATAGGTGTCATAAGCCATGTTCGTTGTGGATAGCCAGTCACCTACATTAAGAAAAATAGATGAGATGTGGAGATCTTTATAGCATTCTTTTATAATACTTATATAATATATTCAATAAGATTAATTTTTGATAGTAGTATGAATTCATAGCAGACATAATATCGTAATAACCAAATAAACACATTCGAAATATGCGAAAATATTTTTTTGCGTATATTATATCGAAATTAAAATGTATTTCAAGTTTATATTTACCAGTTCGAGGAGAAAAACAAAGATATTAAACGAAATAATCTTTTTCCACGGCAAATTTTACACACCAATATCGGTTCTTTTTTAACCAAGAAAATTTTTCACTTTGCGTATATTTTAATACGTGTTTACACAATTTATTGAAATCAAAATGTATTTAAAGTATGTATTTAACAGCTCAATGATAAAAATCTGTGTATATTACGTTAAATATACACAAAAACTCACTCGAAACATCACATTCCAGACCAAATTATATACGCTATTAGTGTTCTTTATTTAGTCAAGAAAGATAATTTTATCGACACGATGTGTCAAAAATATGGCACGTTGTCTACCAAATATCAATCATTTGTATGCCGTCGTTTGGCGTCGCCACGAAAAGCTTAGCTTTATTTACTCATGCTACACTTATCGTTAATACATTTGCTCGTTGTCTAGCCCTGTCACGTGACAACATTAATCTCCATACAATGAGCTATCTTTTCGTATTTCCTTTCTTGAGTTAAATGACACGTTGTCTAGGCCCCCAGGCCTCAATCGCATAAGTCATGATGTGTCGCACACATGTTTTATAAATTCGGGTTTTACTCTCTGTTAGCATGTGTTTGTTTTTCCAGACAGTATCTCTCAAACAGCCAGCAACGACCGCTGCCTTGTCTGTCTGCGATTTGACTTCCTCATATAAGTCACTGCTGCTGGAAATGTTGACTCCCAAGTATTTGAATTTTGTGACCTGTTCGATTGGTTTGCTGTCTACGAGTAGATTGCATACCAGAGGTTGTCTCGATATAGTTAGACACTTAGTTTTTGATATGGATAATATCATATTGTATCTCCTGGCTGCTGTATGGAATCTGTTTAGTAGCTGTTGCAGGTCATCCTCCGTTTCAGCAACGAGCGTTGCATCATCTGCGTAGCATATAATGTTGACGAGATTCTTGCCCATTCTGTATCCCACACCCACAGAAACCACATCCTCTATCACCTTGTCCATAATTAAATTAAATAAGAAAGGGCTCAGACTATCTCCCTGTTTTATTCCCGTTGTGACTGATATTTCTTTGCTCAGTTTCCCATCTACTTTTGTTCTTGTTTTTCCATCGGTGTTGATATTTTCTATTGTCTTAATTATAGTTGGTGGGACAGCTTTCTCTATTAAAATATTTACAACGTCTTTCAGCACGACTCTGTCGAATGTTTTGGTCTCAATCTACAAAGCATACATATTGCTGGGTTGTTATATTCAATTGACTTTTCTTTAAGTTGTCTCAGCATAAATATAGCATCCGTAGTTAAGCGGTTATTACGAAAGCCTTGTTGTTCCTCTCTGTTTTCAATATAAGGGGGAGTAGTAGTAAATTTAATTAAATAAAAAAAATATGTTAATGTATGATGATGGGGGAATTAGAGAGAACTATTTTTATACATTCATTGTTGTCTTTTGTAGTTTGAAAATTGCTGTATGTTTCCCCTTAAATTAAATAAATAAATAAATGGCACGTTGTCGGGGCATGCACTGCTAAACAATAGTAAACGTAGAAAATCTGTAACATATTATACGCTGTATAGCCTAGCGCAAGTTTTGTCAGTTTCAGTATGTAGTCTAACTCCAATCAGTTATCGACGTTCTTGTGTTCTTAAAAATGACCGAGGCATGTCATATAGGTACTCAAATAAATTATTCATGTGAGGCGTGTCCGTAAATTTCTACATTTTCAATATTTATTGTTTTGTATATGTTACAAATTAACAGAGAATTTACGACGCATCGGAGCGTATTACTTATTACATCAAATAATGCTTTGTACCAAAATTCGTTTAACTTTTAAATGTTTTGGTATAAAATATATATTTTTCATTTCGGCTTAATGGCTAGAAATAAAATTTACGCGTAAACATTACTCGGATGTTTCATTTTATTTATTTTCGTGTTCAATCTCGTGTTCAACGTTCATCCCATCGTATCGAATTAACTTTTAATTGTTAGCGCGGGTATTTTGGGTTATTTTGCAATCACGCCACTGATAGTTTTTTTTTTATGTTTCATCTTGTTTGCGTCTGTTGAAGGAAAGATTCCGATTAAAAAAAGGTAATTACTGAGTGTCTTACTTCCTTAATTATTTGATAATTAACTTAGAATAATCAACATCTTGTACTGAGATCGTCTTTTTAGATCACAGTGAAGTAACCAATTCTTAAATAATGCGGTTTTCTATGATCACGGTTTTAGTGTAGACGGACCTAAATGTAATGTTTTTGTGGTTCATTTTAATCTTTATACTGTTTTCACTTGTTGTACGTCAAAATAAATTTAGACTTTTAAACTGATTATAGACTTAGCTTTTATTTATTATTTTTTTATTTATTTTTCACACCTTTATCACAAAGACTATTATGAAGATTACTGCTGCCCTACTAGGTAACCCTGTTCTAGGGCTAGCAGTTTACAATTTTACCAAGCCAAATATTTGACATTTTGGTTATACATAGTTACATAGAGCGGACATCACAACACAGTAAATTACAATATTACATAGTTACCAATATCTTAAACACAAAAGTATAAACTGATACAGTAAATTTTGACATGTTATTATTTTAATATTATTTCTACCATAATATGCACACCCGTTGTTGTCATTTATGTTATGTAGCAGTTTGACATTAAAATTTGCTCTGTGGTCTTCCCAACGTATATACTCAGTAACAATATTGTTTGACTTGAGTCACAATTCAAATAAAATACAAGATCAAGTTTTCTTCTTTGAAATTAATCTTATAAAAAAGAGAAATGTTTTAAAGTTTATTTGTCTTAAAATAAGATGCAATGTAAAGACAATCCTCGAACCCGCTTGTGTAGCGTGCAGTTATATCATTTAATATTATTTCTCAGAATTATTTTTGGATGTTTAATATTTGGGCAATTTCTGTCTTTCCGTAATTCCCTATATATTTTTTTATTCTTGATTTAAATAATGTCTGTGAAGTTATTACCTTGAGAGACATAGGTAAAGTATTGTAAATTCGTGGAGCGATATATGATGCATTTCTTTGTCCGAAGGTTGTTTTCATATGAGGGATTATGTAATTTAAAGTAATGCTTGTTCGTGTGGTTCTGGATTGTTGTGTTTTCTAGTGATGTATTATATTTTTATGAAAATAAGTTAGTATATGCTGGATATATATTTGTCTCGGGTCAAATACTTTAAAATCGTTATAGAGGTTTTCCGTAGGGTAGTCAAACGGTTTTTGGATAATTATCTTCACAATGCATCTCTGAGCTAGACAAAGTTTTTCCAAGATAGTTTTGGCACATCCACCCCAACCAACAATTCCATATGAGATCAATGAATGAGTCAATGCGAAATAGACAGTTTTTAATGTTTTTTGTTTTAGAATTTTTCGAAGGTTTCTATAAATATAACCAAGTTTTAAAATTCTATTTGTTAGTGTCTCTATGTGATCTTGCCATCTTAGATTATTATCTATGGTCAGACCTAAATAATTTATAGCAGTGACTCTCTCCAAAGGGATACAGTCACAAGAGTCTCTAGGTACACAGCAATGTATCTTTATAGAAAACATCGAATTTAGTAAAGGTTGCCCTGCTTGTGTGGCGCTAAATGTAAGGTATTTAGTTTTACTATTGTTTAATGTAAGAAGGCTGTTATCCAGACAGTTTTTTATTTTGTTAATTGCCATACCAGCTATTTTGTAGCTCTGTTTCCAAGTTTTTTCACTTACTATTAATACAGTGTCATCAGCAAAACTTATTATTTTTCAAGACAGCTTTATATTATAATTGCGTTTTCCTCCTCATATCTTTAAATAGTAAAGTCTACTTTACACGGACGCTGTTTTCAACGGGTTTCAGGTTTTCGGCGGGGTTTTCAACGCGATGGGCAAAAAAATAGAACGTATTCTATTTTCAACGCGCTTTTCATCCTTTTTGGTAAAACAGAAATCTGTAAAAGTATTCGCTGTCGTCGTTCATGGATTACCTTATATACATCCATGTCGTCGTTACCGACGAGTCAACATGGCTGCCGTTTGCGTTGACTTTTACGTGTGACATTTTTGCTCGCGATGTATTTTGTTTATTTGGAATGTGTCGAATCTTTCGATATAAGTACATTTATATTATATTAAACTTGTATAATTTTTTGATATACATTGATTTATATTATATTAAACATTTGCACATATAATTGTGTGTGTAAAGTACTGTAAAGCGATGCTCGGAGTAACCTCTATTTTGGATGCTGTTTGAAGCGTTGCGTGTAAAGCGATGTTTGGAGTAACCTGTATTTTGGATGCTGTTTTAAGCGTTGGAAACTGGGCCGCGTTGAAAATAGTGTCACATAAGACACGCTCACAAGTGTCACTAGAAAATTAAAACATAAATACAATCACGACACCTCCCTCTCGTCATACGCTGACAAAATCGAACGCCACATCTTTCTGTCTTGATACTCTTCTATTGCCACCTAAACAATCATGCATCGTCTCATACATGCTCGTCTTTTTTTTTTGAATTAAAAAAACGCTCAGTAATTCGCCGTTATCCGGGTTGTTAAAGTTTCAGTTTTTTTTAATAGTTCAAAGTCACATAAATGTATAGACCCATTGAAAACTAAAATAAACTAAATAGAATATTTTTTTTAATCGCATATACGCAAACATTGGATTTTTCCTTGTCGGGAGTCAAATGAGATACCGTCACCTCATTTATAAGGACTGTTGCTTTCATTGTTTACAAATAAACCAATTTCTCAATAGATTGCGTTACCAAAAGGTTTCTTCATTACTTCATAGATGGCAATAGTAATAATGTCTTATTTTTATGTGAATTGTTACACATTATACAAATACATATATAGAACTTTCAAAAAATTACATTGATAAGGCAACTCAATAACAAGTCATAACTGGTGAACGTTGCGCAAGCGCCTAAAGCAATCACGTTAAACCCGCCGATGAAAGGTCGTATGCCCTGTAGGTGCCTTGATTTCCTGGTTCGTCTTTAATTCAATTAATGCTTTCTCAAATAATGGTTCTAAACATATGAATGTGAGGCGCTGTGAGGCACCGGCTTAGAATAGTGCTTCCACTCTTTTCTATTATTGTTTTCGAGTGTCCCGTAAGAGCCGGGTAATCGAAAAAACATCAGGCAACAATAACATCTGACATAGTTCAGCATTGAGGTTCACCACCCATTCTGAATGTAGTGCCTTTTTAGGTGAGACGAGACTGGTGTGTGGGCATACACAGATGTGTTGTGCTACCTTTTATAAGGCAATGCACACTCCCACATCTTTCGCTGGTTACCCCACATTGTGGGATATGCCGTGATGGTATGAATGAATGAATGAATAATATCACTACTTGGTCTCTATTGAGATCTTAAAAAGTTTGTCAATAAAAATAAAATAAACTAGTTTGAAAAGTATTCAATACGATTGTTATTCGAGTTCTGTTTGCTTCCAAAACAAAATGTTTTGTATTTTTTTTTAAATTTCGTTAATCAATATGCCTAACTGTCGACAAATGAATATCACCGAAAACAATATCGAAGAGATAAACAATGGTAAAAAAAATATTTTCCCATTTGACATTTTCGATATTTGAATACCTACAAAGGCTATGAAAAAAATCAAATTTGGTGATAAAATGACAATGAATTTTACGGTTGAATAGGAACCAATTAATATTTGGGACAGGAATTGACCCATTTAGTTTGATTTTTCGATATTATGTAGGTGATTTATTTCCAATCAGACTGAGTTTTGGGTGAAAGTTTTATATCCAACGTGTCTTTTACGAAAGAGTGATTAAAAATTCTTCGTGTGGGTAACATAAAACAGGAAAAATATTGTTTAATATGTCCTGAAAGATAAGACTATACCGTTTCCTAGACAAATCCTATATTGAGATTGTCTGAATTGTTTACCGTTAATTCAGTTAAAGGATCTGATATAGCCAATAAAAATATGATTACATTTTTAGTGTCTGCGGTCTTTTTGAGGAGAACTAATTACCTACCCATTAACATTTTTTTTTACTTACTTATTTTATTAATTCATCTTTCTGTACATAATATAAACAAATATATTGTACAATAGCGATTGCCATTATGCAATTTCTTCCAACCAACCAGACAACATACGCGGAGATCAAAACTTTTTAACCTTCAGAAAACTGCTTATGACTTATTTCTTTGAACCAACAAATGAGCAAGAGCCCCCTTGGAATGAATCTGTATCATAAATTGGCAGTATAAAAATAATAACAATTAGAATTATATAAACAAATGTACTTTCATTCATACCATTGTGGCATATCCCACAATGTGGGGTAACCAGCGACATGTGTGCGGGTGCACATTACCTTACACATGCGAGTATGTATGCGAGTTTCGTCTCTCCTAAAAAAAGGCTCTATATTCAGAATGCGTTCTGAACCCCATTGCTAAACTATGTGTCTTTTGAATCTTTGCTTTCCCGGCTCTTACGGGACACGCGAAAACGACGATAGGTTATATAAAAGAGTGGAAACTCTATTCTAATCCGGTATTCTTATTTAAATATTTTATTGTGAAAAGTTGATAATTCTTTAATGCCATTTAATAAAACTGATGTCTTTTTACCAATTTCAAAATATATTTTTTTTTAAAGTTTCTTGAACTTGGGGTCAAAATATTTGACGTTAAAAAATTGAGAAGCACTTTTCAGATATCCTACAAAATCTAATGGGGTCTAAGCGAGTATAAGATATACAAATTTGAAAATAATCGAATGAGTACCTACTTTAGTCTATTATTTATATGGTAAAATAAATTCGCCGTACATAGCGCACAGCACATAGCACACACAGACACATTGTGATGAAACTTTCAGAATACAACCTCAGCATGATACAAGTTGATAATCTGCAATAAAAAATGGCTTTGAATTTTTTCAAAACCATAACTCCCCACTATATCCCCTTGGGTTAGTGAGGAGTAAAAATATCATGTTGATCAAAATGAAATTTAGCAATTGATATAAATCTGTACGAAAACTTATTTGTCTACCAAATATGTAAGTGAGACAATGTTTCACCGTAGGATTGGCACCGAATAAATTTTGTTTCAAAGACAAAGCACGAAGACACCTTATACAATGTAGGAGCAATAAATTACTGTATAATTGATTAATGAATTTCAAAGATGGTAACATCCGGAGATTATTGTTGCTCATAAGGAAAGCCAATTACCGAAGACCGTCATCGAATATCATAAAGACTAAGTTACATTATGTACGCTGTCGCAGACACGTACAACTTTTGCGAATTAATTGATCATTTAAAAATCAATTATTGATAGAATATTTTTATTATTGCATATGCGCAAACATTGGATTTTTTTCACTGTCGGGAGTCAAAGGTATTTTTTAACAGATTTTTAATTATCTCAATAGAGACGAAGTTGGAATATTTACTGTAGGAGAACCGGGATATCGAGGCACCTACAGGGCTTACGACCTGTCATAGGCTGGTTTACGTGATCACTTTATGCGCTTGCGCAACGTTCACCAATTATGCCTTTTTAATGAGATCCCTATCAATTAAATTTTGAAAGTTCTATATATTGTAATACTGAAATTCTTTTCGCATGAAAATAAGGAATTTTTACTACAGCCATCTATGTGTGAAATTATGAACAACATTCTTATTTTTTTTTATTATTCTTATTATTTATTGCATATGCGCAAACAAAAACCAATTCTCTCAATAGATGGCGTTACAACAAAAATAAATAAAAAATAATAAGAATGTTGTTCATAATTTCACACATAGATGGTTGTAGTAAAAATTCCTTATTTTCAAGCGAAAAGAATTTCAGTATTACAATATATAGAACTTTCAAATTTGAATTGATAGGGATCTCATTAAAAAGGCATAATTGGTGAACGTTGCGCAAGCGCATAAAGTGATCACGTAAACCAGCCGATGACAGGTCGTAAGCCCCGTAGGTGCCTTGATTTCCCGTTTCTCCTACAGTAAATATTCCAACTTCGTCTCTACTGAGATAATTAAAAATCAATTATTGATTTTTAAGAAATAAACAGTGAATTTTTAAGTTGAAGTAAACTATGTTTGGAACATTCATAGTTATCATCAGGACAAATCTCATAATGTTGGTCAACCATTGACTTGTTTGCGGGTCTGCATTATATAATAAAAAGAAGCGTGACATGCCGTGCGTGAAGGTCGTTCGTGTTTCGAACAAACAAACAAACAAACAAACGTGCAATATTTTTATTTAATTTAATGTATTTTAACACATATTCTGTATAAATTTTCGCTTTCTGCAAATTCTTATCCACATAAACTTTAACTATGCCAAATCTCATGCTCCTCCGTGTGCGCAGATTGCTTAAAAATAGGTACGAAATATTCGCTTCACTTATTTAGGTATATATTATATTGATTCTCACCGTCAATACGAAGCAATTAATCTGAACGCGTATTGATTTGCGTTGTATTTATTGCCATTCGTCTGTTTGGTACTTCGCTATCTACTTTAATGTTTTGAAGGTGTAAATTCTTTTCGCCTTGGGCTTCATCCTCCACAAGAAACGTTTTCCAATACTTCCTATTGTCTATTCGAAGGTTACTTATAAATCAAAATGTTCCACTTTGAAACTTTCTCGCAAAAGTCTACTCAGATGGAAAAATACGAGTATCTGCAAATTTAAAACTTTATAAAGAGACATGAGTCTTTTTTTTAGTTATGAAATCCTCTTTCTTTTATATTCTACATACGATACATCTGATATATACATATAGTCTCACTATAGTGTTGGTCTTCCAGATAGTATTTCATAAGTTGCCTTATATGCCAGTCTATTGTAATCCATTTTCGGTATATGGTTCCTCCAGTATCTTCTTACGGATCTAATCTATCGAAACATGCCCTCTATTTCATAAGTTTTTGTTTTATTTTTTTTTCAGAATAAATACAGTTATTAAATATATAAAAAAACATACATTATGACATAAACAAAAAAAGACCAATTACGTTTATCCACATTATATGATGATCATTAAACATTCACATTTCAACAGACAATAAATGATACTATAGTTAACAGCTAATTTTTTTTATTTTTTATTTGTTTGGAAACTTAACAGCTATACATTTATAATACTTAATTGCAAATGAGAATACAATATAAATAGCCAATTATAAAGTTTCACATATTTAAATTATTATATGTTATTGATGTTGGGTAGTCATTGTAAGATGGTGAGAGTATGTGGGGGAAAGGGAAGGGTAATGGATATAGGAAAGCGTTGATAAGGAAGGGATGAATGTTTAAGGAAAGTAGGTTTGATTTTTAACCAGTAATATTACCAATAACTGCGCGTAATAGGTGTTTCATCTATGTCTCTGTGGAGTTAAATATATCAGGTTGGGGGTCAAGACTATTGTAATAATTTAAGCATCTGTTGACATAATTATTCTGTGCGTAATTTGTTCTGCAGTATGGTGTATAGAAAAGGTGATTTTGGCGTGTTGTTTTCATGGGGCAGTTGAAAGAAATTTTTTGGAGTAGGTAAGAGCTGTCTAAAAGGTTATTAAGTATTTTATAAAGCAGATAGACATCGGATATCTTTCTTCTTTTTTCAAGTGATATAAACCCTTATAATTTTAAAGATTGGTCATAATCATGGCGGTAAATTTTTTTTCTAAAATTGAGCATTTTAACAAACCTTCTCTGAATCCTCTCAATTCTGTCGATGTGAATATTGTTACTAGGGCTCCATACGGTTGATGCAAACTCCAAATGACTTCTAACGAAGGCATTAAATAGAAGAACAAGCGAGGTTGTTTCTTTGAATGATTTGGTTATTCTTTGTACGAAACCCAAGTTTCTGTAGCTTTTATTTACGACAGAATCAATATGAGGAATAAATGATAGTTTGTTATCAAGGATAACGCCTAGGTCTCTCGCTTCAAGTTTTTGCGACAAGATATTATTATTAACTAGCTGAGAAGCTTCGCTTCGCTCAGCTTCTAAGCTAGGGCTTGCAGCCGGCTTTTACCGCTGCGCGGTAAATGACCGCCTCCGGCGGTCCATGGCATTGAGGGGTCTGAAGGTACTGAACGGTCTGAAGGTACTGAATGATCTGAAGGTACTGAGGGGTCTGAAGTTACTAAAATGTCTGAAGGGATGAAAGATTCGGGAGGAAATGAAGAGGGGTATGAGGCATTGACGGAACGGGAGGTACAGAAGGACCTGAAGGGACGGGAGACACTGAAGAGACGGGTGGCACTGAGGGACAGGAGACATTAAAAGGACAGGAGGCACCGAAGGGACGGGAGACACTGAGGGACCATTTTTAATTATACAGGCAATACGAAGATTGCTGAGTTTCAACTAAATCAAACGCCTATAATCCACAAAGTGGTTAAAAAGGTTGCAAACCCTATTGTAGAAGTCAAACGAAACTTCTCTTTTAGTTTCTTAATTTGCGTTTCACAAACCATGACACGGAGCAAGCTTTATTTTTTGCTGCTGTGTTTGTCGCCTCCGCACAAAAACGTTATTCTTATAAAATATTGATTTACAAAATAATAAATTGTTTAATTTTAGAAAGATTGATATTTTAAACTCCTTGTAAATAAGCATGTAATAAATATTAATATTTTTTCATGCAACTCTCCAATAATAATTAGTACTTTAAATCCTGGCAACACCGTGGTTGACATTTGACTTGACGCACTTGACGTTTGACAAATGACCGATAAATTATGTTTGCAAACTCAACATGTAGTCTAAATCTAAACTAAATGATATTACTTAAATGATCATCTATTGTGTGTTATGTGTATTTAGATTGTATAATTTTTTATGCTTAAATAAGGATATTCGCCTTTTCAGTTAATTTAGCA
Organism: Molanna angustata; assembly: GCA_963576475.1. Taxonomy (NCBI): domain Eukaryota; kingdom Metazoa; phylum Arthropoda; class Insecta; order Trichoptera; family Molannidae; genus Molanna; species Molanna angustata. Next base: position 11,909,549 of record OY754982.1, read on the forward strand.
AGCATTCGCAGACTCTTATTTTAACTGCAGACATTAAAGCGGTACTATAGTTTGGTTATGGACATTTTATATTTAATTCACCAGAATTTGATGTATTTCAGATTAGCATTACAGTAGCGAGATGTATTCTAAGTGCAATTTTTTTAATACTATAATTTATTTTGCCAACTGTAACCACTAAAATATAAATCATGTATTTTTTTTTCTTGTTTATGTTTACCTCCGTTTCACGATGAAACTTTATCTGTTACAGAAACATATTATATTATTATGTTATATTTTTCAACTTGCAACTGACAGTATAGCCAATCAGCGGAGACTTCTAATTGGCTGTTAAATTATTATATTAGATGTAATATATATGCTGTTAATCTTCCAAAAATTTACAAACAAATAAATATAATAATTTTAGTCTAAATTTAATACTTAAACTTTGTCGTATGTCTGTTGAATAACAAATGAGAACGTATGAGGCCGACTTAAAAATTATTTACCAGTTAAGACTAAAATCACTCTAACGCGACGTCTTACGTTGGCGATTCAAGGCGAACGCGAAGCTGCGCGAAAATAACAATCAGTCGGTAACTATTGAAGTGTCCTGCGTTACCGACTGCGAGTAGGGTACGGTGTGACATGGTACGATGCGAAGCGAACACGATCAATTTGTTTGATATTTTCGCGCGAATTGAAAGCGGTGCCATAGTTTTTTTTGGTAAAGTATAATGTCAGAAGCACGATTCGCGTGCCCGTAGGACAGAGCCGCAGCGTCGCACCACTTTGAATTCGCATGTATCCGTTCGGATCGCTTCGCATTCGCGTTCGCTTTGAATCGCCTACGTAGGATGTCGCGTAACTCAACAACACATGCTACCATTACTTGACTACGCTGACGTTGCCTACGCTGAGATTCAAATGAAGATCAACTTAACAAACTCGAACGGTTACAAAATGTCTGCATTCTATACGTGTTTGGACTCAGGAAGTTCGACCACGTATCCGAGAGCAGGCAACGACTGAACTGGTTAAAGATCCGTCACCGAAGAGATTCCCGTGTTCTTTCCCTTTATATATTTTGTATTTTTAATACTATAAAAGTCTTTAATTATTATTATTATTAGGTGATGTATGTATGTCGAGTATCGAGACGACAATGCGTATATGTCAGAATAGGAAAATGTGGTGTTCGATTCAATATGGTTATATAGTTTTTATAGTTCGATTCAAGTTTTTTCAATTAAGTTTTTGACAAAGATTTACATTGTTAAAGATATTGAGAAAACTTACCACGTTAATAAGTTTTGTTGAATTTGATAGTAATATATTTTTATTGGATACCTACCTGGATATTAACAAAACACGATGAAAACAGAGTGGATGCCTTTGAAAGAAAAATCTTATGCAGAATATACCTATGTACCTATTAACGACTGTCAAACATGGCGTAAAAGATATATATCACCGAGCTTTATGATCTTTACCAGGACCTCAGCATAGTCATGAGCCATGGGGCAGCAGAACTGGAAGGTGGCAGCCAACGATAGAACAGTATGGAGAAGATTCTTGGACACAGATAGGACCCATCAAGAGTTGTGACGCTAAGAATAATGATGATGATATTTTTATGTGAATAAATTAATTGATTGTTGGCAATTATTTAATTTTATTTTCTTAAATTTATCTTCATAAATTTGAAAGTAAAATAATTTGTTAATTAAATGAAACATACAGAAATGTTTTGAAAATATAGATTTCTTCTTCCTTGCCTCTTCCCAGTTCATCTGGAGCGGCCCTTCTGGTACGACCTTTCCTTTTTGCCCTTCGGAGATCTTTCCATCTTGCGTCATTTCTCTGGTTAGTTGCTCCTCCCTCAACTCCTTAATATTTGTCCACCAGGTGGCCTATGTACGGCCTCTATTTCTGGACTGAGTGCGTATATCCTGTGTGAGTTTAACTATATGATCCTCATTTCGTCTGGTAATGTGTCCGTACCATCGGTGTCTGGCCTTTAGTTTCTCCGGAATAGAGGCGACTCCAAAACTACCTCGGACGTATTCATTTCTAATTCGATCCTCCTTTGTAACACATCTAACTCTATCACTCATAATAATAACTCATAATTCTTTAGTTTATTCCTAAAAATTTCATTTGAAAGCAAGCATTACATACATACCATCACGCCATGTCCCTCGCGGGGTAGGCAGAGAGAACCAAACGCTACTTATTTCTATCTTGACACACATTCATCGACATTCATACATTGTCCTATACATATTCATTTGTTGTTCATCTGACATCTCCGCCTTTCAAAATAGCGTTCCCATGGATATGCCATCCCTTACTTGGGCGGCCCCGACCTCTCATTCGATTCCTGTCCGCAATGTATATTTTCTTCGTCAGGCGTTCCTCATTCATTCTGCCCATGTGTCTAAACCATCTCAATGTGTTCACTTAAATTCTATTAATGACATCTTTCTTTATCTTACATTCTTTCCTTATGTCCTCATTTCTGACCCTCTCATACATTGTCCTATTATATCTTCTAACATGACTTTTAAAATACTTAATTCTATAATGGCATGCATTTATAGAATTACCTGTTAATAATGTATAAAGAGGCTCTGGAGGATATCTATTGCAGGTATGTGTACTATTCCATTGTTACAACACATTCCTGGGTTTTCTCCCTTACATTTCGAATCACCACAATATGTACAAATTATAGACATTCTACCAAAAGTTGATACTGGCTCAGAAATAAATTGCAACTATAGGTCAATATCTATATTGCAACTATAGGAAAAAGCAGAATTTTCCTTTTGTCTCCATGATTCATGTTTCAATGCCACATCTGTTATTTTACATACAAAAAAAATAGTGTTTGGCGATATTGTTAAGCGTTTTCAATTTGACTCCTCAGGGGCCTTATGACTTGAAGACTTAGAGGCTGTTTTATACTTTTAATGCTGCTAAGATGGCGCATTCAAGTGCAGTAATTTCTATTACTTCAACTTTTGCATATTCATCTGATCTATTATCATTAAATTATCACGACTCCCTACCTCTATCCAATTACTTGAAGACTGAAAATCTGTACTTCCTCTTTCTTGCTGCAGAAATTGTAATACCCTATACACCTACTCCTAGAAGAATAACATAACCTGTACACCGAAATACAATAATCACCAACTCATTTATGAAAATATCTTTAAACAAATACCTACCTATGTTCTTTCCGTATGTGAATGTTGATTTAAAATTTACCTAAATTCACCGAGAATTATTGAAATTTCAACTTACATTTTTTTGTAACTATATAGGCTAAAATTTGATTCTGAAAGAAAATAAAATATAAAGTTATTAAATATTGGAAAATAAACTAAATCAATACATATTAATTACGATAAAAATATAAAGTAGGTAACTTTCGAATATTTGACAGCTGAAAGCATGGTGGAACAACGCGAGGAAAGCAAATCTGACCCACAATGCAAAAGGGACCATTTGTTCAACGTGAATTGCTCACTCTCCCTGTGTCGAATTTTATTACTTCGTGCCATTTGAGGTCTAATTACGATAGGGACGCATATATCAGAATGTTGGTATTTTTGTCATCTTCAGGGTAAATTCACATATATCAATTTTGGCGACTCGGCGAGTAAAGCATTAAAGCATTCTTTAATTCTTATTATATAACATTTAAACTAACTTTCTTTTGAAAATAATAAAAAAAACATATCAGCTTGTGAGGCTTTGTGTTTTTATACTGTTTCAAATGTAATATTATAAAAATGTAATATTGTAAGTTTTTTACTCTACTGTAAAATTGCCGATTTCCACATAGAAAGATTTCAAACGAATGTAAGAACAGGCAGCCTTGGGCAGACTGACATGAATATAGTCGTGCACAAACATTCGCAAATCCAGAAAAATGTAATATTGTAAGTTTTTTACTCTACTGTAAAATTGCCGATTTCCACATAGAAAGATTTCAAACGAATGTAAGAACAGGCAGCCTTGGGCAGACTGACATGAATATAGTCGTGCACAAACATTCGCAAATCCAGAAAAATGTAATATTGTAAGTTTTTTACTCTACTGTAAAATTGCCGATTTCCACATAGAAAGATTTCAAACGAATGTAAGAACAGGCAGCCTTGGGCAGACTGACATGAATATAGTCGTGCACAAACATTCGCAAATCCAGAACGACAATCTTACCAGGTCTACTTTATTTATATGCAGATAGTGTAGTGAAATTTAATTACATTTCTGCTTCTACTGAAACTCATTGAGAAACATTTATTTATATTTATTTAGTCATTATTTAGTCATTAAATTAGAGTGTTTCATTTGTTTCAATATCAAGAGCCAATGGTCTTGTCGATTCACAGCAGAACAGAGTTTTTAATACTATTTCTTCCGGTTCTTGCTTCTCTAGCTTGAAAACAGTTGTTTCTTCGCCACCTGTGTAAGATATAAGAATGGAAGCATAACATTATTATTAAGTAAATGAACGTTTATTTTTTTTACTCTCAATATGTTAAAAATGTATTTTATACACAGTTTCTTTTCATTCCATCTCCATCCATTCACAGTCCGTTACCCGTGAAATTTTAATTAAAAATAACAGTAGATTATTTTGGATCGAACGGATTTTACTCACTCACATATTCCACTGTGTATTTAAATGAAGAAAGTTAATACCGATGTGTCAAAACTTTTATCCGGACGTTGTGTTATGACAGCGAATCTAAATTGGATAAATAAAAATGCTACGAGCTGGATTGTTTATACAATGCGAGTGCTCGGCCGAGTGGCAAATTTTTCCATTGTACACAAAAGTAACGAATCAATTATCGATTCGTATATTTACATTAATGTACGCAAATTTATACGGGATTCATGCGGACGTCCAATCAATTAGGTATAACGAATTGCAGTTCGTTCACATTATGCAATATCATTGTCATTTTGAAAAACCGTCAATTCGAGTTTTGTTATTTTAGTCAAAATGGTATTAATTTGATTTAATCAATTCATGTTTACGACTAATTCAATACTCGATTTGTGAGTGTCAAATCAAGTCCTTGCATTGTTTAATTATTAATACTGTATTACGTTATTTTCTTAATAAATCAGTTAATTATTAGTCATCAAATCATTTTGATTATATTATAATGTTATTATTCTAAGGACAATATGAAAATCGACCAAATCGTACATTCATATTTCTGTACTTGGTGTAGGCAGAGATATACGAACATTCTATATTTGTTTATGTTCGTATATCTGTCAATGGAGAGTGGCGTATCAGATAACAACCAGGAACTGTATGATCTGGCATCTTTTTTTTATTTATTTATTTACTTGCTCCCAAGAAACAAATAAGATCCCTAAGGGGATCAATTCTCAGTCAAACTAATAATAAAACAATGAAAATTTAAAACTAATATATATTTCTAATTTTTTGACTGCTAATGATTGATGGAATTCCATTAGGTATCAATTATATATAATTACTTAAAAATAAGCAAAAACAGACATTTTTAACTTTTTTTCACTAATTTAAAAATATTGACCACTGACGCGTTTCACTCAAAAAGCATCTACTGAATGGATCCAATAGATGCTCCAGAGAAAAAAATACAAATATATCTACATATATATAGGATTCATATTGGATTCATATTGGGTTACACAAGAAACAATACAGAAAATTATTGGTTACTAGCTTTTATGTCCCGCCGTTGGCCAAGAATGTAAATTAGTGAAGGAATAAGCAATCGTTTATATAATATTGTCACAAAAAATATTTGCTAATTCGTAGTTTGAAATTTAATTGAGTTTAAGCGATGTGAAATGTTCAAGTGATGGCCACAACCCATTTGTTTTTATATATAAGTAGGTACATACAATTTCTGCACGCATGGACTATGGTAAATGGTTTTAAATATGACTGATTATAAAGAGACAACGTTGTAAAGAGTTTGGATTTGGCCACAACCCCTATTTTTATATATTGTCATCGAACGCAAATGTGTTTTAAATATTTAGTAATTTTGGATGATGGGAAATGGCTTAAAAATGAAATAAACAAAATTACTGAAAAGATTCTAGTGTTGGTCACATCCCATTCGTTTTTATATTTTTCGTCAAGTGTGCATACCTATAGATTATATTTTTGCACAATAAAACTGATCTACATTACAGAAGAAGACTTAAATAGTTTTTAATTTGAATATAAACGTTGTGAAGAGTCCAGTAATGGCCACAACCCCGATTTTTTATTATATTGTCATCAAAATCAAATATGTAGTTATTGAAAATTAAGCAATATATGATGATATAATAAATGGTGTAAATTTCGATTGAAAAAAAGTATTGAGAAGATTCTAGTGATGGTCACATCCCATTCGTTTTATGTATTTTCATCAAGTGTGCATGTTGTTTATAATATTTCTATACAATAGACTATAAGACTTAAAACTAACCCAAAAGACTAAATGAAAAAAAAGAATAAGTATAAGACTATAACAAATAGTTTGTAATAAAAACTGAGCCAATGGTCTACATAAAAGATGCAATAGAAGAATTACACAATAGTAAATGTATTATATAAAAAACTGACCAAATGGTCTTCATAAAAGAAGAAGAAGATGAATTGAAATATAGGAAATATTTTATATAAAATTCACCCAACGTCTACATTAAATAAGAAAACGAAGAATTAGACTAAAGGAAATAGTTTGTATGAAAACTAACCAAAAGATCTACAAAAAATAAGAAAAAGAAGAATTAGACTATAGAAAGTAGTTAATATAAAAACTGACCCAAAGGTCTACATATTAGAAGAATAATTATACGTCAGTAAATAGATTGTATAAAAACTAACGCAAAGGTCAACATAAAAGAAGACGAAGAAGAATTAGACTAAAGGAAAAGTTTGCATGAAAACTCTCCCTTGGTCTACATAAAAGAGGAAAAATTAGACTATAGGAAGTTAGTTTATACAAAATTCAACAAAGGTCTACATAAAATTAGAAAAAGAAGAAATACGTTAAAAGAAATAGTTGGTATCAAAACTGGCCCAGAGGTCTACATAATATAAGAAGAAAAAGAATTAGATAGGTAATAGAAATAAGTTTGTATAAAAACTCACCCAAAGGGCTACATAAAAGAAGAGGAAGAAGATGAATTAGACTATAGGAAATAGTTTGTATAAAAACTCACCCAAGGTCTACATGAATTAAGAAAAAGAAAAATTAGACTATAGGAAATAGTTTATTTATGAACTGTCCCAAATGTCCAAAATGACAAAAGAAGAGGAAGAAGAATTACACTCCAAGAAATAGTTTGTATAAAAAATCACCCAAAGGTCTACTTAAATAAAAGAAGAATTTCACTATAGGAAATAGTTTGTAGATTGAATGACATGTGTATTGTAGTTAACCTAAGATAGTTTAATAATTTTCCTATACGAAATTAGTATATTGTTGGTTTTTAAGTAGTATTAGGTATGTAGGTACCTACCTACAATGATGTTCTAAATTAATTCGAATTCGATTTATAACAAATTTTATTTGAATATCAGAATGTGTCCGTTACCATAGTAACCATAGAACATGTAAAAAATATCAAATGGTTTGTAGACATTTTTTGAATAATATGTAGGTAGGTACCTACATTGGTTTGTTCGATGCCATAAAAATGAAAATTGTCCGAAATATCAAATATTACAATATACAAATTATGCAATTTCATTATGCCTATATCTTTACTAATAATTAAAAGACTTTTACAATATACGTCTTAAAACTTGCTGTTATGTCTTGTGTTTCATTTTATTATTTCATAATTATATTTATTTCAAAGGTTTATTATTTTCAAGAACATATTCATTCGGTAGGAAAATGAAATATTGTATGAAAAGATATTAAAATGGCGGCATTTATGTACAAAACGCTTACTTTAAAAATAAGTTAAACATTATAATTATACAAAATATTCACCATGTTTTTCACTTAAACGCTAAGTTATACTTGAAAGTAAATTTTTTTCGTGTAAATACGTACTTCTAACTTTTAAACTAACAGATATTTGCGTGCAAAATGCACACTTTTTTGACAGATACGACTTGGAAAATTTTGTATGAAAAAAATAATTATTGAAATATTTTTAAAATTCAGCATTTTTATCGCATTATTTTTAGCGTGACACTGCATCAGGTATACAGGTACACGTTCGCACATAAATTAGATTTTTAAATGCTCTTGGTTTTTCAGAAGGCGTGAGACAAACACACACACACACATACACACACACACACAGTCACTAACATTTTGATTGCTTTATTACTTTAGATGTTCAAACAAAAAAGCATGTACATTCTGATGTTTATTGGTTATGTCTGATAGGTTATAACAGTAGTAGATTTGTCTGAGTTTCGGTAATAGTCGCGTAATGCAGTTTTAAATTAATGTAGAATTTTGATACTCTTAATGCACTGAGCTAGCGCATTCTCTTCTTCTTCTGAGTCACAATCCTAGGATTGGTCTCAGTCTATACTCTATCTATCGTCCGACTCTATCGTCCGCCAGTCTCTTCATCTCTTTGTAACTGCTACAGCGCACGTCACCGATTATCTGGTCTTTATAGTTATTTCTGGGGCGACCTCTACAGTTCACCCCCATCAATCATTCCTTCGACGATGGTAAAAGGAAGGCCTGGGTGCCGGATGTTGTGGCCTATCCATGTTGTGCATTATACAACTGCATACCTTGAAAATCAATACGGACACCATAGTTTCATGAATGTCTATTGAGACACCGGCTTAGAATAGTGCTTCCACTCTTTTCTATTACTGTTTTCGAGTGTCCCGTAAGAGCCGGGTAATCGAAAATACAACAGGCAACAATAACATCTGACATAGTTCAGCAATGAGGTTCACCACCCATTCTGAATGTATTGCCTTTTTAGGTGAGACGAGACTGGTGTGTGGGTATACACATATGTGTTGTGCTCCCTTTTATAAGGCAATGCACACCCGCACACCTTTCGCTGGTTACCCCACATTGTGGGATATGCCGTGATGGTATGAATGAATGAATGAAAATTTTTGCTTCATACCTGAAATTATTCTTGAAAGACCATTTTCAGTCGTCAATCAAATAAAAGGAAATTCGAAAAGAAAAAACTTTGTATTCAATTTCATAGCGAAAATTCTAGTTCACCACGTTATATATATATATATATATATATATATATATATATATATATATATATATATATATATATATATATATATATATATATATATATATATATATATATATATATATATATATATATATATATATATATATATATATATATATATATATATATATATATATATATATATATATATATATATATATACATATATATATATATATATATATATATATATATATATATATATATATATATATATATATATATATATATATATATATATATATATATATATATATATATATATATATATATATATATATATATATATATATATATATATATATATATATATATATATATATATATATATATATATATATATATATATATATATATATATATATATATATATATATATATATATATATATATATATATATATATATATATATATATTATGTATAATTTAGAATTTAAAAATAAAACGATGACGCAAATCCATTATTATTGGTAATGAACCTAAACGTTAATTATTCCGCTAAGTTATTGAATTGTTCACTATTTAGGCATAAACTTATGTAACTCAAACGCTAGACACACCCACATGAATATTATATTATATAAATTTCAAAGCTTAGGTATATTGAAAATGTTTCCTTATAAATGTGTGGAAAATGCGGGAAAGTCGTGAAAATGAAAAGTCAGTCGTGGAATATGACATCATGAATTATCGCGTTATTCACATTATGTTACTGAAGATGAATGGCTATAGTCCGAAAACATTTTAACGAAGAAGTAAATTAAAAAAGAGGATACAATTTTAAATTATTTCTTAACACATAAAATGTGTAATCGATTTTTCACTTACATCCATTAATAATTACTCAATAGATTTCCTTAATTTTAATTATCTTCACAGTTAAATCATGTTATAAAATATACATATGACCTATTTTCACGTTGAAAACGTGTAAAAACAGTAAAGTTAAAAAAATTAAACAATTGGCCTAAGATACGACAACGGCGAAATATACATATTTTGTCACTTCTATATAAAACGCTCTTTAATCCTAATTCACCGCAGTACCTTAAAACCAAATTCACCTATTTGTCTAATCATGGCCTATCGCTTCGATCTGCTGAACGTACTACATTAACTATCCCCATTCACAACACTGAATTTTTTAGCTCTTCCTTAGAAGTGCGTTCAGCAAGACTCTGGAATAATTTGAGTCCTGATATAACTTCGTCAAACTCGCTTTCCATTTTCAAGAAAATACTAAAGCTGGGATATCTCTCCGAAAATACCTGATCCCTCTCCTTTTCCTTCCTTTCCTTTGCTACGTAATATTTATACCTAAACACCCGATCTCGATTTACTCTTCTTGTTCCTTCCCAATCACTTTTTTTTGCTATGATATTTTTTTTTATTTTATTTTATTTATCTTGGTGTTATGTATATTTTATTTGTTCTTTTGTAGTTATAATCTGGTTGGTTGGAAGAAATTGCCTAATGGCAATAAGCCCGCCAGTGTGCATTATATTTGTTTATATTATGTACAAAAAGTTAAACAAATAAATAAAATACTATTGTTGCATCTAACCAAATAAAATTAAAATTTTATTGAAGCAAAGTCGGAAACGCATAGCTATGTTTACTTTGTATGAAATACATTATTTTTAAATTTTATCAAAATATTTAACTTGAACCACTTTTCATTTTCTTACGATCTGCTCACTCGTCCATTTATTTTTGAATGTTTACAAATTAGATGAAATACGTAGTGTAGAGGTTTACCACGAGGGCGAGTCTCTTGGAAGATCAGATATTTAAATTGAATTATATTTCGGGGTGGTCGAGCAATGATAATAATCCAGTTTCTCAATATATTCACAATAAATAAAATATATTCACAATAAATAAACATGATTATATTATACAATATGACAACAATATATAAATTTCTAGGTAGGTGAACTCGATAGTACCCGCTATTCATGTACTTCTTCTTCTTCTTGTGTCATATCAGGTCTCCCCGACGTTGACGACCACCATAGAGAAAGCCTCCCTGTCCTGTGGAGTGCGAAACAGCTCCTCCACAGTTCTTATACCGGTCCATTCGCGGATGTTTCGCTGCCAGGAAAGCTGTCTTCTTCCGGCCCTTCTACGACCCTCAATCTTCCCCATATTCAGGAACTATTGTAACTAAAATAGGAACGTTCTTAAATTGTAGATTTTAGATATATGATCTTATTTTAGTGTTATGAAATATCAACTTTGACTAAATAGAATAGGAACGTGCCTATTTTGGCCGGAATGTTCTTTAAAAGTTACTGAATCAGACGTTCTATGAGTAATTATGATAGATATTTTATAACGCTAAAATAAGACCGTAAATCTAAAATCTACAAAGTAAAGTAAGTAATTAAGTAAGTAAATTTTATTAATAAGAAAGTATAAAAAGGATACATTTTGACATATTATAAAAAAAATATATATACATCACAAATAAATTTGAAATTCTCCCCGAAAAGAAGGAAACCTTGTGCTTCGGGGAGGAGAATGATCCACAATTTTAGAATGTTCCTATTTTAGTTACATTAGTTACTGAATAGGGGGTAGTATCAATGTGCGAAAGACGCCACGCACCGACACAACACACCTTCTATATATACTTTCAATCATACTGTCTTGCTTGCACTCACACTATAACGTAACTCACAATAATTACCACGATACATCCATGCAAAGAAAGCCTTGGGCAAATGTCTTCGTTTGTGAGCCTTGGTAATTAAAGATCCAGTAGCAGATTTGACAATGACACCCTTTCGGGTCGGTGAGTGTCCTGTGGTTATTCCGACCTTAATGTTTCCCATTACGAAGAACTTCCCGAGGTTATTAGAGGCTTTTCTGGTAGTGACCGGTCCTTTATCTGTAGTTCGTTTAATGAGGAAATATTGATTCTCATGTCAGTCCCATAGAATAATAATAAAACTATAGAATACTCATTCCCATGCAATACCTCGCTGAAAAAGTGAAGCCATTTTATTGGCCGCCTCGTGTCAATATAAAATGTATGACTCTGCTGGTAGACATTGTTTGTATAGTAGTACTCGTTTTGACTGCGTAAATAATTTTGCAAGCAGTTGAAAAATTCCCTATTTGGAGAACGTATCACGCAGACGGCCAAATGATTACTGAATGCTCGTAGAAAAATGTTGACCAAATTAGTCAACAAAAAGCAGTTGCGTTTCCTGCAGGCTAAAGAGTATTCTATACTATTATGTCAGTCCATGGTATTCCCAGCATTTTTTGCCAACATCACAATTCGATTAAATTAAATTTAAAACATGTTTATAAATACTCAATCTATCTGTGGCTCTACAACCCAGTTCTTAGCGTCGGGTCTAAGCCTCCTGCAGAACCCGTCTCTATGACTGTCGGTATTGTGATGCATTTTGCCAGTTATGGATGTCAATGTTGCTTGCGTCCTATAAATAATACATATGTTCATATATTTAAGTATTCTTAGAATAGAACAGAGAAAACGTTATTATTATATTGATACTTTAATTATATGATGCTCTAAATTTTAATATATCACTATTTTGCTTATTACATAATTATTTCTCACGACTCGAAATTCATCTTGGCAAAATTCCATTTTCCAGAATCAGTCCATTTGTAACGTTTTTGATATTTCATAAAACATTTTCTAGATATTGAATGAAATATATTATACCTACCTACCTTCAGCCAAAGAGAAATTTAGAGCTTTTGTAAATGAATTTTCTTGGCAAAATTTAATCTTATTTCCGCTATACCGAATCTCTTGTCTGCTATACACTTCAAACTGCGGATTTTCGTCCATTATTTTATCAAATTGCTATTTTCGTCGGTCGTATATTTTTTTCACTCGAAAATAAATGATAATGTTTCGAGTAAGAAATTAATCAACTTAGGATGTCTTGAAGTACCTATTATATTATTTGAATAAATCCTATATTGATCGAATAAATATCATGAATATATTGACCGCTGCCGTGAAATAGAATGAAGTCTTTTTAATTCTGTATGTACCAGCGTCCTTATTAATTTGAATCACCAGCAGATGAGACATTGACCAGAAACAATATCTCACGCGATTTTTGCTGGGCTGGAAACATTGGTGAGTTGAAAGTCATTGCCTATGGTGATCTGAATCAAAAATGTTTTTAATATATCTAGATCGTCCGGATCACAGATTATTTATTGTTATCAAAGAGGTTGAATAGATACAATGTTGGATAGACACAATAAAATAAGTCTGCTTATTTTGATCACAGTTATACTACAAAGAGATCATTGAGGTTAATTTTTTTACCTCTTGGAACTTTCAGAAGTTCACGTAAGAAGAATCCATAAGATTTTTTTTCTGGTATTTTCTTTTAGGTTCTGTTCTTTTATTTTTGGTGTATTGACATAAGTAAAGTTATTATGTGAAAGGAGGAATCTGCCCTGCCAAAAAACTGCTGCTATGAGTTCACGTATTTTGTTTTGTAGAGCAGATATGCTTCAATAAGTAAATCAATAAATCAATAACCCGCCATTGTACACAGTATTGTACATGAAGTTTAATAAATAAAAATAAATGAAATAAAAATACTGTGGACACCCTTTGTGAAATTTTCTTCACGTTGAAATGAATAACAAGTAAAGTTAAAGAAAATTGAAATACTTATTAACGATATAAATAACGCCTGGATATTATGCAACATGTATAGAAGTCACAGTTACAATCAAAACTCTTAAATACCAAACTGTTAAATTTTATCAAAATATGAAATCAATCCAGCTGGAATTATTGTCATCGGGAAAACACAAATTCTGAAAGTTTCAAATTACTGATAATTACTTTATTATTAAAAAATTTGAAATTACTGGTCGGTTTCAGAGCTCTAAAAGTTGGTTAAAAATTAATTGCGAAATTCCAGTGCAGACAGACAAGTGAGGTTAATGAAAAGGGTGTAAAAAGAGCGTCCATGAAATGATTTTGTATTTCGTTAAATATTTTACAGTAGTCATCCTGTTATAATATTTGTCTATTTAATTTAAGAAACAGTGCTATATGTAATATTATTCAGACCTTCTTTCGTTTAATAGTTCGCTCACACACATTAAGGTTATCATAATAAATTATATTCTACAAATGACAAACGTATTTTTAGATTACGCCAAGAATTTTTATTGATGTTTTTATTTCTATCAACAAACGTAAATACAAACGCGCGTGGCATGTTATTTTTATTGCTACTTTGAGGGGAGTAAACATAAAATGAATCTTCATTCTGAAAAGTGATGATTTTGTCTTTCTGGAGACATTGTTCTCTGTTATATTTTCTTTCAAGTATGGGTAAGTATGTGAAGTGGTATTCAATACCATCTCACTGCTGTGACAATTTATGTTATATGATCTATTGTACATCTTCAGTTTAATATAATCGTATCAAAAGCAAGTTGATATATGGACAAAATAAAAATTCGGTACTCATCTCCCTAGGTGTTACGATGTGTGCATCAGTCTGGCTTTTAGTTTGAACATTAGTAGATTTAATGGCATCTTACTGTGACAACTTATGTATGTATGATCTATTGTACATCTTCAGTTTAATGCAATCCTAGCATTTTTTTTTTCAAAAGAATGAATATGTTCTTGAAACAAGTTCATATACCTACATCCTCATACATTCCCTAAATTAAGCATAAATGCTTTTAGTTACTATAGGTGAACAAAATCTGTCGTGGCTTCGAACTCGCGACCACTACCACACATCTAAATAGGTTTAAATTAGGTTGATATCTTGGACTAAACTCAAATTCAGCACTCGCGTCCCTGTGTCTTACGATGTGCAGTGCATGATTTTGGCTTTAAGTTTGAACATTAATAGATTTAATGACATATTACTGTGATATTTATTTATTTATGTTTGATTTAATGGCATCTTACTGTGACATTTATTTATGTTTGATTTCATGGCATCTTAATGTGACAAATTATGTGTGATCTATTGTACATCTTCAGTTTTATGTAAACCTAACAAAAGCAAGTTTGTATCTTGGACAAAATCAATTTCAGCGCTAATGTCCCTGCAATGGATCTTACGATGTGTGCATCAATTTGGCTTTAAGTTTGAACATTAGCAGACTTGTGAAACTGTTTTAATCCGTAATATATTTTAATTTTCTTTTATTTTGTAAACATAGTCTTATTAACAGTCTTAATATCTAAATGGAAGATACGTGCTTTCTATAATTGACTAATGTTTTCATCGTTCTATTAGAAAGGTTTACTTTAGTTTACCAAATTCAATTCACTGTTAGATAAAAGCCTCTTCTAAACTTTTCCACTTATTTCTGTTTAGAGCTGTTTGCTGCCGTCCACGACCCTGGTCTTCTTACGGTTGTTTTGTTGGTCCAGGGCCTCCAATTAAGGATTCAAGGTGACCATCTGCCCACTACCACTTCAGCCCTGCTGCTCTCTGTGCAGTGTCGACAACCTTTGTTCGACGTCTAATCTCCTCGTTTTTTATTCGATCTCGGAGACTGTTGCACAACTTTTGCGTTATCCTTGATTGCTGAACGAATTTTATTTTGTGTGATTTTTTGGCAGTGAGGGACAAAGTTTCATAGAAAGGTGCGAACTCACAGATTAGCAAAAATATTTTAAGGATAAATACAGAAAATCATTGCCATACATTCCCCTCCAGGCAATTTTGTATTGCTCGTTTTGGTTCCAAATAAATATCTCTTTTAATACCTTGTTTTCATGTGCCATTTTCTTCTAGATACGATCTTATATTTTCATATGAATATTTTCTGATGATAGGTAGGTACATAGTTTTTTAAACGTATATTTTTTTAACATTAAAACTAAAGAAGGAATGTTTATCCAGGAACACCTGATCTCGATTTTTTCTCCTTGTCCTTAACCTATCGTTTTGTCTATGAAGTATTTTCATTTTTTTTTATTTCAATTGTTATCTTAGTGTAATATAAATTTTCTTTGATTTTTTTGCATTAATTTTTTGTTGATGTACATACACAATACACAATTTTGCCACACTTTGTAATCTGGTTGGTTGAAAGAAATTGCCTAATGGCTTTAAGCCCACCAGTGTACAATATATTTGTTTATTTTATGTGCAGAAAGATAAATAAACATTAAAATGACTATCAATGGCATTAGAAAAGGTCATATCTTATCGAAACTATGAAAATGCTTGTGCTTTGAGATAAATAAATATATAGACCTTCAGTTCATCGAACCTTTCTCTAGATATTCGGGATCCATCTAATTAAATCAACATAATACAATATTTATCAGCGATTTTATTCCCGAAATCAATTTGGAAAAGTAATGTTTTTGTAATATACCGTCTTTAATAGTTTATAATAGTTACGACCGTGTCTCTATTAACCTTTTTATTATTTTTTAAATGTGCTTTTATATTATCAGCTCCATAAACCAACCGTCTCCGGACGATCTTTTTAAAAACAATAAAAAACGTACCTATAGTAGGTATCTTAAATCAAAATACCGTTCGAGTCCGGCGTAAAAGGGACAAATGTAATAAAAGATTCGAGCTCCACGAGACCGACAAATATGGCTGTTATCTACGGAGGCCAAATTACATTTCAGGCCTTGCGGGATATCTGGTAAAAAGCGGAGGGTCTGTTCGTTCTTTACACAAATGAGCTCTTCGCGGTTCAGCAGCCATGCTTGTCTTCCATTAAAAGTCTTCTACCATTAAATGAAAATTTGCTAAACATTTATGATAAGCAAACAAACCCACTGATGATAAATATTGTGTCGTTCGTGTCAAATTTTAGGATATATCAAAGAATATAAATGTTACAAGTCATCAATGTAAGTCTCCTTATAAATATATGTATTACATGAATATTAAATCAGACGTTTGAAACTTAAATCAAAACGTTTTGAACGTATGGCATAATCCATAATCAAGAAGGACACACTAAAAAAATGAACGATGAACTTTTTATGACAATTTATTTAACATCTCAATGGAGAGTAAATTGGAATATTATGGGAAAACAAGGAACTCAAGACACCTACAGGGCTTTCTACTGTCGGCTGGTTTACGTGATCACTTTAAGTGCTTGCACAAAGTTCACTTATTATGCCTTCTTATTGAGTCAACTATCAATCCTATTTTTGAAAGTTGTATATGTTTTAATCATGAAAATGTTCGTATGAAAATAAGCTGAAACACCAACGCCATCTATGAAGTGACAAAGAAACATTTTTGTAACGTCATCTATTGACAAATTGGTTTGTAAAAAATTAAATCATGAGTCTTTATACCGCACCAGAATTATAAGTTCATTGTTTCAAATTTTTTGACTGCTAATTCTTGTGCTATTCCATTATCAATTATATAAAATTACTTCAAAATAAGTAAGAACACAATTTTTTAACTTTTTTCCACTAATTTAAAAATATTGACCACTGACGCGTTTCGCTCAAAGAGCATCTACTGAATGGTACTTGTGAATTAGTGGACCTTTTATTTATATACATAAAAGGTTTAAAAGGTAAAAACGTTTGTTAGCAATGAATTTATGTACCTATTTAAATATAAGATGGGTCAATGGCAGAGCGATTAGCGCATTGGGTTAGTATCCAGTGGTCGCGAATTCGAATCCTGCCTCGACCGATTTCATTTACCTATAGCACAAACATTTATGCTTATTTAGGGAACGTAGGAAGATGTATATGTACTTGTTTAAATAGGTACATAAATTCATTGCTAACAAACGTTTTTACCTTTTAAACCTTTTATGTATATAAATAAAAGGTCCACTAATTCATAAGTACCATTCAGTAGATACTCTTTGAGCGAAACGCGTCAGTGGTCAATATTTTTAAATTAGTGGAAAAAAGTTAAAAATGTCTGTTTTTACTTATTTTTAAGTAATTATATATAATTTATACCAAATGGCATTCCATCAAGAATTAGCAGTCAAAAAATTAGAAATATATTATATTAGTTTAAAGTTTTTATTGTTATTTTATTAGTTTGACTGAGAATTGATCCCCTTAGCGATCTTATATGTTTCTTGGGAGCAAGTAAATAAATAAATAAATAAAATATGCCAGATCATACAGTTCCTGGTTGTTATCTGATACGCCACTCTCCATTGACAGATATACGAACATTCTCCATGTTCGTATATCTCTGCCTACACCAAGTACAGAAATTCATTGTGTATATTGTTTTTTTTTTGTATTTTATTAATTTATGTTTCATTTTCTTATGGTTTTATATTTTTTCTATACTTTTATGTTATGTTATATACTATTTTTAACTGTCTTTACTATTTATGTAAAATTATCGACCTCAATACAGGCCAGCCCTAGTGAGGTCGATTATTATATATTATCATTGTGACATGTAAATCTAAAGATATATTAAATAAATAAATAAATAAATAATTTATAAGTTAATTTTTAGCTCGTTTACTAGTTTGAGTATGTAAATCGCATATTGTAAACCTAGTTGCATATACGCAGATATTGGATTTTTTCCGTCGGGAGTCAATTATATTTTTGAATGATATGTTATAAAAATTTGATGAAGCAAGTAGGTAAACGAAAATGATAGGAGTGAAATAAAGCGTAGTTACATCAGGTCTCCCTGCTGACATTGAGTTAAAAATATCGAAAAAAACTTTTCTATTGTTAATACTGATTATATTATAATATAATCAGTTGAAGGGATTAGAAACTTTCATGTGATATAAACATGGAGTAAGGAATATAATTACTTAATCTTTATTGAAGTTTTTTTTTCTATAATTTTCTTATGAATTGTATACTAATTTTAGATTTGTTAATAAGTTAATAAATCCTAGCTTTGAAATTCTAACACGTGGTATAAAAACACCACTCCGTAGCGACTGGCTACTTAACATTGCCCGTAATTCATTATAGAGTAAAAACTAAAACAATAACCACAAAGTAATACAATAACTACAAGTATTTACAAGTTTTTTGTATAATTTGAATATTAGGTATACGTCACATACAAAAAACCTCGGTTGTATTCATTAGTGACACTCAAAGTTGAGGTATTGCCGAACATCGAAAACCCATTTCTAGATTTGCATGACAAATGCGTGCGTTATGGTTAACATGCCAAAATGAATTATTTGAACGAATAACTAATGAATGTCAATGTATAGAGAAATCTCTGCGCAACGGGTATTGTGTAAATGAGAGAGATATTGAAATTGAACCAAAGCGAGGAAACCAATTTCACATCTTGTGGTATCTCTCGTTGGAACATACCTACGTCATAATACGTATTATATTCACAGTCTTTGTTCATCTACTGGTATAACAAAAGGTTTCTTAGGAGATGGATAGCATTTCTGTGTCTTTCCATACAGCCATGAAGAAATGACAAAAGAGTACTTATACACCTGACGTCTCCGTCTGTCAAATGAAAATATTTCTACGAATTTAACAGAACTTTTAAGACCATCCACAGAGTATTTTTTAATTATGTTACACATATTTCATTCCATTGTCAGGACAGAAAAGCCTATGCCAGAGTTATCGCCGATGGTGGAGGATCTGACATGACATGGAAAGAGGAAGATTTAAACTATTTTTCAAAATATTTTTTTTTCAATTACTTTCCTTTATGAGTTTTGGAACTTTTACATTTGCTTTACATTTCATACGTACCTATCCATCTGTTAAATGCCAATATTTCTAAGAATTTTCTCTGAGCGTCCTTTGTCATCCTTTTTATTTATTAAGTAGGTATATTTTTATTCTTAATATTGATGTTGTCATTTACATTTACAGTGTCACTGTTTCGAGATACAATAGCCCCGGCACAGGTATTTTTCCTAATTTTCCCATAGCTGATACAATTCTTCTGATGTCTATTAATGAATGAACAAACAAACGAACGAATGAATAAATAATTATATAAATGAATAAATATAATATATATAATAAAAAAATAAAATGAATGAATAAATAAATAAATAAACGAGGGTTCCTTGGCATAACCTATCTCTCCAATCTAATCCAAGAAAATGTAAATTCAGCATAATTTCTTTCAAAAACAATATTGAGTCAAACTAAAGTAATCGACTTCTGTATAATATACAAACTGATCACAACAATGATAAAACAGAAATAACATATCAACGTCCTATTCTATTAAAAAACAATTTTGTTTAGAAAAACCACAATATTCTTTCTACGGAATCACAGAATTAAAAAAGTCTTGTTATTAGTTGCGTTCGCTCATTTCCGTACCTTTCATGGGGTCGATTTGAAATGATAATTTGTAAGTATTTTGAAAAATATATATCCTTTATTGTTGAAACGACTTTTCTTAGGAAGAATTCTTAGCAGATAGATGATTAATCTGGTAAGATATTAAGGAACGTTATTTTTT
Source organism: Molanna angustata (assembly GCA_963576475.1). NCBI lineage: Eukaryota > Metazoa > Arthropoda > Insecta > Trichoptera > Molannidae > Molanna > Molanna angustata. Next base: position 11,930,246 of record OY754982.1, read on the forward strand.
GTTACGACTGCGAAACGCTCAAGGATTTCACGGATAATTAATTCTTGCGTAGAATAATTTCCGGCTCAAGTATTTTTTTTCGTATTATAAGTTATTCAGTTTTTAATTCAGCAATATACATGAGCAGCAACTCATCCCTTTGATATTTAAATATTTCGATTCAAATTTCCACAGTTTTTCATGCATGCTTCTTACAAATTATAAGCATCGCTTATTGCAAAAATTATATCTTTCGGAAATCGTACCTATCGCTGTGTTTTTTTGTAAAAATGATGAACACGTGTTGTGTAATTTTTTTTTACATAATTACGTAGGGGACACCAGCTAATAGAATTTGGGTCCATTATACTCTTCCAAAGAAACGTCAACGTGAATAGCGTTGGAGATTTAAAATTCAATAACATTTGCACTCCTCACTACCCCAAGGGGATATAGCGGAGATTATAAATTCACAGTTTTTTCTTGTTATTGTAAGGTCCTCTCTGTGAATTGATATTTAAGTCCTTCTGAAAACAAAAAATCCTAAACACTCGTTTGTAAATGTTCGCTTATGGGCGTGTACATTAATTTACTTCATCCCTCTAAGCTCAACATCAATAAAAATAAAAACGAACACCTACGATAATTATGCAAATATATTTCTAAGTAGGTGTGATACATTAAAGTTTGTATTTCAACGACATCACACGAAAAATTATTTAAATTCTTTGAAAGTTTAGACACCGCAACACTGTATGTGAAATGAATAATTTATTTAGGGCCATGGATACATAAGTATACTTATTCATACAATCACGCAATGCTTCACATGTGTTATTGCAGTGGTAACACAAGCGTACCTATAGACTTTCTTAAAAGAAAAACCGGGAAAATACGCACAATTTCCATAAATTATCCTGTACCTAACAATAATGTGAAAATAAAATTCAACATTATTTTATTTTCCATAATCACACGACAGCTGCTGCCAATTACAATGTTTCACTAATATGTTACAAGAAAGTACTTATTTCTCTACAATACAATATAATATTATGGAATAATTAAAGGAAGCAAATAAGATATAACATAGTCTGAATCTTTAATTTTCTGTTTCGAAAAAAATCATGTACCTACCTACATAATATTAGCGCATCGGCAACGAGAGTGTCACAACACATAAAAATACGAAATTGACTTATGTATGCCATAAGATTGACTTTCTAGAACTTTATCTGCAAAAAAAGTCATAATTATAGTGCAGTTCTTTGCAAATATGGCGCAGAATACTCTTTTTTACGGAGCCAGTTGTCTAACATCTGCGGCAACTATAGTGTCATATCAACGTTAGTACATATGTACATAGTGGACGTGCGTTTGGTGTGTGTAGTAGTGTCATAACCTGTGTAATAGCCCTGTTACGGTAAGTAACATTCATGTGCTTACTTTTATTTCGGCAAAAATAGAGTCACAATATGTGATATGACAATATTTTTGAGTAATTATTATGAAATATTATAAAGATAGCGAATAAAACAGTCACAACAATATGATAATTAAACATAAAGTGTTTTATTTCATGTAAACATCATTCATTTTGTGTATAAAAAAGACACATCAGAAGATCTTACACAAATGATCAAAAGATTTTTATGTCTGTGAAAATATTATAATAGTACATTGATTAATCTTATTAAATATAGCATTACATTTCCAATATGTCATCTCAGTAAATTTTAAATAAGATTTTCTGATACAAGAAATATTAAAATGCGATTTCCTCAAAACTACATTTTTTGTGTTGTGACACTCTAGTTGCCGATGCGCGATATGGTAGGTACTGAATTCTGAACAACGCTATGGACTCACCGGAGCTGGTAAATCTTATAAACATCCATGTATGTATGTACCAGGAAGGTTTATTCGTGTGAACAATGTTTTCACGTTCCGTATTGCAGAACTAATTTTTGGCTCAGTGTTACTATACAACTATATCACGTGTTACAAATCTGCACACTTCCACTAATAATAATATATTAAATATCGTCATGATGTACTAAGAGTATAACGTGACTTACAGCAGTGAAATCATCTGAAGACAAACGTCCCACATCCTTTATTAGGTACATACCAGTAGCGAATTTATAGACGAACCCCGAAAGCCTGGCTTTCGTCTGCAAATATAGTAAAGAAATACATAAAAAAATAAATAAATCGGGTAAAAATTACTGTATAAATTGCAGGAATAATGCCCGCGCCTGTATCAATACGTTCGTTATAGCAGTCGTGTAAGTACCGCACTCTATAGGTACCAATAGGTACCCACTGTTATTATTCACCATTTGAAGTGAGACGTCGCTAGTTGGGCTTCATATGGTGATTGTTGTAAAGTTCCTTTCTCTTTCACACAAATAGAATTTCATTACGGGAATTTAGTCTCGCTCTATATTACATGTGTTCGGCTTCAAATAGCGAAAGTCTTATTTGATTTCTTATATGAAAGCTACAATTCTTATATCTGAGGTGACAATGCATTTTTCGCATAGAAGTCACCCCTACAATAAATATTCCAACTTCGTCTCTATTGAGATAATTAAAAATCTGTTAAAAAATATCTTTGACTCCCGACAGGGAAAAAAAAAAAATCCAATGTTTGCGCATATGCAATAATAAAAATATTCGATTACTTACACATTGGTACAAGTAGGTAAATAAGACAAAAATGACCTTATAAGTCTGGCGCAATTCAGGGGTGACTTCTATGCGAAAAATGCATTGTCACCTCAGATATAAGAATTGTAGCTTTCATTATTTACAAAAAACCAATTCTCTCAATAGATGGCGTTACAACAAAAATAAATAAAAAAAAATAATAAGATTGTTGTTCATAATTTCACCCATAGATGGCTGTAGTAAAAATTCCTTATTTTCAAGCGAAAAGAATTTCAGTATTACAATATATAGAACTTTCAAAATTGAATTGATAGGGATCTCATTAAAAAGGCATAATTGGTGAACGTTGCGCAAGCGCATAAAGTGATCACGTAAACCAGCCGATGACAGGTCGTAAGCCCTGTAGGTGCCTTGATTTCCCGGTTCTCCTACAATAAATATTCCAACTTCGTCTCTATTGAGATAATTAAAAATCTGTTAAAAAATTATTAGTATAGCTTACGATAAAACTACCATTTCTAAGTAATATTTTTTCACTAGTTGACATAAATACTGTTAGTACTCTAACTGATATAAAGTTTTGAACTTGAAAGTTTTGAAAGCTATGTAAAATTAGCGCGTTCGTAGAATTTTTTTTTGTTACTATAGGTGTACAATAAAATAACCTTTTCGAAGTTTTTTTTTTCTTTAGTTTGACTTTAAGTACTGTTACTTGCATACAGTTTTAAAGAATAAAGGTAAAATTAGCGCGTTTATGGAAAAATTGCGTTGTTAGTATAGGTAGGTAATAATTTAATTATTGTGTACTTAACTAACCTTTATTATGTTGCATTTCGCAAAATGCACGATATTCATGTCTATTTACATTAGCATTAAAGTTTTCTTTTGGGGTATGGTTAATTTACGGTATTGTGAATATAATTATAGTATTTTATATGCTAGTATTTTTGGTATTCATTTACTTCTGGTTTTTTTAGTTTCAATATGGATAAATCTGTTGTGGATACTTATGTTGTGATGTCTACAGTTCGTTGAGATGTCTACAGGAAATAATGTCATATGACAGGTTAGAAACACTATCATTTCATGACAAAAAGGAATTAATTACTAATTTAAGACCAACACCTAATTTAAATCTTACTTATGAGGTCTCAAAAACGTTATTTTAATATATAGGTATGTTTATAAAACCAAATGGGTTGTCCTAATTACGAAACTTTTTGCGGGAATTGATATAATTCAAACCAATTGAATTCTTTAGTTTCATTTCATTCTTTTGGTAAAAATCAAATTGAATCAATTTTATCTCTTGAAAAGAATGCGTGTTTTATTATAATTCTGTGTGTTTTTAGTGTTTCGTTTATTTCGCAAATAATGTTAACGACAATGTAAGTCCTAATCCAATTTTATTAATTATCTCTAAAAAAAATACATTCTTCTACATATTAAGAATCATATTTTTATATTTCTAGTGGTTCGTTTTATTCGTTTATGATATTTAAAACAAACATTTTTTGCTGGCGTAATCCAACTGTCGATTTGTTCAAGAGAATTTATTTCTCTGTGTATGTGTGTTTCCCTTTTAACTTTTGATCCGCTCTACGCAAAGAGCCCAAAATTTCAGAATATATAGAAAACTATAGGCCTACAATATTTTTATACTTATAATTTTGAATTTTTCTTTCAGTCAGGGGTTATCAACATTTGAATTTTCACTATATTTTTCCATATAACTCAAAAACCATAAAAGTTAAAACGCTGAAAATTTGTAAAAATATATACGAATATAAAATAATTATTTTTGTCCAGGGTTGCGTGGCTCGAAGGTACTAGTATCGCCCCTGGTACATACAACATATTTTGTCTTATTTTTTTACCTCTACTCCTTTCCTCCCTTGTTTTATCACTCTATTATTTCACTCTTATTTTTCCTCCCAATCCTATTTTTACTGTTATACAATTTTGAACCAAAGAAATGTAATTGAATTGTTAAATTGTATTTTTTAAGTTATATTTTATATGAGAAACAATAAATTGGGTGTACAGGTTTGTATATGCTTTATTTATTTATTTAAAACATTTTGAGCACATGTGCATAATGACCGGCATATTAAAAAATGGCAATATCTTCCAACCAACCATATTTATTTGGTGAAGCCAAATGTTTTTATGATACCTACCATTTCATATGAATAAAATATATAATGAAAATATAAATACATATAAAACAAAAACAATAAAAAACGCAGGGGACAAGAGAGGGGGGGGGGAGGGCAAGGATAGTAGAAGGAGACAAATTTAAGTGTTATATGTAAGGAAATGATTTCTCAGATTTCTTGTGAAAGTGTTAATGAAACTCGAAGTTGCGATGGGATGTGATTTCAAAGACAGAATGCTTGCTTCATTTAATGTTTGTGTATTTTTTTCTGTATACCATCCTGTATTGTTTCTTGTTAAAATAAAGAAATAAATAACTTCACTTATGGTTCCTCGTTACCCGTGTTGGTAGGAAGAGATTGTCTTATGACACAAAAACAATCATTGTCCACTTGTTTTTCCTTTAAATTCAATAAAATATCAAATAAATAAACAAAGAAATTTATTTAAAGTATGTAAAAAATGATACAGGACATAATCATGACAAAGTTTAATAATATCACAAATAAAATTTGAAATTCTCCCCGAAAAGAACGAACACTTGTGCTTCGGGGAGAAAACTTAAAATTAACAACATACATAAAAGAGAAAAAGTCTACAGTTAGACACACAAAACATCAGAGTTCAGAAAAGTTGATTATTTAAATATATATAAAATGCAAAAAGTAATTAAGCTAGAATTAATATAAAGTTACACAAAACTTCACAGACACACATACATAAACAAAACTAAAACATACATATTCAAATATTCTTTCATATAACTTATGAATAATTGCTCAAAAAATACAGAATTCGCTTTCAGATTGCTAAATCCTATAACTGCTTTACAGTAGCGAAGAGTGATAAATCAAATTGCTGTCTATATTTTTACACTTGAATCGAATTTTTAATCAAAAGATAAAAAAAAACATTGATTTAAAATCGGCCTAAAACTAAAATCATCTTACTTTATTCCATTAAAACATTTTTTATTTTACCAATAACCAATTAGCTTTTCCTTTCATCGAAATGATTACATCTTGAAAGTTGCGGAAAGCAATTTAAAATTTTGTTGGATCTTGATAAAACTTTCCTCCCCCCCACGTCCTGTTCTTAAATGCTGTTTAATGTGAAATATTTTGTTTTAAGCAAAACCACAAATGAGGCGACAAATTTCCCTGGACAGAGAATCTTACTATCCATAAAATTACAAATTGAAATTAATAATTTCGAAAGTTGGCCAGTTTCAATTTCGTCCTAATAATATAACGTCAGAAAATTTAATTCCATCGATCAGAAATGACGGAGACCTGTGTGTAATACAATGCTGAAAATTTTCTCAAATCTTCTAAGACTTCCTAAGCTTGTGTAACTGGCAAAGTCTTATTTAATTTCATTTATAACCTTTTTTGAGTGATGTTAAAGCCTTTCTTGGGCACACTGCATCCATTTCCCTCCGGCACATTTCTTGTCGTCATCAGACCACCTTGCCTGGGGTCTGCCGACGCCTCTTCGGCTTGTTCTCGGTCGCCATTCTATGATCTTTTTGGTCCATCGTGAATCCTGGCATCTGGCAATATGCCCAGCCAAGCTCCACTTAAGACCAGCGACCCTTTTCGCTACATCGGCTACTTTGGTTCTTTCTCTTATGACATTCTGAATTCTGTCCCTTATTGAAATACGCAGCAACTTTCTCTCCATAGCTCTCTGTGTCACTAACAGCTTGTGCATTATTCTTTTTGTTAGGATCGATGTTTCCATTCCATAAGTAAGCACTTACATAATTGATTAAGTAATTTAATTTACCGTTGTATATTTGTCTTGGTTCTATCTTAGTGCCAACCTTGACGTATACAAGTAAGACATGGACGTGCAGTTGAAATGAGATCGCTAAGAATTTGCAATAGAAAGATGTATGACAGCGTAAGAAATGAAGACACAGGGAATGAATGTGAAATAGAGAATGATGTCATTAATAGAATAAAATTGAACACATTGTGATGGTTTGGCCACATGGGGAGAATGAATGATGAACGCCTTACGAAGAATATATACATTGCGGACAGGAATAGAATGAGAGGACCGCTCTGCTAAAAGAAAGAAAATGTTCTTGCTTTGCGCACTGCGGACATCTGGAGGCAATATATTCCACTTTATAGGACCACTGTCCAACTCCTTTAAAGAGTTGTTACTCTGTGATCCAGAAGAGTTGAGTGTGAGATGCCTCCCAGATAGCTCTTTTTTAGTAGATATTTATTAATATTATTACAAAAATAAACTCCATTATTTTCTGATTTATATTAATCTTTTCTGTGTTGGAATTGTAGCACATTCTTGAAACAATTTATATAATAAGTTTTCAAAGTTCTTATTATTCACACTGTGGAATGCCATTGTAAATTATTTATATTGACTTAACAATAAGACACTATAGTTTTACTTCCACTCAATAAATTAACTTTTATAAATTAATTATTGTAACTGCTGATGATGGACGAAAGTCCGAAAACGTTACAATAATTAATTTATAAAAGTTAATTTATTGAGTGGAAGTAAAACTATAGTGTCTTATTGTTAAGTCAATATAAATAATTTATATAATAATTATACAAATCATTTTATTAGTACTACTATTATTCATTCGAATACAAGAATTTGACAAGACTTTCTATTGATTATTATCATTTAATTCCTACGTTCCATGTTTTATATAATTAACAATATTGAGAATCAAATTGATAAATGAGCATGAAACAAAATATTCAGCAAGGATGCACATTGCACATGTTGCTATAAATATGTAAGAAGAATATGGCGTTCGGTTATTTTTGCCTTACTCGAATTGAAAATGGCGGTGATGGTGTAGGTATATAATATACTTATATCGGAGAAAGCATACTAATAAAAGCATAATGTAGATACTAGACTGGTAAAAAACTACAAAGCTTAGCTGTTCATTGATGTTTCAATACAATTATGCTAGGTGGGTAGTGGGTATAATATGGCGTGAAATTTTTTTCTTTGATCTCAAATATGCATGCAGTCATCTAATTTTTATTATGGCTATTTATATTCACCCATAATAACGGTTTGTTTAGCTAGCAAGGAAATATTTTATAATGTAATTACAGATTTTAGCCAAAGTCGTTAATATTAATTACCTACTTCATTCATGGCATCCGGATTATCTAACGCAACTACGAAACAGTATTATTATTTCAATAAGTCGGCAGCTGATGTTGAGTGATTTAATAATGGTGATAATTTATTGAACATTTATATTATTAATTTTTACTGTATTTTGTTTTGTTGATTTTTAATGCTCGCTTTATATCACTAGCTATGTGTAGCCATGATCCAATTTGTCTGGTTCCCCTTTCTAAGGGTTGCGTAGGTCAGATGGCAGTCGCTTCAATGTAATAACCAGACTCGCCAATTCCAGGATCATGGTCAAAGCGTACCCCGATAGAAAACGGGACAAAAGCGCTAAGGAGAAAAAAAAAAAGCTTCCAAGTTACACATTGGTAATTGAGACAATACATGGTTTTTATTAAGATGGATTACATATTATACAACTATCGCTACCGAGGTTATCAAAGTATGCATTAATTTTACGTTTACGTTTGATATTCCTGGGTTCGATACCCAGCAGAGGAGAGATATATTTAAATTCATTTCTCACGCAAATATTGCTTCTCTGGTCTGGAAACACTGGTTGGTTGGAAGAAATTGCCATATGGAAATAAACTTGCCGCTTCACTGAATTTTTTTTTGTTAATAGTAACAAAAATTCATGTTAAAATTAACCGAACTATAGTGACTGCAATACATTTGGTTTTGTGCAGCAAAATGTTTTTGAACATAGCCAAATAGTACAGTAATAAATAGATAAACTTTTATTTCTGGTAACAAAGGTTTGGCTAAAACACAGGTAGCCAGTTCGGTTGTCATAATATTTTTTTCAGTGATGTGCAGGGAGCAACGAACTCTTTATTGTTATTCAAAAAAGGGCTAAAGCAAAAATATTTATCTGATAATACCTACCTGTTTAAAAAAAAATCTTTTTTTTTAATTTTTTCTTCTGTTTTCTTGTTTTTTTTTATATATGTCATGTGAGTACTTTAAAGCCATAGAACACACTGTATTGTATATTTAACATTGAGTCTTTAATAGGTTTAATAGTACATTTTGAAAATGTTTTCCCCAGTAGGTACCCTCAAAATTTCTTTATTACCTACATAGCTTGAGTTTTATGAGTTTTAACAAAATCCTTTTTAAATGTTAAATTGACAATAAAAAGTAGATTTTTACATCAATCGAAAGAGAATATGAAAATCTAACTACTGAGTTTTTTTTACTATTGAATTACTGTTCTTGCTATTTTAAAACAAGTGGGTTGTGGTCAACGCTAAACTACTCACTAACAAGTCATTCTATAAAGTATTCAAATATTGTATGGAAAATTTTCAGCACTTTCATGAAATGAGTTGGTTAAATTATTTTTTATTCAAATATTTTATTATGAAAACTTGATAAATCTTCAATGCCATTTTACGTAAGTGATGTGCTTTTTTACCAATTTGAAAATAAATATTTCAAATTTTAAGTTTCCTGAACTTGGGGTCACTTTGAAATATTTGATAGTTAAAAAAATTGAGAAGCACTATTCATATATCGTTCAAAATCTAATGGGGTCTAAGCGAGTATTAGATATACATATTTTAAAATTTGAAAAGAATCAAATGAGTACTTTAGTCTATAATCGATAAAGTAAAATGAACATGCCGTACATAGCACACTGCACATAGCACATAGCACACACACAGATACATTGCGATGAAACTTTCAGAATATACTCTCAGCATGATACTAGTTGATAATCTGTAATAAAAAAAATACACTTAAAAATTGCGAAATCATAACTCCCCACTATATCTCCTTGGGTTAGTGAGGAGTAAAAACATTAAATTTTACCAAGATATTGTAAGTTTATCACAGATTTAGTGATACAAAATATTATTTCGTGTTTCATACATATGAAGGTAATTTAGTGTGCATGATTGTGCACGTCCATATGCTCAAGGCATGCAAGGCTGGAGCGAACCTAGAACCTTTGAACTAGGCAAACCCTGAAAGAAAATTGGGAAAAGTCGAAAATTTTATGTTTTTACCGTAGTTGTTCATTCCTGTAGCCATAAAAAATATTTTTAAAATGACATGCCGAAATAATATTTACATTTGTGGCCCTGTAAAGCGTCGTATCTACATACGGTTCTAATTTAAACAAATAAATTATTATCAGTTCTTGAGTAGGTATCTAGATTTTCGGCTTCTATAGGCAATTCCGCTACTGATACAAGGGTCTTTACTCTGGTTGGTTGGAAGAAATTACCGTTTGGTAATAATGACATGCCGAAATAATATTTACATTTGTGGCCCTGTAAAGCGTCGTATCTACATACGGTTCTAATTTAAACAAATAAATTATTATCAGTTCTTGAGTAGGTATCTAGATTTTCGGCTTCTATAGGCAATTCCGTTACTGATACAAGGGTCTTTACTCTGGTTGGTTGGAAGAAATTACCGTTTGGTAATAATGACATGCCGAAATAATATTTACATTTGTGGCCCTGTAAAGCGTCGTATCTACATACGGTTCTATTTTTAATCTTGTAGTATGGTTACTATAAACAAATAAATTATTATCAGTTATTGAGTAGGTATCTAGATTTTCGGCTTCTATAGGCAATTCCGCTACTGATACAAGGGTCTTTACTCTGGTTGGTTGGAAGAAATTACCGTTTGGTAATAACTTACAGATAAAGTCAATATTAAGAATATTATAACGGTAATTGACGTACATCTACATATTATGTGTATGTGTTGAGTGGTATTGGTGTGCGAAATAAAGTTCAATATGTAGTTGGTCATAAATAACCTGAAATTTTATTTATATTGCTAATTAGTCTTAGTATGTTTCAAAATGATTAAAGCAACTTGACACATATTTAAATGTTTTTTTTTTCTATTTGTTTCAGAATCAGAACTTCAGTGCTGGATTAAATTATAAAACTTCCTTTTATTTTCGTCTATATAAACAAAAAAAAAAAAACATCAAAAAAATATTTGCTATAGGTACCTATCTTTTTTTATTTTATGTGTAAATATATATTTTTTGTTCAGCTAAAATAATCTTTAAACAAAAAAAAATGTCGTCTTTTCTAAACAATAAACACCAATTTTTTTCTGTGTTACACTTAATAATGTTTCATAAAAAAAATAATGTTTCTCTCAAAAAAAATTCCGAGCAAAGTTTGCAACCTTTTTTTTGTACATTCGACTTTTCAATAACATGTTTTTATATTGTGTTTGTGTTGTTGGTACCCAAAATTATTTTTCTTGCGGATTTTTTTGCGAATTAATGGGATGCCTTCTTCAAAGTATTTCAACTCGGTAAAATTTATTCGTTAAAAGTTTTAATTTGATACATCCTAGTAAAAGTAATTTCGCATTCCAAAGCGTGACAATATGGCGAAAAGTGGCTTTCTCAGAGTTGAGAGAATAAAATATTGTTAACCAAGAAAATCCAATTAAATCCAATGTAACATTTTTAAATAGTTTAATTTAAGACAAACAAATCTGTATCAATAATATTCAAATCCATTTTACGTACATATATACCATCACGCAATGTCCCTCGTGGGGTAGGCAGAGAGAACCGACCGCCACATTTTTCTATCCTTGCACGCATCCCTTGCCTCGTCCACATTTACGCATCGTCTCATAAACGTTCGTCTGTTGGTCACGCTTTTAACATTTCCGTCTTTCAGAATATCGTTTACATTTTACATGGTCGTGCCATCCCTTTCTTGAGTGTCTCCGACCTCTCATTCCATTCCTGTCAGCACTGTATATTTTCTTCGACAGGCGTTCCTCATTCATTCTCTCCATGTGACCAAACCATCTCAATCTGTTCACTTTCACTCTAGTAATGACATATATTTTTCAATATCCGTTTAATGTTTTATTTAAAACAAATACATTGCTACATACAGAAAACAATTGTATTATTTAATTTTTTTTGTTATTTGTTTTTAATTGTTTTAATTGTTTATGGTAAATAAAACAAATAAGTAAAGGGTCAAAAGTCTTTATCTTTCCTTTTTTTGAAAAACGTTTTAAATTACTATTGTTTTATGTAATAATAATAATGATTGTTTTATTTCCTTTTAAAAAACATATTACATTGGAACAATATTGAAATATCTTGAGTTTATACAAAGAAAAAAAATAATAATATCTATAAATGAGTAGGTATATAATATATGAATACACCCATTTTTGTGGTAGGTATAATATAGGTTGTGTTCCACTATTTACCTTTGCCTGCCTAACTAGGAATAATTCCTGTTTTAAGGCAGCCAATTAAGTATTAATATTATTTATTTTTCAAGTACAAACATTAAAATATATAGTAGGTACCTATGTAATTACATTTAAATTCCTCGTAGTTGATAATTACTTTTTGTCATTTTCACAGGAATGTGTCTGAATTTAAATTGGGGAATCCTTATATAGTGAAATGCAATAAAGTATTTAATGAAAATTGATTACTAAATACCACTAAGCTCGAGTGAAAAAAGTGTTTATTGTAGGTACAAAATCCTAGGCTCTGAAAATTATTGAATGAAGTGTAATATATTTTTTTCACTGAAGTATTATAAATTGTTTTCAATTTTTTACTAAGGTGAACTATTGTGGTAGTTAAAATATAAAGTGTCATTTTCTGTTTGAAAAGCGAAAAGTTTCAGTGAGTGAAGTATTAAATGCAAAAAATACAACAAAAAAATCAACAAAGGTATTTACATATTTTAAAACCAAATTCATAAATCTGTTCAGTTGTCTGTGAATAAATGTGTGCGTGAGTCCGACAAAACACAAAAATCAGCACATTCTAATAGCAAACTTATAAATCTGTTCGGTTGTCTGTCGACAAATGTGTGCGTGAGTCCGACAAAACACAAAAATCAACACATTCTAAAACCTAACTTATAAATCTGTTCGGTCGTCTGTAGGTCGTTGTGCGAGCGTGAGACGACGAGACGTTTTGCGCGCGTGTTCGACAAGATACAAGGGTGTCAGGTCGCGGCGGCAAGTCCGGCGCGTCGCAGTACGCCCGGGGGCGGATTCTCCGCAAGTTCGAGGCGGTCCTAGGGATGGGCTGCGAGCTGGGCAAGCTGGCTACCTCCGGGGGCGGAGGGGGAGGCAGGAGCAGCCTGGACGGCGGCCCGCCACCCCCCACGGATCCCAGACTGCCGCTCACCGCCAAGCAAAAGTACTCCATGATGGCCTCATGGAAGGGAATAGCGAGGGCAATGGAGCCAACGGGGATTTGTATGTTTATCAAGTAAGTGTTTTTTTTCGTAATAGAACGGACAATCATGAAATATTGTTTTTTTTTATTTTGTTATTATTATAGCAATAATAGGGATGACTTTTATAGCGCCGTTATTGTGATAACCTCACCTCAAGGGCGTTTAAATATTATTTATAGGAAATATATCGAATGAAATCAGTAATATTTATTTATTTATTCATCTTTCTGTACATAATTTTTCATTTGTGTACCTACCTATATATTTTAAACTTGTTATGTTTTGCTGTTTTGTCTGAAATTTCATTTATTATATTTGAAATTTTTTTTTTCATTTATTGTTTTTTAAATTTTGTATTTTGAGTATTTTTTTCTCTTTATTATTAATTTTAACTTGCCTTTTGTTTTATTTTTTAAATTTTTTGTTTTTTTTTATGATTATGGTAATGCACATGTTTATTTTTTTTCTTGTTTAACAATTTTTTTAAATGGTCTAATGAGTGTAGAACTTAATCCAACTGTCGATTTGTTCAGGAGAACTTTGTTCTCTTAACATATCGACAATGTATCAAGCCAGAATACGCGAGAATTGTATGGAGAGGTCTACTTTTTTCACGGCTTTTCCAACTTTGAAGTCAAAAAACACCAACTTAGAGGCTTCGCAGCATATATGTTCCATACACGGATTTACTCAGAATTCGGAGTAGAACATTTCGTGTGTCTGTGTGTGTGTGTGTGTGTGTGTGTGTGTGTGTGTGTGTCTGTGTGTGTGTGTCTGTGTGTGTGTGTGTGTGTGTGTGTGTGTGTGTGTGTGTGTGTGTGTGTGTGTGTGTGTGTGTGTGTGTGTGTGTGTGTGTCTGTGTGTGTGTGTCTGTGTGTGTGTGTATGTCTGTGTGTGTGTGTGTGTGTGTGTGTGTGTGTGTGTGTGTCCGTCCCCCCCTTATAACTTTTGATCCGCTCAATTTACAGAGCCTAAAATTTCACAGTCTTATTCATAATAACTTATGTTAGGTTTAAAACAGTGTATAACAACAATACTGAAAATTACTATTCATAATATCATATATAAGGCAATACTGCTATATAACGGCTACATTACGCCAATATAAGATATACACGGTCCCAGGCTGTTTTAACAGCAATATAAAGCCAAATAGGGACCGAACATTTCCGATGATTCCCGAATAGTGCCGATTGTCGATGTTATTAATGTTATTATGTTAAACAATTTTTGACGTTTGTGGGTTTGTGTCTTGTGAAATTGCGAAGCGGCGTGAATTTTGTGTTTCTTGTATCAAAATTTACCAATATACCTAATTAAAATGGACAATTTTGTGAATATTGTTTCTGCTTTCAATTCAATTGCACAAATAAATGAATTCGCTATCACCGGTAGACAAATGCCCGCGCGAAAAGTGTATAAGGAACGGTGTTCTCCATTCATTATTTATAATGAAGCCGAATTTAAAAACAAATATCGTTTCAAAAAAGAAACTGTACGGTTCATAATATCATTAATATCTTCTGAGATTACTAAAAACACGAGAGGTGGTGCAGTGTCAGCGGAATTACAAGTACTTGTTGCAATTCGTAGCTGGGCTAGAAGTGAGGTTAGTTCTTACTGACATTATTATTATTAACTCCTCCAAGATATTTATACACTTATGGTTACTATAAATTTGTAATACCAAACTTCATTATATAATTTATTAATAATATTATTATGTCACTTCCTTGCGAGCTTTTTGTATTAATGTATTGACGAATAATTTATTGTAATTAGTTTTTATTGCCTACAGGTACAAGATGATGCAGGTGATCTTCATGGACTTAGTCAGCCAACAGTTTCGCGAATTTGTAGCAGAGTAGCTCGAGCTATTGCACGTCTTAGTTCAACTTATATAAAAATGCCAAGTTCATCTGCAGAACAACTAGATGTAATGAATAGGTTTAAAGCAATTAAAAACTTCCCAAATGTGATAGGCGCCATAGATTGCACACACATCAAAATAAAAAAAAATGGTGGAGAAAATGCTCAATATTTCATAAATAGAAAGGGATATTATTCTTTAAACGTGCAGGTATTTATTTTAATATTTTCGACTTTTAATTTTATTTTATGAAATTTATAGTACATTAACAAATTATTCACAAATATTTTAACAAAATAATTTAGTGTGCTTATTTCCTTTCAGGTTGTGTGTGATGCCAAATTAAAAATCAGAGACATTATATCCAGATGGCGTGGAAGCACACATGATTCAAGGATTTATAACGAATCATGTATAAAAGATAAATTGGAAAATAATGAATTTTATGGAAGACTCTTAGGAGATTCCGGTTATGCCTGCACTGGGAATCTTTTCACACCAATATTAAATCCTAGAAATATACAAGAGGAGAGATACAATGCGGCACAAATTGCTACTAGGAATACCGTTGAAAGATGTTTTGGAGTGTGGAAGCAAAGGTTTCGATGTCTATTACGAGGCTTGACAGTGTCATTAGACAACAGCAAAATCTTGATTGTTGCTCTTGCGGTATTGCATAATATTGCAATTGATTTCAATGACAATATTGAAGGTAAACTCGAAAATTTTAAAAGTAATAAGGCATTTGATAATGAACTAGTTTTACTAACAATATGTGGCAGATCAGTTAGCGCGCTGGGTTAGAAATCCAGTGGTCGCGAGTTCAAATCCTGCTGCAACTGATTTCCGTTCACCTATAGCACAAGCTCTTTTGCTTAGCTTTATGTATGAGGATGTATATGTACTTGTTACAAAGACATATTCATTCTTTTCAAAAAATATATATAAATAATTGTGTCAATACCATGAAAAATTTTCATACTTACATATATGTTAAATAAATAATAATAAACAATTCTTCCTTGCACCCTGCGCAAGTGGTGAGTTTATTGCCAAATGGCAATTTCTTCCAACTAACCAGTGATGTCATTATTTGTATATCTTATGTATCATTTAATTTCAGATACCGTAAATGACACAGTAGAACATGAGACAGCAGAAGAACATGATATAATCAGGAATGAAAATAATGTATCTATAAGAGGAAATATAATAAGAGCAAACTTCATAAGAACATATTTTTAAGGACTTTTAATGTGATCATGTTGATCTTCTTCATCCTAGCGCTTTGTCCCGTTTCTATAGGGGTACGCTTTGACCATGAACATGGAATTGGCGAGTCTGATTATTACATTGAAGCGACTGCCATCTGACCTTCCTAACCCATAGAAAAGGAAACCAGACAAATTGAATCATGGCCACACAACCAGATTTTACTCAATGATTTTATTTTATTCTGGAAACAGACAGACAATTCTGGAAACAGACAGTATATTATACAATTTTGAAATAAATGTATGAATATTGGAAGTCTCCAGAATGTGGTAACTGCTATTTTATACTGCATTAATAGTTTGTCTATCTTAACATAAAAATATACTATCGTCAGAAAATTTATAATCCTGGTAGTAACATTTAGAATGAATAAAAATGTATATAATTAGATAAATTTCTTATGTATGGAAAAGTTCAGTAATTTGATTTCAAGTTATAATGTAAAGAGCTTGAACATAGAACTGATTAGCTTTCCATGAATAACATAAAATTACTTCATATGATATCACGTGTCAAAATTTTCAAAATGCAATCGTGTTCTTTAAAACAAAATGTATCTGCTTTTATTAAAATATTTCATACAACATAAGCATTCTTCACCATACTGCATTAATAGTTTGTCTATCTCAACATAAAAATACACTATCGTTAGATTATTTATAATCCTGGTAGTAACATTTAGAATGAATAAAAATGTATATAATTAGATAAATTTCTTATGTATGGAAAAGTTCAGTAATTTGATTTTATGTTATAATGTAAAGAGCTTGAACATAGAACTGATTAGCTTTCCATGAATAACATAAAATTACTTCATATGATATCACGTGTCAAAATTTTCAAAATGCACTCGTGTTCTTTAAAACAAAATTTGTCTGCTTTTATTAAAATATTTCATACAACATAAGCATTCTTCACCATACTGCATTAATAGTTTATCCATCTTAACATAAAAATATACTATCGGAAGAAAAAGGTGTGGAGAGTTTAGTGTTGGCTCATTTTTGTGGCATTTATTCAACATGGATGATTTTTTCTGCCATGTACATGTCTCATATGCATATGTTGGAATGGGAAAGAAAGTAAATAAAAAAGTGTAAAATAAAATTGGTTTATTTTTCATTATCAGACGGTTTGGGAATACCGTCGAAGAAACCCAATTGCAAATACAAAATAATTATTAAAATTAATTGATGATATATTACAAATATTCTAAGGTAGAGGCGTTACGGTAGAGGCGTATTCTAAGGTAGAGGAGTTACTTGTCTAGAGGAATGATGATATATTTTTTATACGAAAATAAACCATGTCTTTTTTCCGAAAATTGTCTTTTTTGGATCATTATCTGAAATAAAAATAAAATTATATTATATAAATTATTGGTGTCAGTGTTAATTCCACTCTTGTATTTCATATTAATTTTAGAAAATGATGTGGTGTATGTGTGTTACAATGCTAACAATTATATCCATTGTAGTATGTGTGTACTTGTTTGTTTCAGAATACTAACTGAATTTTTAAACAATGTAAAAATATAAATTAATCACACTTTGCACATGTTCGTAAAATATTTTTTCATGTATTAACTGTCAATATAAATTTACAAACCTTTATTCCTCTGCCATTAGTTTATTATATTCTAATAACATTATCTTGTATTTTAGGTCTAAGTTACGCGACTCCTTCTTAGCAATTTCAATACTTATTTCGTGTAATTCTAATTTATGTTCCATATCTTTTTCTGCAATTGTATTGGCTATTTCTAAGTATTTTGATTTTTTCTTAGCGTTTTCTAATTTAATCGAATATATTTTTTTTTTATTTTCTATTTCTACTTCTGCAATTGAAGTTACTTGTCTAGTTATTTCTTTGTTTATGTTCATATTACTGTTCTTCGGTGTTTTTTTTGATTTAATATGAAAACCAGACGATATCTGTAAAGAAACAATATTTATTTTAGACAAAAACATAAGTGATTTTTGGTATAACTTAATTGTATCATTAGATAATATTTATTTTTCATTAGATATTATCTTTTCACAAGTTATTTAATAATGTTACCTTCTTAGGCGTTATGTCCTCAATAAAATCCTCGGTAATTTTGGGGGTTTCAATAACATTCTCATTAATTTTTGTAGAATTTTCAAAAACATCTTCAATAATGTTCTGAAAGAATATTAAATCATAGTAATTATATTATTATTCTAAATTACTTATATATTCATGAATCAACTATACATCTATAATATTCCTTCTTTTAATTTTATTTACTTATGAAGCATATTACTGCAAATAATTTAGTACCTAAGAATTAAAAATGCTATACCTATACTTAAAATAAATGTATGTTTTGATACCAAAAAAATGCTATTTGTTATTTATAATTCCCAAAAACATTTATACAAATAATAATAAATTCATGAGGACAGTATGTATATGAATAAACATAAAAAAAGACATAAAAAGTAATCAGTGGTATGAGATGCAGGGGTCGAATAAGAAATGGCTTGCATGACTATTATAAATGGTATCTAGAAAATGGGAATAGAAGTGGTGATAATTAATAAGAAAACATTTAAGAAGATATGCATGAACATGAATAAAGCAAAAACGTTTGGTATGTCAAGAAAGAATATTGTGGCATTCGGTCTTCTCTGCCTATCCCAATAGAAATGTCGTGATGGTATGTATATATGAATTATATTTACATTATCATTGACGTCTTCATCCATAAGATTATCTACCACAACTTCTGCTGATTCTTCAGCGACTGGTTCCTGTGTGTTGATCTGTAACAAATTGATGCAAACAAAGCATAAGTTTAGATAGGTATAACATAGAAATATGTAAGCAAAAATTGTGATGAGTCAAACGAACTATGAAAACAACAAAATTTAATTAATTCAATTAGACACTTTTTTAAAAAACATATTTTTTGGACAGAGTTAATGCATTTTCTTACCTCATTCATACCATCACTGTCAAATATATTTTCGTCTCTGACGAATTCTTGGGGCAGCCAAGCAATGATGTTGTCTGCATCAACAGGTGGAAGTGGCGGTGCTGGTCCACCTCCTGTCTTTTTTATTTCCTTTCTATATGAATTTACTTGCTTCTTAGCATTCATTTTAATTATATTGAATTGGGCCTTGGCCTGATTTATTGTCCTGGATTTTCCAGTCAACGCATTAAAACTGAAAACGAATTTAAAGAAATATTTAATGGTATGATTAGTACAACGCTCATTATTCAACTTACTAGAATATAATTTGAGAATTTATAAGAATATTATTAAATTCGCATACTTACTTTTCGCAAATACTAGCCCACGCGACTTTTTTCTTATTGTTTGTGTTGGTGTCTGTATTTTTGTCACCAATCACATTTAATTTTGATCTAATTAATTCCATTAGAAGGCTCTGTAAATAAAAATAAACCGGATAATTATAAATATGATCACATGTACTGAATAATCAAAAAATACATAACCTATAAGATAATATTTAATGAGAATGAACACATGGATACACTTATTACTCACTTTTTCAGTGTTGCTCCAATTTTCGCTGCGGTTTTTTTTGTCTTTAATATTCATTTTCGGAATATTATTCATTTTATTATTTATAATAAAAAATGCGCACAATAAACTCAAAATGATGCAAATGCAACAACTGTCAAATTACCGGAAAAAACACGCGATTTCCGACGTTGCCAGCTCAAACAGTAACATAGCAACGATATTGTTATATTGGTATATAAAAGTTATTATGAATAGTCAAGAGTATAAGTGCTTATACTGTGTTTTAGTTATATAATGTTAATACAACAATATAAGGTAATATTATGAATAAGACTGTCAGAATATATAAACAGTTACAGGCCTACAAAACTTTTATACTCGGAATTTTGAATTTTTGTTTCAGTCAGGGGTTATCAACTTTTGAATTTTTATTTTATTTTTCCCTATATCTCAGAAACCATAAAAGCTAGATCGCTGAAAATTGGTATAAACATAGACAAATACAAAATCTCAAATTTGAATTTTCAAAAAAATTCCAGGGTTTCTCGAACATTTTTTATTAAGAAAAGTATTTTTTTATGATAAATTTATGAGTTTAACTGCCTATATTTCCATTTTTTTTTAAAATATCGAAAAATCCGAAACACCCCAACTAGATAATTTAATTTTATATAAAAAATATTAACATTGTAGCAGGACATCTCAAATTTTTTTTAACAATTTTTATAAAAATTGAATTTAGTGACGACATCGCTTCATACAATTTGTATGGTAGTCACCTATACACAATATCAAAGAAGACTTAATAGTTTGATACTTCATCTCTAAACATACAATATACATATACCATCATGCTGTTTTCATATTCCGGGTAGGAAAAAAAGACTGACCTCCATACTATCCTATCTTGACTACCTAGGTACATGTGTTGTATAGAAAACTAAATATCATAAAATAATAAATAATTTGTATTTATGGGTTTGGTATTTATTCTTCAACTATACATACTATCGCTGTCGTCAGTTGGATCTCATGTGTTACATGCAACTAGTAAATAAATAATATAAACAAATATATTGTACATTAGCATGATTATTACCACTAGGCAATTTCTTCCAACCAAACAGAAAATACAATCATAAAGAATACAATTAAAACTACTTTTTATACTAATTAAAATTTAAATAAACCCATTTTCAACTATAAAGATAAGAGTGGCATCTATCGAATAATCTGTGATAATTGAAATTGCTGTGTATGTCTATTACAAAGCGATTACACATAGGTACAAAAATAAATTAACATCGTAGAGCATTCAGGGGTCTTTCTGCATACTTTAAGATGGCGGACCACTGCACAAAACATGATCATAATATTGATCGGAACAGTGTTGAGGTTTTGCATCTGGAGTCGAAGGGACGAAAACTGGATGGTCTTGAAATATTATAGATTAACAAACATTAAAAAAATAATGATAATTTGTTAAATATTCAAATACGACACGTGTGTCCTTTCCACTACCAAAATAATGTGCACCTATTGTAATATTATAAGTAGGTACCACCTTACATTCCCAAAGAACCAACGTACTAGGTACTCAAACTATGTACTAGGTACTATCCATTTCATTGGGCTATATTTAGTTTGAATTGTCGCCTCTGAAGATGATGGTGTAACCATCGAAAGCACTCAGGCTTATTGTAACTCATACGTGGATTAAAACTGTATATTTACAATCGTAATAATTTCATTCCACTCTGTGAAACGACGAAACAACGTTAAACTCAATCAAAATGTTTTATATTACTTCTTCGCCATTTTCATACTAATTTAGGATATTTTTTTTTTTTTTTTTATAAAAAAAATGAATATGTCCTTGTCAAACAAGTACATATACATCTTCCTACGTTCCCTAAAATAAGCAAATAAATGCTTGTGCTATAGGTGAACGAAATCGGTCGAGGCAGGATTCGAACTCGCGATCACTGGATTACTAGCCCAGCGCGCTAACCGCTCTGCCATCGACCCATGATTGATTTACTTTCTAGTGATTCCATAAAACGGATGATAACTGACTAAAGTCGCACGCTACGGAATAGTATGAAGAGTCACGTGCAACGCTCAGCTCTGACCGATCGGCTAAGGCCCGATATAAAAATAGCATGATAATAGTAATGTCGGGCATTAAGTGGGTCAATCAATATAATTGGTAAAAGACAAATAATAAATAAATAAAAATACGCAGAGTAGGAATATATTTTACTATTAACAAATAGCCATCATCGTTGATCAACCTTATTGTTGACATACCTAAGTAATAAATTCATTCAGAGCCATCATCATGGGTACCAAAGAGAGTCATAGGTCCGAATGCAGAGTCCTACCTAAATACTAAATTCTAAATACTAATCATATTTTCATTGCACAGTCGCTCACTTAAGTTAAGAGATCACGTGGATTCCTAACTGGAGGATGCTACGACGTTTTTCTATGAGAATTGCATTGCAGAGACATATCAAAATACTTAGCGCATGCGCATCGGCGTAAACTAACATTTGCGAATTGTCAAAAAGTAAGGTTTATAGCGAGGAACCTTGCAAGTGGTTTAATACTAAAATACGAGATTTTTTCGGTGGATAATGATTTTATCGGCTTTGTTGAATATGTATTTGATGATTTTGTCAAATCAAATACCAAACAGAGTATTCAGCGATCCATACGAGATGCCGAAAATTCGGTGGAATTTCAAAAAAATCGTAACATCGAGCTGTCAGTGTGAAGTTGGCTACATATGTTTGTGTTGTTTTAGCAAACATCAAACGTCAGAAGAGATAGATAGCTTTCTAAGCCCATAGAAAGCTATCTGTCTCTTTTCTTCATACACAATAATGTGAAATTCTACGCCATCGACCTTAAGTTTGGCGTAGTATTTAGTATTTAGTTAGGGATGTCTCTGCAACACAATTGTTAACTTAAGAATACTAAATACTCCAGTGAGGTTAGGAGTTAGTTCTTAAGTACCTAAGACTGTGCATTCGGGTCTTAGAGGGGCACCCAGGAGGCAAAACAAAAGGAGATCGAGGCTGAGTTGGGAGAACGATATTGTAAGAGACGCATCCCAACTCCTAGATGTGCCAAACTTAAGGGTCAGGAGAGGTTGGAGGGGGAAGTTGCTGGAGGCCAAGGCTCTATATCAGCTATAGAGCCATTGAATAAGAAGGTATTAAGAATACGATAAAAATAAACAAATTTGCTAATACCTTCGTTATTGCTATTGCGTAAACAAGTTAGGCAAATAAGTAATTGTTAGCAGATGTTCTGAACTGGAGTCATCATATTATGTTCATAACATGCATTGCATGGAAATAACAACAGACTACCTATTTTTAGTACATTTAGTTCGTGACTATAATAATTAGAATTCGTTTACATTTCGATGTTTACAATTGAGTTATATCCGTGTGTCTATTGTGAAGATATATTTATACAATACTAAAGTACTTACTTGTTGATCTATTGCGAAATCCATGGATAAACATTGTATTAGCACCTGTTTTTCAATGAAAACCATTTTACAAATATACTTGTGAAATTGCGGAAGTCAAAAACAAGATCTTAGACCCGAGATACACCGACTGCTTGGAGTAGTCGGTTGACTACTTCCGTGTATTGCAAACGAGAATTTTGTATTGAAACTGCAGACCGTTGTGCTGCGACATCTTGAAGCAGTTGACCCGGACTGCTACAAGCAGTCCGCGTATCTGTTTTCTTGCAGTTATTATAATATGTTTTTTTTTATTTTATTAAATTAATAATACATATATAAAAAAAAAACACAGTCAAAAAATATTGAAAAAGATACACAGTAAGTAAAAACATATTTCCCTTTACCAGAGTGCAAGCTCTCGTGTGTAAAGGAGACATTTAAAAACAAAAGACAGAAAATATTATAATAGGTACATAAATATTATCTATACAAAAAGAAGTTAATAATTCATTAGTAACAAAGTGGTTAATGGACAGGGGCAGAGAAGAGTGTGAGGGATCTTAGGTACTCATGTTTTAAAATGACGAATCTCACTCGTGTCTTAATATCAACCAACACATGTACATTTGTACAATATGTACATACTATACGCACGGACTAAATTTTGACTGACTAAATAGTTGCACAGCTACTCATTTTGAATAGGTATTACCTCGGAACAGGCAATATATCCAAGTACCTAATATTGATTTATATTGTATTTTGTAATAATATTGTTATGTAATTATGGCTTATATAATTCTTTTTTATTTGGAAATAAAACAAAAAAAACAATTAAAAATCAGTCAAATTTAATAAGTTCAATTTTATTTTTATTTTGAATTCATTATATTTATTTACCAGTCTCAAATCTGTTTCAAGTTGATTGAACCACACCACCCCATATACTTATAACATGCCAGATACATTTAGATATGCATGTAACACTTTACATACAAAGGATTATTTTTTTATAATCTTATAATTCCCTCTCTCGTTTCAAACCCAATGATTGCTTTGGAGCAAAGCCTCGCATCTATTATTCTATTCCTTCGTGTTGTGTGCGACCTTTTATCAGCTACTTGAAGGTGCTGCAGTCCATGTAACGTCGTGCAGACCCTCAAGATACCCCCCGGCGAGGGTGCCCCCTGGAATTTATCCCCTCTGTCATCTCCTCTATTGTACAATGCAGGATATGTTCTTGGGTAGTATAATTACCGAGAATCTAGGACCCTGAAATAAAATGCATAATAGAAGCGGCCCGATCGGCATTTTAGAAAATGAAAAATCTTCTATATTGGTACAAAGGTACCTATGTAATATTTCTTATAATTAATACATTTATATTATCGGAATGGGACACTTGGCTGCGGTCACTTGGCTGCGGGACACTTGGCTGCGAGACACTTGGGTGCGACGGACACTTGGGTGCGAGCCCACTTGGTTGCGAGTCCATTTGGTCGCGACGGACACTTGGGTGCGAGCCCACTTGATAGCGAATATTGAAATTATTATAAAAATATTTTTTTCTGCTTAGGAATGAAGTGTTTCGTACCTACTGATTTTTGTAATGCTCTTTATATATATAATACCTATGTACGGTCTAAAAGTATATAGTAAAAACAAGTTTATTAAGTGAAATTATTTTTTATACTACGAGTATGAGAATTTTTTATGCACAACATGTGAACTCAATTTTTTTTTCGAAATTTGTTGTGAGAAAAATGTAGGAAATTTGAAAAAGAACCTATGTAGTTAAACATCAATACATATCACGCCGTATCCCTAATTTATGTAATCGTAAAAAAAATTTCGTGGACGTATTAGGTACATACAATTGATTACATTTCATGATTACAAACACATATTACTATCTTTAAGTAAGTAGATAGAAACTTTTTTTAATAAAAAGAAATTTAAACGGGTTTCTAAATCATGTTTGTATTATTAATCTTTTCCTATCTCAAATCTGAAGCTACCTAATTGATTAAATTACACTATCGCATTATTGAAGATTTTTAAATTTATTTTGGAAACGACTGTCTATAAACTGTAGAGAACAAAATATATGCAGGTACTTTAGTGAATAAAAATAAAACAAGTAATGTACAGAAAATAATATCTAATATTTAAAAAAAAATAATAAATTATATTTTATAATTATATAAATATGTATTTGTAATAATGAAATGTAATGAATTGTATGTAATATGTACAAGAAAAAGCTGTTACGATCACATAAATTAGGGATACGGCGTGATATTATGTATGAATTGATGTTTAACTACATAAGTTATTTTTCTAATTTACTACATTTTTGTTATCACAACAAATTTCGAAAAAAATATAATTCACATTTCATATACGTATGGGTATAAAAATTCTCATATTTATAGTATGAAAAATAATTTCACTTAATAACCTTGTTTTTACTTTATACTATTAAACTTAAGTATATATCTTTATATTTTAAATGCCTGTATACTTGTATATCAACTACATATATATATATAAAGAGCATTACAAAAATCAGTATGAAGCACTTCATTATGCCTTTTTTTAATGAGATCCCTATCAATTGGTGAAAGGCATAATTGGTGAACGTTGCGCAAGCGCATAAAGTGATCACGTAAACCAGCCGATGACAGGTCGTAAGCCCTGTAGGTGCCTTGATTTCCCGGTTCTCCTACAGTAAATATTCCAACTTCGTCTCTATTGAGATAATTAAAAATATGATAAAATATATCTTTGACTCCCGACAGGGAAAAAAATCCAATGTTTGCGCATATGCAATAGTAAAAATATTCGAAGACTTACGCTACTTAATTATTTTATGTTGAAAATATCGATAACCTTTTAAATAAAATAAACATTTTTTTGTCAAAGATTTGCTTTAAAACCGATAAAACTATTCCATATAAAAGATAATTTATTTTATTTAATTTATTTTATAGAATAGTTGGTTTGAAATACAAACTTAATTATTTTTGAATTTGCTGTTTTGAATGTAATAACGAGGATATGATGCTTAACTTACATCTGCTACTCAAGTTACTAATTATAATTTGTATAATGAGCATCTGACATCAAAAGCGTTGAATTTGTTCTGTTTTGTGTCCAAAACAGATGTTTTACCGCATTGAAAGAGAGGTTTATGAATTGTCTGTTCAAAGTCTGCTTACGAAAATTTCCGTGCAAATGACGCCAACTTTGTTACTATTTTATTTTCAATTTTGTCTCCAATTAAATGGAGATGAACAAAAAATATTGGTTTAGTGAAATTAATACGCGTTTGTGTATTGAAACATAATATTCAGAAAAAATATGAAAAAACAAACATTTGTACTCGGTTTTTACCTTTGAATTTCAATCATTCAAAGTTGACCATGTCCGAGGGACTTTAATGTTTACCAGGCCTGTGAATACAACGTCATGGTACAAAACTAAAGGACAATAACGATTTATTAACTTTAAAGATGTCTGCCGGGGGGTTTTCAGCAACCAAGGTGTCCGTAAATGAATGACGCGATTTCTTATAGTTTTCCGTATTAAATATAATAAAAAAATACGCTTTATACCAACTGTGGGAAAACTTTGGTCTGCCGAATGTTTCAGGGCGGCCTGCAAGCAGTATACGTCACCAGTCAGAAAAACAGATTGTTTCTAAAAAAACTCTTGGCCATTTAATTTCACGCTTTTCAATCGAAAAAAAAGATCGCTTTTCAATCGAAAAAAAAGAAAACTGAATTTTTCTCGCTGCGCGGAATTTGTTAACTTTCGTCTAAATTAACCCAAAAAAATGACATTTTTTCACTGCGTGGAATTCGTTTGATTTGTTTTTTCGAAATAAATAAAAGAAAACTTTCCCGTTGCACGGATTTTGTTGTTGGGAAAAACCAACGGAATCTTTTTTTCACGGCAATCTTTTTAATTTATTCATTCTTATAAAACGAATAACATATAATATAATTAAAGTATATTTATTTCTCCATATTTATAAAATTTCACAAATGAAATTTACTTTGTTCACGCCGTTCTGAATCTGGCCCGTTGCCCCAAAAATTTGCCAACTTCTGCATTATGTCCATATTGTCCATAACGTGTTAATAGCAATTTTCCACATTTTAAAGGATGTTATCTGCGAAAGCCACCAATACTAAGGGTTAATTGTGTCCAATCGTTGTTATCTGTTGTGGTATTCTTCTTCGTTTTCTTCGTCAGCCCTCCTTCGTCCAGTAATGGATAATGGCCTCCTCCTTAGACTTCCATAGCTCCCTATCCTGAGCTGACCGCATTCGTCCGCCTCCATCTCCGCTTTATCTATCTGGAAGTGGTATCATTGACACACGGAAAAAAATCAACCTTTATACTGCAACGTATAACTCGTTGGCTCTCGCTGTGTTAGAAGAGTATTATAATTAAATTTAAACTATGTACTAAATTGAAAAATTGTCCTTGATATTTTTGAATGCACAATGAAATGAGGACAAATTGAGACCAAATCAAAGATGAACAGTTATGTTCTCGTTTGACTAATTTAATAAAAGATAAATACTTGGAATTATGTTACTTTAAAAGTTTGAGTCTTTTTAATAGCATGAGATTTATAGGTACCTACCCATATTGAAATATAATAAAAAAGTAGGACTGGTATAGTTACAGTTTTGTAATTAAACTCATATTTATTCGCGGAATACCAACTGTTTTTATTGCATAATAAAAATCATATGTAAACAGCAATTATTATTACCTATTATTTATTTATAGGCAGGCAGCCAAGGCTGATGTGCCTATATCCACTGGCGAATTTTATTATTTGGTTGTAACTATTTTGCTGTGCCCAAAAAAGTCTAGTCTTTTCTTGAAAATATTATTTCAAAACATATTGGGGCAGTTTATTCCAAGTATTCACCACTCTATTTGAAAGAAAATGCCTTCGAGGATTTGTCGAGAACTTTTCACAAGTTTTAAGCTATGGCCACGCAAATTAGGGTTATGACTATATAGAAAGAGATTTTTCATGTTTACACAGTCATAATGGCCTGCTAATATTTTGAATGTTTCAATAAGATCTCCACGTTCTCTTCGGTTTTCCAGTTTTGACAGTTTTAAGAAGTCAATTATTTCCTCGTATGTTAAGTTGCGAAGCGTCCTGGGAATTTTTGTAAAACGTCTTTGGAACCTCACAAATAAGTCAATGTCCTTGAAAAAATAGGGCCTCCATATCTGGAAACCATATTCCAACAATTCTCTAACAAATGCTTAAATGAGTATTATTCGTAAGATAAATATAAGTTTTCATTTACACGTGCATGATTTATATAAATATGATTGGTTGGAAGATATTGCCATTTGGAAATAAGCCCGCCATTTTGCACATGTGCTCAAGAAGTTTAAAATAAATATATATTTTTTTTATCATATATAAACACTCGTGAGTGATATAAAAATAAGATATTTGAAAATGATCAAATATCTTATTTTAAAGTAAGGTGTTGGGAAAATGACTAGGAAGCATTCGAACGAAGAAAGAGGTTTAAAAAAACACACGTAATACCTTTTTGGGTAAACATTTCAACACTTTGTGACAAAATATTTGAATATGAATAGGTACTACACTATAAATTTTATCGCCACATAATTTAAATATACCTTTACAATGTACTGGAACGAGCATTTCAAAATCCAAGAATCAGGAGTATACTTATCCTCCTAAGAAAGAGAACATTGTTCCCGCAACCTAAACAGGTATATCATAAATAAGTACAGTTTCTGTAGTTGTTAACCCTGAGTAGGGATTGCAGTCCGGTACCAATTTCAATCCGGTCGGATCCGGCCGGATTGGTCACACGGATACTATTTTTCCTTTACATTCCAAAACCAACAATATAATAAATGATTGAGTGAGTGCATTACCAAATGTTTATATTTTACATACATACATACCATCACGCCATGTTCCTTACGGGGTAAGCAGAGAGAACCGAGCGCCATACTTATCTATTTTTGCACACATCTGGCATCGTCTCATACATGCTCGTCGATTGTTTAAACTTCTTATGTTACCTTCTTTCAAAATATCATTCACATGGTTATGCCATCCTTTCATGAGATGACCCCTGCTATTCACTCCATCTATTACACCCATGTATATTTTTTCGGTCAGTCGTTCATCGTTCATTCTTTCAATATTTCCAAACCAACTTAAGGCATTCTCTTTCATTTTACATGCTATAATCTCTCCTTGTATAATCTTGCATTCTCTCGTTATATCATTCTATTACTTACATACTGTTCTTAGTGATCTCATTTCTACAGCATTTATTCTACATACTTTCATGTGTCTTTTGCCAGGTCCATGTTTCACTGGCATACGCCAAAGTAGGCACTACAATTGCATTGTGTACTGCAATTTCGGCTACATGTGAGATGCTTTTTATATTTCATAAAATAAACTATATTTAAATCTTAAATCAAAATTTTCAACCGAAATTATTAGAAATAGACGATTTAGGAACGTCGAAGAGTCTCATTCTTATAATCTAAATGAAAATAATTAAAATAAATGAAAACTTTTATATATAGATAATTTTAATCACTATCTCAATTCAATCAATCTCAAATATCACTTTTGATTTTGAATAACGGATCCGAAAATCTGATCCGTTAAATTGGATTCGGTAGACGTATAATGATTCCGGATCCGGTTTTCCAGTTAGCCATCCCTACCTCTGAGTATGGTGGCTTTGTTAAGCGAAAGCGCTAAGACTTCTATTATTTTTAAACTCACTCTTGTGGATAGGAACTTTGGTTGAAATACATTTGTAGTTAAATTCATAAAATAGACTTCTACTGGGTAAATGAAAATATATTTAACTCAAAATAATATTAAGTGGCGAGAAACAGTATTTTTTATTATTTAAATCGTAGTAATTGATGGAGT
Source organism: Molanna angustata (assembly GCA_963576475.1). Taxonomy (NCBI): domain Eukaryota; kingdom Metazoa; phylum Arthropoda; class Insecta; order Trichoptera; family Molannidae; genus Molanna; species Molanna angustata. The sequence continues at coordinate 11,960,546 of OY754982.1, forward strand.
GATCATCAAAAACTCCTTTAAATATCGAACACTTACGTACTGAAATCAATTTATAATATTATAATGATATTTATTTTTTCTATCCGGGCCTCAGTAAATTTCACCGGTAATATATAATATCGATCTGTTATTGAAGTGAATATAATTATAAGCATTTAATTGAAACTTTGTGTTACTGGAACTAACATCTAAAGCTAATGTGGTATTACATCACAGATTGTATAGAGTACCTACATATGTAGTACCTGTATTCAATAGTGCCTAGTTACCAAATAATGGTTTTCATACTATTGAAACACTGACTATTTTGTCCTGGACAACTGCCAAGAAAAATCTTTCTAAAATGCATTATTGATCTTGTGATTGAAATATTAACGAATGTTTACATTTGCATAACATGTAAAGACTTAGTATGTATGGATCTGTATACTTATTACACACTTTCTACCTACGATTAGTGAATTATTGTAAGTCAATGCACATGTGAAATCAGTTATGTAAGATAAAATCTACACTGTAGGTATAAGACGTGGCGCTTTTATTTGTAATGTTGTTGTATCGGGATTATAATTGAATTTTTTGACAGATTTTTAATTATCTCAATAGAGACGAAGTTGGAATATTTATTGTAGGAGAACCGGGAAATCAAGGCACCTACAGGGCTTACGACCTGTCATCGGCTGGTTTACGTGATCACTTTATGCGCTTGCGCAACGTTCACCAATTATGCCTTTTTAATGAGATCCCTATCAATTCAATTTTGAAAGTTCTATATATTGTAATACTGAAATTCTTTTCGCTTGAAAATAAGGAATTTTTACTACAGCCATCTATGGGTGAAATTATGAACAACAATCTTATTATTTTTTATTTATTTTGTTGTAACGCCATCTATTGAGAGAATTGGTTTTTTGTAAATAATGAAAGCTACAATTCTTATATCTGAGGTGACAATGCATTTTTCGCATAGAAATATCTTTGACTCCCGACAGGGAAAAAAAATCCAATGTTTGCGCATATGCAATAATAAAAATATTCGATTATAATTGAAATTGAACAATAGTCCTTTCAAAGAGTTCTCAAACCAATCTTCTTTATTTTATCAAATACATTGATTATCGATTTTGATGGTAGGTACCTACTAACACAATCTTTTCTTTTTCAACTAACAGGTAGGTACTATGTCAAATATTAATTAATCACGCACCCTTAGATTAGGCACGCACTCAATAATAAGTTTCTACATTCTGGAGACTCCTAATATTTATCGTCTCACAGATCCAGACTAAAAACACAATCAAAACTGTGTCCTAACCGGGAATCGAACCCGGTACCTTTGGCAAAGGTGTCAGATATCTAACCAACTGAGCCACAAAGGTCGTCAGTATCTTTTTGAAAATAGGTAGGTAGGTACTTACTGAATAAAAGGTTAGCGTCCACATACGCGATGTCATCATTTTTTTGGCAATTACCCAGTTTAGTTTTTTGAATTCCATTTCAAATAATAAATCGTGACATCGACATTAACGGGAAGACCGTTTTGGGAGTTGAAATATTTAACAACTGGAAAAAAATGCTTCACCAGATGAAACGGTATCACTGTTTTTAAAGAATAGATACACACTACACGCGTAGAAGTTTTTGAAGGTAGGTATATATGTATTGGTTTTTTTAAATGAATTAAATATCAGGTTATGATTATATTTTATATATCACATAAACATTTACCTTCAAATATGATGTTGCAAAATTTGTCAGTTCAAAATTAGATACCTATTCAATTTACAGTAATGAAAGGTATCAATTAGGATTACTTACATAGTCAAAATTCGTATATTATTGAGAACAGTAATTACAATTAAACTCTTAATTCATGTCGTTGTCTTCGACTAGATGGTTGACGCGTGAACGAAGGTTCGTTTCGCTTGCCCGAACAGCTACGGCCACCGTTCGTTGATCTTCGGAAACTGTCGGGGATATATGCATAGCAGTTGATTAGGAGCGTAGCTACAAGATAATTAGTGTGTTTAATAAAACATTTTTTTTATTTATTTATTCAGCAACAAACAGGTACAACTACTTTAAACAATAACATTATGGTAGGTACTTAATATGACATAAGTATAATATGTAGTACATATAGGGCATTAGAATATTATTGGAGAATTTTTATTAAAAAAATATACTTTTAACCATATTTTTCATTACTAAATCATTGTACAATTTTTGGGATACTTTCAGTGTAAAATAATTTGAGTTAGATTTGACGTCTTTTTTTCGTACAAAAATTAGTCGTTTCTTAATTTGTATTTGCTTTGTTCAAAATGACAGAAATTTATTTTTCCTTATTCCTTTGTTTTTATTTTCTTGAGACATTTCCTTAATTACTCCACTTCCGGTTAAATGTTTACTTACGGCCGCTATTAATTTCTTAAATTTAAATCTCTTTTGAACATTTATTGATTAGTTAAATTACTTATGGAATGAATTATTAAAGAAGTTATCGTGAAAAATAAAATCGATTAAAGCTTAACAAATAAATATCACAGCGTTCGATTCGGTGAAAGAATGTTTGAATATTAATTGTAGAATAAGTGATTAGTATATTGATGTGAGTAAAAGAAATATCAATGAAATATTATTTAATACCTATTACAATAATAATAATAATTTATTAATTTATTTCTCCTTTATAAAATACATACAGGAACCTTTAATTTATTAGCAATAAATTTAGGATATATGTAGCAATAACATTCTCATAAATTTAAATATAAAGTTACACTCACTAGTTTTTTAATATCAAGATCATTTCATATTTGAAATTTATCTTGTTGTACTAATGTTTACTTATCATTATGTTAACTGGCAATAAATAGTTGTTGGGAAGTCGGTACCATGATTTGAGTTTCTCTTATCTATATCTAATTAGGAATAATTCATATTTTAAGACAGACAATTATATCATAAATTTAGTCACACGTCTATTTTAAGCTATATACTTACACGAACTACTGAAAACAGAAATGAAAAAAATATAGTATAAGTTTTTATAGTAAAAAATGAAAAAGATAGTTATCGAACTAGAAATCAAATCAATAAACAAATAAATAAGTAAACAACTAAAGAAATGAAAAAAAAAGTGAGATTATTCTTAGAATAAAAAAGAAAATAATGTAATAAAAAAGAGAGAAACAAAATTAATGTAAGTATTCAGTAATAATGAAAAATTAAAAAAAATACAAATATATTACCTATAATTCCAATGAACTGTTAATTCATAATGTGAATCACTATTATTATAATATTATGCATTGTAAATGCACGCTAATTTGGTTTAAATATGTAGGTATTACTTTAGTTTTACATTTAGTTAAACTTTTGCAAAATTAACTCTAAGAACCTAAACGGTTTCTTTGATCAAAGTGTATTATTAAGAGAAGCTTCGCTTCTTACAGAAGACAAACAGAACATCTAAGAGTTGAGTGATTTTATTTTTTTGCAAAAAGAGAGTTATGGAGTCGTGTTATAAGGTTTGACTTTGTGCTTTCGTCCGTTCAGCAGAAAATAAATTCATCAAAACAAGTTTCTCGCCCAGTTCTTTCGGATACAAAAATACCGTCTGGCAAAACTTGTGCAATGTGTGCAAAAATGTGAAGTATTTTCAATAGTTTACCCACATAATAAACAGGCTTAATGGACCCCTATGATTTATTTTCCCTTCATCTCTCAAATCTGAATAACTATTGATACATATGTTACAGTAACAAGGTAACTAATATTGTTTATAAAGTGTATGCATATTCATAGACTAATGTAACATTACAATGCACTCCATTATCGCAAAGTGCATACATTATACTTTATTTCATACTTATATGTGGGTTTTTGTAGGGCATTTACAATACAATATTTGCAGTTATTATCTCTATCGTAGGTACGGACACTTTACTACCAGGTTACTTATATGCATATTGCATATAAGTAACCTGGTAGGCATATCTACACTAGATTTGATGTGATAAAATGAACTAGTTTTATAGAGTGATTTTGCTGTGGATATTTCCATATAAATTTGATATTTCAAACATATGTAGTTTCATTAGTTAACTCAAAACGACATTCTCTTCATATAATGCAGCTATTTCTTTTTGGCACATTTCAACTGATAAAATTAAAATAGGAAATTTCTTTGTTTAATTATATGAGAATTTTTTGTTTGACTTGTTTCGGAGCAGACCCGCTCCTTCGCCCGAACAAACTAACATTATTATACTTGTTACATGAAGATGAAGAGTCATTACTATGATTTTGTGACTAACTTTAAAGGAACAACGAAATACACCTCGTCAGCAAACCTTCCTTTAATGGCTGTCCGTTTCATTCCAAAGTTTCGATACTGCAAACCATACGTATTATAGTTAACTGGCGTTATATCAGTTTTCAAGGTTTTTAATGGACATTACCAATAACATTTTATATATAGACACGTTATATGAGAACAAAACGCCCTACAAAAATGGTACAGTTTAACAAATTCTTACAATATTACAAAGAAAGATAATACAATAATATTTATTCAAACACACACTGCAGACATATTATTTTCTCTTTTATTACATTATACTTATCTCTCATACCAAATAATGACTGTGAAAGAGACGGACTGATATTTAGTTATAACTGTGTGAAAGAATACAACAACAGAATCCCTCTGCATACCTAACATGACTGCTAATATGACTTGAATACTCTTTCGTTTACTCAAAATTAAAATAACCATCGAAAAATTTATATAAATATATTAGCTATCGAATAAATATGTAGCATGAAATGAAATATCTAGTCGGTCTTTTACAGTTCTAGTGTAATTTTTACATGTTTTTATCACAAAATTTGTCCAAACACTACAACATCTTGCTTGTAACTAAAGAGCGGAAAGAATTAAGTGAGTTATGCGCCTTACTTATTGTCTACTGAATTTATAGACTACTAACGTATCTATTGTTTTTATACATCATTGGATAAAACACGCTGTCTTTACATATAGTTATTGTGCATATCATGCTTCGTTTTTATGCATTATGTGACATCTTCCAGCAGACTTTCTTAAACATGAATATTAAAGATGAATTTTCAAATAGATAAAGGTATGTAAATAAGTGAATTAATTAGTACGTTGTCGAACCAAATTAATTCCACTTAAGTCAACGCGAACATAACAAAGTACATCATTTCATAGTAATTATTATCACATGGTCCCTCAATATTCAGGAAGATTGCCGTGCTGAGAAATTTCGTGATTCGCAAAGTGTGATTTTGTAACTGTCTATTTTCATACCAATATTAAACGTTCTAGCTTTTACGGTATCTGAGATAAATACATACATACATACATACCATTACGCCGTTTCCCTATTTGGGGTAGGCAGAGAGAACCGAACGCCAGACTCTTCTATCTTGGCATACCTGTTTTGCCTCATTTACATTCATACATCGCGTCATACATGCTCTCCTATTGTTCTGATTTCGTTGCCCTCTTTCAAAATGTCATTTATATGATCATGCCAGCTTTTTCTCGGTCGACCCTTACATCTCATTCCACTCTTTTCAGCCTTGTATACTTTCTTTTCAGTCGTTCATCGTTCATTCTCTCTACATGTCCGAACCATCGCAAAGCATTTATCTTCATTCTACTCAAAATATCCCTTTCAATCTTACATTCTCTTCTGATATCTTGATTCCTTATCCTATCATAAATTGTTTTACCACACATTCGTCCACATTTCCACAGCGTTAATTTTACTTTCATGCGTCTTCTGCCATGCCCATATCTCACTTGCATACATTATGGTTGGAACGACAATAGCGTTGTGCACAGCGAGTTTTGCTGGCCTTGAAATAATTGGGTCAGCCATTATTGTTCTTAATGCACCATTTACTCTATTTGCTGCCGTTACCCTTCTTTCTATATCCTTTTCCAATTTTCTATCGATACACATATTCATCCACTTGTTCTACTTCCTAGATACACATATTCATCCACTTGTTCTAGTAGTTCATTATTAACTCGTATCTCGCATATTGTTCGTCTTTCGCTCTTCTCAAATACCATTACTTTAGACTTAGCTCCATTAATTCTCAGTCTATTTTGGATGCATCCATCGAATACCATTTTTACCAAGTATTCCAAGTCTTTCACACTTTCTGCCATTAATACCTTGTCATCCGCATACATAAGATCGCATACATTCACATCATCCAGCTTCAAACCTATATTTGCATTCTTCAGTTCTTTTACACAGTAGTCAATGTACAGATTAAAGAGCCACGGTGATAGGACGCAGCCCTGTCGTACTCCCTTGTTGATGGGGAACCAATCCGTGAGAGAGTTATCAACTCTCAAACAAGCCTGGCTACCCTCATAAAGAGACGCAATTGCTCCTTATCAGCTTACTCTCCACTCCGTACACTGATAGCACGTTCCAAAGTTTTTCCCGGTCGACTTTTCCAGGTCTATGAAAGCACAGAAAAGCTTCTGGTTTTTGCCAGAACCTTTTCAATTGCCATTCGAAGGGAAAATATTTGGTCAGTGCATCCTCTACCTCTAACAAACGCTCCTTGTGCATCCCATACCTTGCTTTCAGTCACCTTTCGTAACTTTTGATCTAAGATACTAGCATAAAGTTTTCCAACTCCTGCTAGTATTATCTTCTCACTATCTTTTTTCTTATTTAATTCCTCTATCACGCTTGCCCAAAACTTATCTTTCTCGCTTTCTGCGCTCGAATTCACCCCCCCCCACCCCCGTGATTCCGATCTTGAATTTAATCCACATAAGTCTTGAGCTGACTAACAAATACTCTTTCATGCACTCTACCATTCGTCTTTCTAGTATAGCCCCTACTCCCTCGCATGCGAATTCATCCTTTTTTATTCCTGACCATAATTCCATTATTCCATCATATCTTTCCTTCATGCCACTTCCCTTTCTTGTCCCCCTAATAACTCAAAAGTTATTAGGGACACACACACACACACACACACACAGAGACACACTAAATCCGTATATGGAACATATATGCTGCGAAGCCTCAAAGTTGGTATTTTTTGTCTTCAAAGTTGGAAAAGCCGTGAAAAAAGTAGACCTTGCATTCTCGCGTATCCTGACTTGAAACATTATCGATATGTTAAGAGAACAAAGTTCTCTTGAACAAATCGACAGTTGGAAAATCTTGTTAATTTGACAAAAAAAAATATATGTAATATTAATTCTATGGTAAAAACCAATAAATAATTTTCATGATCAAGTAAATAAATTCTCATTTTAAAATTGTTTTCCAACTGTCGATTCGTTCATGAGAATTCAATTCTCTGAATGAATCGACATTATTAAGCCAAGATGCGTGTACGAAGGAAAATTTTGTAAGGCGTAGTGGACTAGAGGCCTCGCAACATATATGTTCTCATACATGGATTTACTCAGAATTCGGAGTAGAACATTTTATGTGAGTTTTGTGTGTGTGTGTGTGTGTGTGTGTGTGTGTGTGTGTGTGTGTGTGTGTGTGTGTGTGAGGGTGTGTGTGTGTGTGTGTGTGTGTGTGTGTGTGTGTGTGTGTGTGTGTGTGTGTGTGTGTGTGTGTGTGTGTGTGTGTGTGTGTGTGTGTGTGAGGGTGTGTGTGTGTTTGTGTGTGTGAGGGTGTGTGTGTGTGAGGGTGTGTGTGTGTATGTGTGTGTGTGTGTGTGTCCGTCCCTTATAACTTTTGATCCGCTCAATTTACAGAGCCCAAATTTTCAGAATATATAAATAGTTACAGGCCTATAAAACTTTTATACTCAGAATTGTAAATTTTTGTTTCAGTCAGGGGTTATCAACTTTTGAAAATTTGGTTTATTTTTCCATATATCTCAAAAACCATAAAAGCTAGAACGCTGAAAATTGGTATAAACATAGACAAATACAAATTCTCAAATAATTTTTTTTTTAATATTCCAGGGTTTCTCAAATATTTTTTATTAAGAAAAATATTTTTTTATGATAAATTAATGAGTTTATTTCCATTTTTTTTAAAAATATTGAAAAAAGCCGAAACACCCCAACTAGATTATTTAATTTTCTATAAAAATATCAGCATTATACAATTTTTATAAAAATTTCATTTAGTGACGACGTTGCTTCAATTTGTATGGCAGTCGCCTACACACAATATCTAAGAAGACTTAATAGTTTGATACTAATATCCAAACATACATACATACCATCATGCTGTTTTCATATTCTGGGTAGGAAGAAAGGACTGACCTCCATACTATCCTATCTTGACATACATACCTACATGTGTTGTAAAGAAAACAGAGTATCTTAAAATATTCAATAATATTGATTTATGGGTTTATAGTTTATAGTTTGGTACTTATTCTTCAACAATACATACTATCGCTATCGACAGTTGGAGCTCATGTGTTACATGCAACTAGTTAAAAAATGATAGTCTAAATCGTAGTATTTAAATCTTTCTTACCCAATTGTATTTGTAAAATCGTGAATAAACAAATTTGTTAAATTCATAAAATTAATCTTTGTACATTTTAATTTTAAATCTTATTTTCCTAGAAACGCTCAGTAATTTTCGTGTGAACATCTTATATTAATTCAATAATCATTAGTGTTATTGTTCTTTGATACTAAAATCTACGTGAATAAATAACATTATCGTTTATGTTTGAATAAAGATATTTAATAAGAATGAAATATGAACATAACAAATATAATGAAATTGATCGAGTGCATAATAATGTGAAGTTTTACATATATTTATTTCAGTTGACCGATAGTTTTTATGTAGAAAGTATTTGTTAAGAAACTATCAGGTGATGAGTAAACAAATATTTTATTTTATGTAGCCCTTCGGGAACTAACAGGTACCTACTTTGTCAAATAATTATTTTAAAGCACCCAATAACAAGTTGCCACATTATGGAGAATAACGATATTAATCGTCACACAGATCCAGACTGAAAACACAATTTAAAACTGTGTCTCCGGGAATCGAACCTGGGATTCTTGGATCAGCATCAGTGATTCAGTTCAGTCATTATGTAGAAAAAATCACGTGATGGGTATAAATGTTATAGGATGATGTTATAGGACTGTATAAAAATGATCTCACCGATGTTTCCTATTGTTCTGGTTCACAATGAATGTTTTTCCTGTGCACTGGTCAAAAAAATTAAGACATCCACACGCGGTGATCTTCAAACTTATACTGAATCGCACACTTGTCACTTCCCATTGTTATTGTTATACAAAAATCTTTCAATTTACATAATATAAACTTTTCCAATACAACGATTTCTTAGCACATCGGTGAAGAGAAAGACAAGGAAAGGAGACATGGAAATATTTTTCCACATTACCGCCCACTCAAATTATAACAAAATTTGACGAATTGTACATACATTGTACCTACATATCACGGTGGCCACAAGCAATATACCTAACGTTTAACAAACTCATATCTTTTATGAAGTCATCACAAAATAAAATAAAAATTCACATTGTCTACATAATTCATTACAATACGAACACATGTCATACAAATAAATAACACTATCCACAACAAATTCACATACTTTATTAATAAAAATAATAAACAGACCTTTCAGTGATAACGAAAACACATTAATTGTTATTTTAACCAATTACATTATAAACTATACTATTCTTTACTATAACTATTCTTTTCAAAACATCTAAGGGACATATTTTCACAATAGGGGGGCTACTCATGACACACTCTTAATATGTTCTTACCTTGCCTTAATCTTAAAAAAATATAAATCAGTACTCGATCATAATTCAATATTGATCTTTCTCAATATTTAATCATGAAAATTTGTTGATATCTACGTTTAGTATGAAATTGTCACGAATTGTTGTGAAAATTTATAGTATTATTTAATTAATTTGACCTCAAAGATTGTTAAAATCTAAAGCTACTCTTAATTTGACTGCAATCAACTTTATGAGTAGCCCTGCAGGACGAACAAATACTCCCACTCTGGTCTTAACCTTTACCACCCGTACAACGTTTTCTTCTACTGGCAAGGTAGGCATAATTCTTCCCAAATTCTTTTGAAAAAGATGTAACATATCTTTTTTCACCAACACTAAATTTCACACCGTAGGTATATATGAATCTGAAGTGAACCGATTCTTAACGCTGTTGAATACTCCAACTCCAACAGTTGAATTCTATATTCCAACGTTTCCAAAAATCCTGATGCATTCTCGTGATCATCTGCCATCTATCTCCAATAAGCCAATATTATTTTATAAACTCCGCATATTATTTGGAAAAGTCCATTAATATTAAGTTGAGTACAACATAGTGTAATCAAAAATGTATTAATTTTATTTTCATACGTTGCAGCTATGAGCTATTTTCATTTTATATTACTTCTCGGGCAGCTTACAGGTAGGTGGTACTATGTCAAATGTTAATTTAATACGCACCCAATAATAATTTGCCACATTCTGGAGACTTACTATAGTAATCGTCTCACAGTTCCAGACTGAAAACACAATTAAAACTGTGTTTCCACCCGTAATCGAATACGGGACATTTGGATAAGCAGTGAGATAACTTACCAACTGAGCCACGAAGGCCGACGACCTATTGCTTTGTGCAAATTTTAATGTAAATAAAGCAAACTTTCTGTGAACAAATTTCGAGTACAACTCTGTCCAGACGAAGGTGAGGTTATGCTCCGAAACAAGTAGATGCTTAATTACTACAAAGAAATATGTTTGTTTTAATTATAACCTATATTTTTTTTTCCTACCGCTATTTATACTAAACAGTTTACTTAATGTCACCACAGTCTTTCGAATTATTTTGCAGTATAATATTATAATGCTACACTTTTCTACCTTAGCAAATATTCATCACCCGATTTACATTCATAAATTTTCTTTGACGATAATTATTATGCACAATATATATTTTTATATATGTAAGTATGAGATGATATGAGCAGATCATATTTTAATTGGACGCTTGGATTCTGTAGGATGAGTAGGTAGGCTAGGTATTCAATAATTCATCTCTGAGAATTCGAAATATTATTTCTTTTTCTTCGAAATATTTTCATCTCCTTTGATTTCTTCATTAATAATACAAACATCTCGAAATTGAATACAAACCTTCTAGAAGTTCGCGTTTCATTTCATATTACGATTTAAATTTCTTCGTATCCTGTTTCATTACGTAATTACGATTTTTTTTGTTTTTATTTCGTATTTATTGATTTAAAAAAATATTTTGGGATCGAAATGTGGGTGGGTCCAACAATATTGTTTAGTGTCAGTTAAATGCTGAAGAAATTTATAGAAAAATGAAGAAGTCTAGTTGTTTAAATAAATAAAAATCATGATAATACATGAATAATTCCTGGTTCATCATCCGAAAGAAGTCAAACCTTTAAAATCGAATATCACAAATGAGTTTATATTTTATTTAATACGATAAAATTGAGGGCATTTTCTGTGAAGTCAAGTTAAAGTGGATATCTCCATATCTCCATGAATCTGTTCAAAGAGGAGAAATTTTATCTCATTTCATTTTTATCAACCATTCTAGTTGTAATATTCTCTGGAAGTTCATCTCGTATAAAAGTCTAGGTTTCCTTTTTACTATCTCAGTTTCACATCTATGTACAAATTGTACAATCCTTCTTTACTATTCAATAATGCATGTGTGAAATCTTATTTAGAACTGAGGAATTATATCGAATTGTTGAATTTCATTTAAAAATATCTTTTAACAGATTTTTAATTATCTCAATAGAGACGAAGTTGGAATATTTATTGTAGGAGAACCGGGAAATCAAGGCACCTACAGGGCTTACGACCTGTCATCGGCTGGTTTACGTGATCACTTTATGCGTTTGCGCAACGTTCACCAATTATGCCTTTTAATGAGATCCCTATCAATTCAATTTTGAAAGTTCTATATATTGTAATACTCCAGACTGCGCAGTAGAATATCAAATGTAATGAAACAGAGGGGATCCCGCACGAATAAATTTGATGTAGAACGCCTGAAGTCACAAGAAACAGCAGAACAGTTTGCTGCGGCTATGGGCCCCAGGCTGGATGATATCAATACAGATGTAGAGCAGGATGATGTTGACTCCTACTGGAACTGTGTTAGATCTGTGGTTACCACTGCAGCTGATGAAATTCTGGGAAGAAGGCGTGCACAATCGCGAGAAACGTGGTTTGATGCGGAATGCCAATACGCGACCAATTTAAAGAATGATGCATACCTCAGAATGCAACAGCGACACCATACACGTCAGGCAGTATTAGAATATAGGGACCTGAGAAAGAAGGAAAAGAAACTGCATAGAAAGAAAAAACGTGTATTCCTTGAAAATCAGATCAGAGAAGTTGAACTAGCGAACGCCCATAACAAGAGCCAACTCTTTTACCAGAGGGTCAACCAACAGAGAAAGGAGTTCAAGCCCAGGCTTACGATGTGCCACGATAGTGAGGGAAACATTCTGAGTGAGAAACAGCAAATTCTGAATAGATGGATGGAATATTTTGACACTCTTCTGAATGTAAGAGGGAGTGAGAGCCTAACGGGTACTAGGGACGTCTACAACGATGATGCCAGCAATACTGAGCCGCCACCGACAGTAGAGGAGGTGGTGCGTGCCATTAAAAGCCTGCATAATAATAAATCACCTGGAACAGACAATATTCCCGCGGAATTGATTAAATATGGCGGGGAGAAGCTCCACATCCACATACATTATATAATAAAATCTGTTTGGTGCTCCGAAACCCTGCCAAGTGAATGGAACTGTGGAATAATTTGCCCTCTCCATAAAAAAGGAGATCCCATGAAATGCTCTAATTACAGAGGCATTACTCTGCTGAATGTCTCATACAAGATCATGTCAAATATTTTGTGTGACAGACTGGGGAAATACTCGGATGGCATTATTGGAAAATATCAAACTGGGTTCCGTAAGGGAATGTCCACAACTGACCAAATTTTCTGCCTGAGACAGATACTGGAAAAAACTTTAGAGTTCAACGTTGACACATACCATCTATTTGTTGACTTTAGGGCTGCTTACGACACAGTAAACCGAGAAAAACTCTACAGAGCCATGGATGAGTTTAATATCCTCAAGAAACTAGTAAACCTAGTGAAGCTCACAATGTCCAACGTCGAATGTCGAGTTAGAATACAACAGGACATGTCCGAACCCCTGAAGACTTTCAACGGACTGAGGCAGGGAGACGCACTTGCGTGCACACTGTTTAACTTGGCACTGGAAAAGGCCATCCGAGACTCGGGTATTCAAATTGGTGGCCATATCTTCAATAAATCTGTGCAACTCCTTGCCTACGCTGATGATATAGATATCATTGCACGCTCGGAAAATGATTTAAAAATTGCATTTAAAGCCCTGGCTGCATCAGCAAGGAATATGGGGTTGATGGTAAACGAGGGAAAGACAAAGTATATGCCAGTGCATGAACGTCGAAAACCGCCAGATTTGCGAGTCGACGATTACACATTCGAAACTGCTAGCGAGTTTGTGTATCTCGGTACTATGGTGACAAGTGACAACAATGTCTCAACTGAAATTAAACGCCGAATAGTGTCCGCAAATCGGTGCTACTATGGGTTGCAGAGGCACATGAAGTCTCGTCACCTCACCAGAAAAACGAAAGTCCTCCTCTATAAGACTCTAATTCGGCCAGTACTCTCATATGGATCAGAATGTTGGGCAATCGCTAAATCTGATGAAAGAGCCCTGGAAATTTTTGAGAGGAAGGTGCTGAGGAGGATCTACGGCCCGACTTGTGACAATGGAGAATGGCGTATCAGGCACAACTACGAATTGTATGATCTGTACAAGGAGCCTACCATACTGACAGAAATAAGAATTGGTAGACTCAGATGGGCTGGACACATCCAAAGAATGAGCGAGGAGGACGTTCCAAGACGGATCATGAATGGTGCACCGGGGGGACGAAGAAAAGTTGGAAGGCCGAAGCTTCGATGGCTGGACGGAGTGGTGAAGGATGCGAACAGCATCGGCGTCCATAACTGGCGCAATGCGTCGCAGGATCGACAGTCATGGAGGCGGGCTCTGCAGGAGGCTAAGACCCGACCTGGGTTGTGGAGCCACAGATGATGATGATGATGATGATGATGATATATTGTAATACTGAAATTCTTTTCGCTTGAAAATAAGGAATTTTTACTACAGCCATCTATGGGTGAAATTATGAACAACAATCTTATTATTTTTATTTATTTTGTTGGAACGCCATCTATTGAGAGAATTGATTTTTTGTAAATAATGAAAGCTACAATTCTTATATCTGAGGTGACAATGCATTTTTCGCATAGAAGTCACCCCTGAATTGCGCCAGACTTATAAGGTAATTTTTGTCTTATTTACCTTGTTATAATTATAAAAGTTGTTAATTAAAAATTGATTGATTCATGTATGCTAAAATTAGTCAAGAGTATTGCGTAAAAAAAATTCGTTTGGTTCATACGTTGATATTTAAAGCCACTTTTAGTAATAATTTATAAAATTGCTAATATACTAGTTTTATTTAAGAATTTAAAAACCTACGTCTTATTTATTGTACTATTTTTTTTCTATTTTATATTGAAGCATGACATGTGAGCATATTCTTTATGCGACTACAAGCATCGGTTAAGGAAACTATCCTATTTCATCATTCCAGTTCATTTCCCAATTCCCAGTTTCCTTATAACCATATCCTAAATCTTTTTTTCTTGAACTCGTTCACCTTATCAATGTTCTCTTCTTGGAATAAAATATTTTTATTTATTTTTCAATTGTGTTACTATATTATGATGTGATATTATGTAAAAAAGCTGTATAGCTACTTCTATATTATGATGTGATATGTAAAAAAGCTGTATAGCTGCTACTATATTATGATGTGATGTGTAAAAAAGCTGTATAGCTACTTCTATATTATGATGTGATATGTAAAAAAGCTGTATAGCTGCTACTATATTATGATGTGATATGTAAAAAAGCTGTATAGCTACTTCTATATTATGATGTGATATGTAAAAAAGCTGTATAGCTGCTACTATATTATGATGTGATATGTAAAAAAGCTGTATAGCTGCTACTATATTATGATGTGATATGTAAAAAAGCTGTATAGCTGGTACTATATTATGATGTGATATGTAAAAAAGCTGTATAGCTACTTCTATATTATGATGTGATATGTAAAAAAGCTGTATAGCTGCTACTATATTATGATGTGATGTGTAAAAAAGCTGTATAGCTACTTCTATATTATGATGTGATATGTAAAAAAGCTGTATAGCTACTTCTATATTATGATGTGATATGTAAAAAAGCTGTATAGCTGCTACTATATTATGATGTGATATGTAAAAAAGCTGTATAGCTGCTACTATATTATGATGTGATATGTAAAAAAGCTGTATAGCTGGTACTATATTATGATGTGATATGTAAAAAAGCTGTATAGCTACTTCTATATTATGATGTGATATGTAAAAAAGCTGTATAGCTGCTACTATATTATGATGTGATGTGTAAAAAAGCTGTATAGCTACTTCTATATTATGATGTGATATGTAAAAAAGCTGTATAGCTACTTCTATATTATGATGTGATATGTAAAAAAGCTGTATAGCTGCTACTATATTATGATGTGATGTGTAAAAACGCTGTATAGCTACTTCTATATTATGATGTGATATGTAAAAAAGCTGTATAGCTACTTCTATATTATGATGTGATATGTAAAAAAGCTGTATAGCTGCTACTATATTATGATGTGATATATAAAAAAGCTGTATAGCTGCTACTATATTATGATGTGATATGTAAAAAAGCTGTATAGCTGCTACTATATTATGATGTGATATGTAAAAAAGCTGTATAGCTGCTACTGTCGAATAAAATAAAATAAATTAGTAACAACTAAAGGCCCCCATTCACGATCGTGCCATCCTTCCAAATGGCTTGCCATCACTCTAAAATACGCTCGCGAATGTCAAAACCCGCGCAGCCCAATTGGCCTCACACACCAAAATCGAATTCCAAACGATCGAAACTTCACTCCGCATCCTGCCGGCACGGCATGCTCGTGAGTGTGAAAACCAGCGGTACATAGCGCCGAACTGTTTGACACTCTCGTGAATGCGAAAATACAACATTTTCTCTTTGTTTTTTTTCTTTTTATAC
This sequence comes from Molanna angustata, assembly GCA_963576475.1. Lineage (NCBI taxonomy): Eukaryota > Metazoa > Arthropoda > Insecta > Trichoptera > Molannidae > Molanna > Molanna angustata. The sequence goes on from OY754982.1 coordinate 11,976,848, forward strand.
ACAAACAAACCGCTATAGCAATTGTATAAAACTCATCATCAGAATTATAACTCATTTTTACTTGAAAATTTCAAGTAATAGAAATTATAATGCGAACGCGCCTAACGCTTGTGTATGATTTTGATATAATTTTGATGGCTCGATGGCGCGATGGAGTGCCCGTGAGTGTGATGAAAATTTTACAATGCTCCAAATGGAGCTGGTCCATATGGAGCGACGCCAATTGACACGATCGTGAATGGGCTGCCTAAGACACACAGAATTTTTATTAGAACGATATGCACATCATTTTTATCAGTTAAACATATAATCGTTTCATAGTAAAACAATTAATAGGCTCATCTACTTCCATTAATAATCACATACATTGTCTTCTTCTTATTCGGCTCTTTACATTTCCTCTCAATATCTTACTGTCGAGATCATGTCATTTTTTTTAGTGCTCCTCGACCTTTCTTTTTCATTAGATCTTTTATTCTGCCTTACTAATTTTTCTGTTGTTCATTTGCACGTGGCCAAACCCCTTCAACCTATATATACATAGGCTTTCATTCTGTATTCATTCTGGTAACAAAATCCCATGTTGCCATAGGTACACATTAGTCTTATTTCTTCATTCTCAACTCAATCTAAAATATATCTATTTGTCAAGGCTGGGTTGTTTCAACGAAAGTATCAGTAATAGTATAGTTAAAATACTTTTACTGATACTTTTGTTCGAGAAACACAGCCTAAGTGATATTGTTTCTACCTCATTTCTCCTACATGTGTATATCCTCTACCACAGCCAAGTTTAAATCGCATTTATAAGTGTTGGAGCTATTTACGAGTAGTTGCTAACTATAGGTTCCAAACACACATACAGCACATAAGTTTGAAAATCTCAAATAAAATTTTATCTCCGATGATTTTATCGGAAGAAAATGAAATGTTGAATCAATAATTCTGAAATAATTATATGTATTGGGATCTCGCTTCGCATCCATATGGATATATAAGATTTGCCATATATTCGACATCAGCAAAATTGATGGAATCTAATTCAAATTTATGGTACTGTTATCCTTTCCCTCAACCCTCAATTTATTGTAAATAGATCCATAACCATCTTTTACTGCAATCGATCTGTTAATAAAATTTAGTTACCTACTTTTATATAAGATGTATTTCGAGTACCAATCGCACAAAATTCTGCATGGTTATATTTTTTGGTATAATAAGTTAACTATATATTTTTTCATCGGTATTTTTAGTTACATTTACCGAAACAGTAACATTGATTTGTTGTCAGTACAGTATATATGTATTATGAAAGTTCTTTTCCTGCAATTGCGGTTAGATTTTTCTAAAATAGTAACATGAATTACCTATATTAGTTTTTCTGTTTTTTTGGTATAATTAGGTACTAGTATATTATTACCTAGGTATATAAGTTTTTTATCCTTATTTTTTGGTCACAATTAAGAAATATTTAAATTGTATTAGTACCTAGGTATATAAGATTTTATCAGACTTTTTGGTTACATTAATTAACTACTAGTACGTTGTTCCTTCTACTTTCTCATGAAATCTGGAAAATTAATAAAACTTTTTTTTATTAAACTTTTCAAACTTTTTATTTTCGAAATCATACATATATCCAACAATGTGAGGTTACTAAAGACGTGTGTGTGTGGATTACATTATAAAAAGAATCACAACTTGTGCGTTTATTTCCAAAAACTAGCCTCGTCACACCTACAAAGGTAACTTTTAGAATCGGTTGTAGAGTTTTTCCTCATTTTTGAATATGTGAGATGTTATTTTGCAATTAAAAATACAATAGGCAAAAAAAAAACACTTTTCGTGTCCAAATATACGACACGTTGATCCAATATTCGCACTTCCTGTCTGTTTATACCAGGTCTAGTTCAATCAAAAATACCTTTGTTTAAAAAAAAATTATTTGATGTTGGTAAAACGTTTTTTTGTTGGAAAAATAAATAAAAACAAAGCACTGGCTCTTTCTCTCAAAACTTGCTAACGGTTTTCTCTCAGGAAGGAATCCTTTCAACTTTAACGGAAATCAATTGAATATATTTTTCCTGATCATACACATCAGCGATTTCTTATAAAGTAAATATTTTATTGGCTTTCTTGAAATCTTACGAAATAGGTATCACGGTAATATCAGATAGAAAAATATATACGAGTTTTGTTCCATATAATTTGATATCATATTGGTAAATAAAATCATATGAAATATAAATTTGCAGATCGCCACGGCAAAGTGGTTGAGTATACAGACATCGCCACACGGTGTCGACTCTGGGCTACGATCATAATGAACGCCGAGTACTCTTAGTGACGCTCTATGCCGTTCATATTGACCGGAAACAGACGCTAGAAAGACAGACACTCTGTGGCGTTCAGATTGAACGTCGAGTGTACGCACCAAACGCTCGGTAAAAATGTCTGGTGAAAAACGCTCTGACAGCTATAGTATCTTGTTGACTTCTATTTTATCTGTGGAATGATGACTTATATTTGTTTCTGTGGTATCCATTATGTCAGGTGACATTATTTATGATGACAATATGCATTCACGAAGAGGTTAATTTATAAAAATAGGTATCATTCAAAAATTTCCAATAAAAGGTCAGAAGAGATCATTATTTAATCAATTGCCCAATTGTTGTCTTTCGATGAAAATATAACATAAAAAGAGACATGTATGATAAATGACATTTGACATTTAAAACGCCCGATGCTGAGTTCAGATTGAAACGTCGCGTCGCTCGAAAGCGTTCAGTGACATTGGTGTGAAAAATGTCACAATCTGCAACTTCAAGTACATTCGACGCCCGACGTCGAGCGTTATATCTGAACGCAGCCCTTGAAATGGAAATATCAGTAACTTATTTGATTTTTCTCACAGTTTTATTTCTGAATTTACCTCTAAATGCATTGTTTCATTAACTAACGATTTTAGCATAATTTATTTTGCAATGTATACTATCTACCAAAATTTATATTACAGAGTTTACTATCTACCATAATTTATTCTAAGCTTGGCATTTGGTAACAAACTTTACTAGCGTCCGATTGTAAAGAGGCAGTTTCATTCGTGCAATTATTGTTATCAGAGATTATATCGACTTATTTTCTATTTTACACCGTACGTTGAAAGTTAGCGCGTTACCTTTGCAAACATTTCGAATCTGGGACAATATGGAAATGTACCGACAAATATTCGAGTATATTGCTTCGAGTCACGCGATACCTACTCGATGGCACATGAGAATCGATTTTCTTACATTCTTCACTGTGAATTAAAAAATAATATCGTCAAACCGTTTCCTTATTTGGATTAGGCAGGAACAACCGAGTCACAGAATATCTTTTTTTTACTATTGAAATTCAAAATACATAATCACAATATAAATACAATTAAAAATATTTTATATATTTTTTTTTGTATAAATCATCTCACAAAGTTGAGCCTGTCCCGAGGAGGTTAAAAATTACTTGCCTTATATATCACAGAAAAAACATTTTGAAGTTGTTTAATTTCTTTTCTCAAATATTAAAGGTAGGTACCTATTTTTAAATTAAAATTTAAGCTGTTGTTATTTGATCATGTTTTCGCAGTATATTATACCCTTTTTTTTAATCCATATTTGTATTGTTTTCTTAAGTTTCAAATGTTTCAGCAACTATACGCGTTTGTCTTTGGATTCATGAAAAGATGCAGCTGTGTGTTGTTTCGTTATTGTGTTGCGGTGTAAAATGATTAATTTATCTTCATGAAAATGCATAGGAATAGTTTTTAAATATAATTGAACTGACGGATATGTGAATGTATTTTTGATCTCCACACTATGGAATGGTGGAGAGTCATAATTTCACAATTTTTAAGCGTATTTTTAACAACAATTTCTCAACGAGTATTATGTAGAGAGTGCACACTATGAGTTTTTTCGTGATGTGTTTGTATGTATGGCGAACACCGAATTTTTCAATCTTGACACATATACATCGCCTCATCAACAATGATATACTGTCTCATATATGCTAAACTTGCTAGTAATGCAATTTTTTTACATAAATTTCTCAACAGGTATCATGTAAAAAGTGCATACTATGAGTTTCGTGACAATGTTTTTGTGTGTATGGTGTATTGTGAAAACTGTTGTCTTCTGGGAATCTTATATTTGCTTAAGAATCTAATAGAAACATACTTCCTAAAATGCATTTAGAGATTGTCAAGCATTCGAGAAGAAAAAAATACACTTACGATGCTATGTAGTGGAGAGTTTACTGTTGGTTACAACCCCCTCGTTTTATTATGACCATAATTAAAGTTTTGTGCCTTAATGGGAAAAACCATATTAATTTTAGCATATTAATTAACATACGATTCTCTCTTTTATAAACGTCCATGCAGGAGTTCCTTGATACATTGGTCACTGTTGCCGAACCCAAAAGAAGTCGATGGTCGATAACGATTAAATCTTCAATTTGCAATCGTTAGTTGTTTTTGTTTTTGCACCATTGAACCCGGATTGCATTCCATAAGCTACTCTTTAAGCTATGCGTGTCTTTGCTGTTCATTCTAGTGTTCTGCGGAAGGACTGACTGCAATCCCCTTATCCATATACGAAGTGGGTAGAATAGTATCATTTTTTTTTTCACCTTTTTTTATTATTCTGAATTGTATTATTCGTATCCTTCAAGATCCTATTTAGATGATGGACGAACCATGTTATTTTGCCAACCATATTGTATAGGTACGACAACCATCACTTAATGTCGTTGCATACGTAACATGTTTTAACCCGCATGGAACGAGACGAAATTTTTTGGAAACAATAAATGTATAGGAAAGAGCATACGTCACAGGTGAACGGACGGGACGGCGACGTGGCACCCAAGGAATTTTCTATGAGACGATATCGCCTGTTCTGTTCCGTCCAGTTTAAGAGGACATATAACGCTAAACCTAGTGACTGAAAACATGATATTTTAAAACAGCCTAATGCATTGTGAAGTTAAGTGTTAGTAAAAGTAAATATCGCGTGCGTTAAAAATGGTTTGTATGTGATTCAAAATATCGGAACCCCAAATTTATTGATTTTTTGAACTATAAAATCAAACCAGAATTGAAATGAAAAAAAAACTCGGTCATTTACTTCGAGTTAAAATATTAATTTATCTGCAACACATTGTTATGGAGTAATTTAAATAAAATGTTGCAAAAAAGGATTATTTCAATAATTATTTTAGAGAATTTATGCTGAATTTTTAAATTGTGTGACAAACATTTACTATAGAAATGTTGAAAATACATAGGTAGGTACTTGTGGTATTTATTTTAGAAACACGCTTACTATTACACACATTTGAGAAATTTTATTTAAAATTGGAGTATTTAGGTTAAAAATGTTTCGTACCTACACCTTTTTATCCAAATTAATATAAATCAAACCTAGGACGCTGGTACAGAAGTCAAATGAAATACTATAATGGCTCGGTGGTCTAAATAATTATCATTACCTTTAATACACACATCAGATATATAACACTTTTCTGAAATCTTTTTGGAAACTTTTCCACGAAGAAGACTGTGGCCAATACTGTACCTACTCTTCCATTCTCACTTAAATTTAAGGGATTATTATTCCCAAAATATTGAATATTAAAAATATTTGTAGTGGTGTGACGTTCAGAGGATTTTCATGACCATCTGTAGTAAATAATTTCCAATGACAACAGCTGTCAGAACAACGTAGAAATAAATACACAATGTATTTTTTAATAAATATCATACACGATTGAGTTTTGACATAGTGAATTTTACAAAATCTGTAAATTAATAATGCCGTGTTTGCAGAAGAATCTGATCAAATGAATGAATAAAATGATCTTTACGTTTGTGAGGATCTGCTAATAAAAAAAAACGAAGTTAACGATATTCCACAAGCGAATATAGAAGGTTCCCTCATTTTTTGCACCACGGTGTCACAATTGCTATTTTATGAGGCTCCATTAGCTAGGATCGAATACTGTCCTTATATGCGTAGAATATGGTCTTTGCAAATGTAGAATTTATCATAAAATCGATACCTTCGAAGAAGGCATAAGAGAGACTGTGGTGTTCCATGCAATTTCTGCCAAGTTCCATAGAATTTACAAGAAACGTGAATTCGAACATTCTCGAACTATCGATAAGTACCTATATAAGCTCGTTTTTTCATTCGGCCGCCATTGTTCCCTTAGCTGTCAGTTCGTACGCGTCAGTCAATATTAATCAGCCGATAATTTCAATTTATTAAGTTGTTATAAGGTAAAGTTGGTTTTGTGAATAAAAATTGTGAAGTTAAGTAAGTAATCTCTTTCATTCAGTTGACCTAAAACATTTCTTTGCATTTGAGATGAATTAATATTTAGAGGAAGTTGGTTGTTAAGATTCATAAATCAATTATTTAACACGCCTAGTAAAACCTTCCAATAATCAAGTATCATTTCCATGGGCGCTTATGTTATGGTCTTGTGTTGCTCTAAGAAACCAAGCTGTTTTCAGTCCTATGGAGAATGAGACAGGCTTTCTTATACAGCAGTCAGTGAAACCCCATCTGGACGTTATCTGTCAGGAAGACAGACGAATGATGAAAGGACATTTGGACCTCGTCGTATCAAGAAGGTTTTGTGACACAGGAATAAAGTCTTTCAAAAGATGTGGAAAAGATACATAACGAAAAACGTATTACAAACGTCGAATGAATAACTTAAATAATGGAATAAATAGATAATTAATCTTCTTGCGTGCCTCTACGTGTTCTTCCTTAAAGATAAGTCATTACAAGGTTATTCTATCAAAACTAAAATGCCAGTTGATTTGGTCTTTTGATTCAATGGGTTTCATCAGAAGCCAGAATATAGAACTTTTTAACATATTGATTTTTCACCCCAATGACCAATTGACCCAAATTTTCCGAATAACATTGTATCAAAACAGAGCCATGATGAAAGTGCCTTTTGTACATTCATACATATACATAAATAGGATATATATATTTATTGTATTTTTAGTCTCCATAGCTTTATTGAAGGTAGTAGAGATTAATGTTTTCATATTTTTTTTTAAAGAATGATCTGTGTTCTTGTAACAAGTACATATAAATCCTCGCACATTCCGTAAATGATTGTGCTATCAATCAATCAATCAATCAGTGGCACTACAACCCATAGTGGGTCCTGGCCTCGTCCAGAAGCTCCCTCCACCCCTCCCTGACCATCGCTTCCTGCCGCCAATTCACAACGCCCATCGTCCGCAAGTCCCTCTCTGCTCCATCTAACCATCTCAGCTTTGGCCTACCGACGCGACGCTTCTTCTGCCCATTGATCTTGTAGCGAATATCTTTTTAGTGGACAGGTTTCGTCCATTCTCGCTACGTGACCCAGCCAACAGAGCCGGCATATTTTGATGTACTGGACGACGTGTACATCTGAGTACAACTGGTGCAGTTCGTGGTTGTACCTGATACGTTATAGGCTCCATTTTCGCATACGGAGCCATAAATGAGTCTCAATATTTTCCTTTCAAAGAGAACAAAAGTCCAACTGTACATACTGAAACATAGACCCTAACAAAGGCCGATGAAATGCTTGTGCTATAGGTGAACGAAATCGGTCGTGGCAGGATTCGAACTCGCGACAAATGAATTACAAACCCAGTGCGTTAACCGCTCTGCCACCACCCATCTAAACAATATGTTTTTTTTATATTTTTACTGTGCACTTATGTATATTATACATTTTTCATATAATGTTTGTTAATTATAAATGCGTTTAACCTTGTACCGTATTTAATGATAAACAATTTCAGTAATAAAGTAATATAAATTATGATGATCTTGAGGGAAGGTTTCGCGTAAACGGCGCAATGCAAATTTCACACGAAAACAACAATAATAATTTTATGTCAAATTTTTGACATCTCAATAGAGACGAAGTTGGAATATTAGAGGAGAACCAATAACTTAAGGCAACTACAGGGTTTACGACCTGTCATCGACTGGTTTACGTGATCACTTTATGTGCTTGCGCAACATTCACCAATTATGCCCTTATATTGAGTTCCCTTATCTATGCAATTTTGAAAAGTCTATATGTTTTAATAATAAGAAACTGATCGTTTGAAAATAAGTTGTTTTTACCATCGCCATCTATGAAAGAACGAAGAAACCTTTTTGTAACGCCGCGTTTTTTTAAACAATGAAAGCAGCAGTCCAATGAAAGCACATGAGGTGACAGTGTTCTCACACATATGTCACCCCTGAACTGCGCCAGAAATATTATTTCATTTTCTTGCTTGTTTACCTACTTGTACTAATGTGTATGTATGTCTTCTTTCCCCTTAGCGCTTTTGTCCCGTTTCTATCGGAGTACGCTTTTGACCATGATCCTGGAATTGGCGAGTCTGGTTATTACATTGAAGCGACTGCCATCTGACCTTCGTAACCCTTAGAAAGGGGAACCAGACAAATTGGATCATGACTACACATAGCTAGTGATATAAATTCGCAAATAGATTTTTAAAAATCCAGAGGTGCGTACCCCGCCCGGAATCGAACCGTCGACCTCAAGCAACGACATTACCGCTGGGCTATCACCGCTATGTACTAATGTGTATGTAAATAATTTATTTTTTAATATTACCATTTTTTAATATATATTTTTTAATATAATGAATGTTTCGAATCTACATTTCTGAGACGAAGCTACTGTGGAAACCATTCCTTCAAACATTTTCATGTCATCACGTTTTTCCGAAAAGCTAAAAAACGAACATAATAAACCTATATAAAGCCTCAAATTCCTTTTGTGATGTTAAACTCGATATGTAAAATATCTTATAGGGCTTGTGAGTTGTTACACGAATTGGATATATATTATGTAGGTATAAGTATTCCAAAAAACTTCGTTTGATATCTCATGATTCCTAACATTGATGTTAAGAGTGTGTTTTTATAAAGATTTTAACTTCCCACGTATCCCATATATTATATTTATTAAAAAAACCACAGAAAAAATATTATTAAACATTTTTCTACCTATGTTAATAGGCATAAAGTTGTCTCAAGGTGACAATCTAAAAAACAAAAGATTGAACAACAAAAAATTTAAGAAATTTGAAATTCTTCAGATTATGAATTGCGTAAATTTTTTTGTAGAAGTTCATTTTTAAAAATAGTATAAATAAATGCAAATCAAAAACTTCGTTTTACTTTATTTGAACTTTGTTTTACTTTATTTTAACTTCGTTTTACTTTATTTGCTTCCCTTTTTCATTAGTAAATAAATATTACTTTGGCTGGATTGTTTCAAATAAAATATCAGTAATAGTATAGTTAAAATACTTGAATTTCGTAAAATTGTTCAAAATTGAGTCATCTGACGGCATTAGATTTCAATGAAACTACCAAAAGTATTGAACAATTTTATGAAATCAAAGTATTATACTTTACTATACTTTTACTTTAATCTTTGTTCAAGAAACACAGCCTAAGTTAGTAATAAGTTGTTACACAAAATGAGTAGCGTAACATTTTTAATGTTGTATTTCTTATTATAAATTTCAGATCTTAAAATAGTTCTGTGGTAAAAAAATCAACTGATTATTATGATTGTGAATTTCAAGTTATTGAAAATGGTTAGTATCGTCTAAAATGGTTAGTTTTTATATGTTCCACCATGATATATAATAATTCCATATATTTCGTAAATCTATGAATGTATAAATTTGTTTAGATATTGGGTTTTTTCTGTAAAATATTTTATCATGTAAAATGTAATTGAATTTTCATTACAAGAGAATAAAAAAAAGTATTTTCTCTATTATTTTTCGTGTCTGGTAATAATGAAATATGCTAAAACATCTCCTCATATACATAAGTGGGTAGATGTAACATTTCCATATCTCGGGTAGATTGAGTTCTGTACTATGAGATTTGTAATATAATAAGGGTAACGCCAGGTACATACATACAATATACATACATAGATATCACCTTGATGGTAATCCTTAGGGTGAAACACTCCCAAGAAATTACTTTCAATGGTCATGCATGAGCTCCGTCGATGGTGAGCGTAGAAAATATAGAAGTCTGAAAGAGCCATAATCGAGTTTTATAGCGCCACAAGTGCAACTGAAGGGTTTTATAATTAACAATCTTAAAGTGTGAAAGACACAAAAGTGAAAATATAGTAATTTAGTTGATAAATTAATATCCTTCAGTCTATCGCGTATTTCAAAAATATCGTTAAAAATACAACTCCTTTTTGATGTATGAGGTCGTAAGATGTATGCAGCATCGAATTAATTTTTAAGTGCAGATTATACCTCAGTAGAGACGAAGTTGGAATAATATATTTGTAGGAGAACCCAATAATCAGGTCTGTCATCATAATAAGCGATTGCGCAACGTTCACCAATTATAAGCAGCCTAAACGGTCGTCATATTATAAGGAAAATATACATGTTGAACCATAATCATTGTTAGACATTTTTCGGCGCGCACGATTTTACGTATTCGGAAACGGTGTCTACTAAGTATTAGGTGATTTTGGAATTTACCGATAATACAAGGTTCGGAGACAATATGTATATGTAAAATCTGTATACATTGTGTCGTGAACGTGAAGCATTGTACTGCAATCAAGATATTGTGACAGAAAGAAATACAGGACTTGGTGAGTCATCCCTTCATACAGTCCACTAAAAACTCCTTCCTGTATGAAACATATCGCACAATCATTTTTGTTTGATTAGAGAATACCTGGTATAATGGAGTTCTACACCTTAAACACCGTCAGTATTGACAATTTAAAAAATATATCGTTTTATTGAAATCCATTTGTAATGAATAAAGAATCATCGAATTCGGACAACGTGGCAAAGAAATATCACTGATTTTGCAGTTTTTTTTTAGTTTTATATGATTTTTTCGTGGATCTCATCATCAGATCTTGACCAAATTGAAATGGGACCAATCGGAAGATCTTTTTAGTGAAAAATATTCAACAAAATAGGACAACGTAAATAGGTAGCTTCAGTTTAAAGAGTTTTTCCTTTAATGGCTGGCTTTAATTTTATGGTGATGAGTGATGATGATAATTTACTTGAATGTTTGTTTGCTGGTTTGATATTTCACTTGTTCACTGTTCACTTTATATATATACCTACTGATTTTATTGGTTTTTGATTATGTCGATCGACAGATGATATGTACTGACCGGATGATGATGCGAAAGATGGAGGATAATGAGAAGTATTGGAGTATATGGGAAAAAATGGAACAGGTATATAGGTTGGATCAGTCTTACATGCAACACATTTAAATTTTGAAAATAAGTGTATAGATTGATTGAATTGTACGTAAAAGTGATAAAAAGTTATATATGACCACACATAACCTCTTCGTTTTTGGAAGTCGGTTAAAAACCTTTCCCTGTACGTTCTTGTATGTAACGAATTATTTGAAAACCAATTTAAACTGCTCTGTTTCCGACAGATAAACTATATTATTTCAATTTGAAATTCTCGAAAGCTTTTGTTTCTTCTGTTGAAAAGTACAAAACAAAACACGTCATTCAATGTAAATCCATTTGATGGCGGGAAACAATCAAGTGGAACAAATGAAAGCGTATTAGAAGCTGTTTTCCATGAGGAAATTAAAAACTGGATGAACGAAGCTCAACATGTAAGCTTTTAAAAAGGATTCGAACGAAAGATTATTATTCTTTTTTTAACGGAACCATTTAAAATTTAAATTAAAAATTGTAGGTATGGCCACAAGCCCTTCGAAAGAAATTCCTCAGATATCCGAAATGGATATTATAGCATTAAAAATATGAAACATATCAATGTACGATAGAATAAAAAATATGAACAGAAGATAAGAATCCAAGATATTGTTTAGGTTCTGCACCTCTAGACAACGTGTCATTTAGCTCAAGATAAGAAACAAGAAAAGATAACTCAATGTATGGAAGTGACAGTTGCCAGTCACGTGACAACTGTCACTTACATACACTGGGTTTTCTTTTCTTGAGCCAAATGACACGTAGTCTAGGGGAGCTGGTTCCTAACCTAGTGAAGTAGCTTATGTTTGCATCTAGATTTAAGAAAATTTTCTGTATTATGTTGTATCTGGACGTATAAAAGCTATTATTAATAAATTGTATTTTACAATTATAAAAAATGTTATTAGAAAAATAATGATTTGAGATGGTTTGCCGACATTGAAAAAATTTAATATTAATGACTGAATATGAAGATACGAAAAGTATGAAATGAGGGCAGGGATTGCCTAAAGAAAGCCTGCCATGACTATGTCATTGTTTTTATGAAATAACGAATTTTTATAATTATTGGTACATGAGTGAGAGATGAAGATTACGTATTTCCAAAGATAGCTTAGAATGATTTGTTCTCTCTTCTTGCCCCTTAAAAAATATGGCGAGAAGGTGATAGGAGATGAGTATATGAGAGTAAAATAAAATTGTAATAATTCATAAATATTTATAAATTCGTAGATTAGCTTGTAGTTGACAGATAGAGTTTGCCTATAGGTGTAGTCCATGGACTAAAAAAAAACTAGAATGGCGAACTAGAACGGACAGAAGAAGTATTGCAGGACCTTAACTAAAGTGGACTGATGATCTTAGCAAAGTGGATGGAAGCGGTTGGATGCGGCCTGTCTAGGATAGAGAGCTGTAGAAGTCTCATGGGGAGGTTATTTTTGGCTATATATATTTTTTGCCAAGTAATATCGTGAAGTTGGTTTAGCCAAGACTTATCGATCTGTATGTATAGGCTATAGGGCATATTTTACTTTTTCATACATTTCGAATGTACTTATAAAACAGTTTAAAGAAACATGAAAAACGTTTCTGAAGCTTTTTATGTAAGAAGGCTTTTGTGTGTTTTCGTTGGGAGTTTATGAAAACAAAAAACTATAGAATAAAAATGTCGAAGGGATAAAAGATCGAACATACCAATTTCAAAGGGAGTAAAGGTAAAGGTAAGAAAATTTATATAGAAAAATTCTAAAGACATAATACAGTGTATTCAAAATCTTAACCGCCATTGAAATGAAGGATTTTCAAAGAATATCGGTTTTTGACGACATGTTTATTCAATACAATATTTTCCGAATGTTTATTTTATTATTTTTTTCAAGAAATAAAATAAAATCATAATAAATTAATTATTTTATTAATCGAGTTACAAAATGATTTAAGGAACATTACTCAGGTAGAGAGAATCGAGCACTATACACCTCTATTCTTGCAAATATTCATGCTTGCTTTACATTTTCTGAGTAACTTGGAGCCGAACAATATTTGCAAAAAGACTTAGTCCCACACGAAGGTGGTCTCTCTGTCGCGCCCGACCAAATGGAATGCGTGTGAGTGAGACGAACGGAGAAACTGATAGTTTGAAAATATTTGGTTTATTTTCGTGTTTGGAATATACAAGTTTTAATATTGCAGTGTTTGAGAGTTAAGAAAACTGTTTTAATACAACTGATTATATTAACTGTTCAACCAATGTGAATTATTTCTCTTAAGTTCTTTCCAATCTAAAGAACACCACAAAATTAAACAGTTTTGATAACTTGACTTCGTAGTATATTATTATCCATGCAAATCGTATTTCTATATTTTTAACAAGCAAAAACTTCGCATCAATAGATTTTTGTTAATGACGGAAGTACTTGTCGTTCGTCAGCCGCTGTGGCGGGATTATATAATTAACCGTCATAATCACCATTCAATCGGATATTTGAAAATATCCATCTATTAGTTTCCTTGTATGCTTTGTCATTTATTGTATTCTGCAGTAGTTATAGTCAAAGTTTTCATCGTATCGCACGTCTACAGCGGAAATGTAGGAAATAGGTACTCTAGATTTTAATATTTTCGAGATTTAATTTGGTGTTTTTTGATTTGTAGTATGTATATTTATCGACTTGGTATTTTTCGATCGATTTGTGGTTTTTGGTGACAAAACTGAATATTTAATTGAGTTTTATTCAAGTAAAAGAAGATTATGATTATTTTTAGACAAATTTCAAAATGCCGTCTCCAGTTTCAATCTCGTTCAATCTCGATTGTATTGAGATGAAATTCTAAACACCGAGTTTATTGTAATCTCTCATTATAATTCATTACATTCATACAGTCCACCGCATATCAAAAACAGAACTATTATTAACAATTGAAGGGGTTCCGCGAACAACGTGGCAAACGACAAAATGTAAAAATTGAGAAAATTAAATTTTTGTTTTTTAAATGTTTATCTATATCAAAAGTATTACAAAAGTCATTAATATCAAATGGCATTACTTATTTGTAACACGTCAGTAAACAAACAAGTGGGTTGTGGCCATCGCTAAACTCTCCACTACACAATGAAGCTTCCCTGCTTATATAAGGTACACTCTAATATCAATATGAAATCAAATAACTTTGCCAAACATAAAAAAATTAACATTGCCAAACATAAAAAAATTCTTTTGTTATTTATATTTTTCATACAAAAATCTATTATTATGAACATATTTTTTCAAATGGTTTATTTATTTATTATTATTACACAAAAACAAATACAACATAATATACAAACTAACTAATAACGCCCCACTAGGCAAAAGCCTGTTCTGGGACTGTTATTTTACACAGTTGAGTATCTTTATTCAGCTGTTATTTTCATATTTTACAAGTTATAAAAGAAGAGTAGGTAAACAAGAAAAAAAAATGTAAAATGAATGATACAAATACACAAAAAAAAATGTATAAAATATTGGAAAAAATATTGGTTGTATGTTTTTCTTTTAACGTTGACCAACATTGTATGTTGTTTTTTAAGATAATTGGTATTGTATAAATAGTTTAAAAAAATTAAAGTATCTCAAATATCCAGGTAGTGAGGGCATTTTTTCAGTTTCAACAGATGAAATCATAGAGAAACATTGAGAAAAAATGAACCGTTGTCTATAGAAAACTAATCAGCTCTAAGTTTATGTACTTCACACATATGGTATCAATCTGAAGTTCATCGGCCTTTTTGTTTGATCTGTACAGAGGAGACAAATTTTCATATTTGTGTATGGCATACAGGATACGGCTTACACAGAAAAAACATCACAACGAAACTCAAAGTATGCACTATCTACATGATACCCATTGAGAAATTGATGAAAAAAAAATACTCTTAAAATTGTGAAATCATGACTTTCCACTATTCCATATGAGTGGAAAGTAAAAAATGAAAATACATTACATATATTAACAAAAATATTGAGGTATCAAACAAAACTAAAATGAACAACTTTGCTTATCCTGGCGTTTGAAACTTTTTTGCCCACTGTTTCATACATTCTCTGGTGCGGTCAGGGCTCTATAAAAAAAAATTTTGTTGTCAGGCACATTTGACGAAAAAGACGACATGCTGGTACCTACAAGTAACGTTGTTCCACTGTTTACGTCAGCGCTCGCAATTTTCGACTTTAATTTAACAGAGATACCTATACATTTTTTTCTTCAAACAAAAAGGGATGGATAAGGGATGAGACCCCGTCAATTGTCCTTGGTTAGTTAGACATCTTTAAACCGAGTTCGATTCCTGACGAGGACTCTGTTTTTTACTGTCATTTCGTGAAAAGATCGACGTTCTAAGTCTCTGAAATGTGGCATTACGTGATTAGGTTCATTTTATTTTATGTAGCTTGTAGAACATGGGGGGCAAGTCTGGTCAACCGGCGGAACCAAAAAAATCCATGTTTACCCATATCATCTTATGGAGTTCAATAATATCTTAAGATATTATACAACTCCATAATGATAATTAAATCCATGATATGTGTAAACTTGGATGGTTTTGATTCCGCCTGTCGACAAGACTTGCCCCCCAGTTGTAAAGAGGGCATATGTATAACGTTAATTCTAGTTACTGAAATCATGATATATTGAAACCGCCTAATGCAATTCGCCTAATGCGGAAAAGCCTTTCAGGAGTGACATCTGTGCGAGACACCGTCATCTCATTTATAAGGACTGTTGCTTTCATTGTTTACAAATAAACTAATTTCTTAATTTCTCAATAGATGGCGTTACCAAAATGCTTTTCCGTTACTGCATAGATGGCAATAGTATAGTTCCTTATTTTCAGGTGAAATGTTACAATCTATTCAAATATATAAAACTTTCAAAAATTACATTGACAAGGGAACAAAAATTACAAGAAGGCATAATTGGTGAACGTTGCGCAAGCGCATAAAGTGATCACGTAAACCAGCCGATGACAGGTCTTAAGCCCTACAGGTGCCTTGAGTTCCTGGTTCTTCTACAATATCCCAACTTCGTCTCATATATAAAAAAAAAATTCAATAAAAATATTTTCAATACTTTTATTAGGGAAATTTATGCTAATTTTTAAAATTGTGTGACAAACATTTACTAGAGAAATGTTGAAAATACTGATGTATTTTTTTAAGTAACGTGTGACTTATTTGAGAAATTTTATTTCAAATTGGGGTGTTTAGGTTTATATTCTTCCTCAAACGTCTAACTCCTATTTGGATAAGGTTATTATCAAATATTTAAAGGAAGAACTACATAATTCAAAGCAAATTATACCTTTCCAGTACTTATATTTTAATGAGGTCAAATTCCTCGGTGCTACGCCACATAGAAAGAAGAAATTGAACTGAAAACGAGTTGGAATAGATAACTCAAAAGACTGACATCAAAAGTTTATAAAAATATAGATTGAATTATCATCAACGCTGCGATGTGTTTAGCTGAACCTGGCACAAAACTTTTCAATGGATAATCGATTCAACACACTAAAGGTAGACATGGATTTTGACATCATTTATCTTGATGTGTGACTATCACGAATTTCGACTCTTTGAATGGAAGGCAAAAATAACACTGGATGAACTTCTTAATATATTATAGCCAGCGGCGTGTGGGCTATACCCAATACCCACATACATATACATGTCTTTATACCCGGAAGAACTTTGTTAATTCGTTAGTTTATGTAAAAAGAAATACTTATTTTCTATTAGGTACAATATTTTCTCGATAAGCATAGTCTTACCATGTATGTTTAATTATAGGTTGAGTCATGGAAACCAATGAAATTATATTTTTTCAACAAATCTCGTTTGCTAGGAATCAAATCCAGAATCCCGTCGCAAAATCAAACAACTGAATTCTATGCCAAGGTGATAGACGGAAAACCTATGCTTGTTTGATTTTTTCTTAATAATATGAAATTTGGGCTAAGTATGCGAGTAAATACGAGAAAACGTGTAACTTTTTTGTATCAAATACAAGAAAACGGGTCAAACTTGTTTACAACCAAAAATCCCACAGGGCTCAGCCTGTTTTGTAGGAGTACCCATTTGGTAAATTTAGTCCCTAATCTATTATTGTTATTTTTTTCTTAACTGAAACACTCGTGTTGGTACTTCGCAAAATAAAAAATAAAACAATCAACTTTGTAAAATTGCTAGCTTTTTTTTCTAGTTCCTTCTTATTATGTTTGCTATGATAATTTCAGTATGTTTTTATGAGTAATGTTGACTGTAAATCATTTTATCAAGGATATTAAAGATTGTTGGAATATGTATGATTGTCTGTGTATGATTCACTTTGGATGGTAGCCAAGAAGCTTTTTTGGCCAACATCAAAGAAGGGGAAAGTTTAACGGATGTAGGCCGTCACCTTCCGGTTTTCTAGGTACAATTTCTTACGACTCCATTTATATAATATAAGTCAGTGTCCTTGTATCCATTTTTGCGTCTTTCCGAGATGAGTAATATATACTTATCTATATATTACTTATCTCGAAAAGACGCAATATACTATATATGGGTATACTATAGTTTGTTGCGTAAAAGTGAAAAAAAAGTGATTCGGATTAGTAATTTCCTCGGGGATAGTATAAAAAATGTCGAAGAAAAATTTAATAAGAAGACAAAACTCAACTCAAAAAAACATTAGCATAGGAGATTCTTCATTGAAATGCGAAGAAAACATAGTGTGTATAGATCTCACTTCAATCTAGGATAATTTATTTCTCCAGATACAGATACTTCATATTATCAACACTATAGATCCCTTTAGTTTTTTCTATTTAAATATAATGTATAAGTATTTTAAGTAATCTATTTTTGATTTTTTTTGCTACTTTTAACACTTGATTCTAAATCGTTCATAACCATATCATGACTAAAACAAATTAATTGTAATAAACAAAATGTCCCCCAAAGTATATATAAAACCTGCATCAGACCCATAATGACTTATGGAGTTGAAGCAAGGGCAGACACGGTGAGAACAAAACAGCTACTCAGAACAACAGAGATGAAAACACTAAGACCTATCTTGGGCAGAACCCTCTAGAGACAGAATCCCCAACGAGGAGATCCGCAGAATCTGCAATGTGGAGAATATTGTAAGGTGGAGCAGACAAAGAAGACGACTCTGGAGAGATCATGTTAAAATGATGAATCCAGAAAGGCTGCCAAAGTTTGTAATGCGCGAAATACAAGAGGGACGCCGACCACCGCGAAGACCATCAAAGAGATGGAGGGAGAGGTGGACATCTTCGTCCCAGGACCTGTAAAAACAGATCATAGTTCTAAAAAAAGCGGAAGAAGAAATTTTAAATATGTAAATATATAAATACAAATTAAGTCCCTTATGGCCGTGTTCACCAAGGAACATCAAATGGATCATCAACTAACTACCTGCTCGGAGCTCAAATCCTTAGTGCATCACGCAATGAATTTGTATTTCAACAACTAAAAACCAACATTCTTAATTGAGCCCTAGGCTCAAATCTCCTTAAATTTCCGGTGTTCAGGAATACGAACTCAAGTTAAATTATATAGAAATATTTAAAAATCAAGAACACATAATTTATCTTGTTTCCTTTATTAAAATATCAATCAAATATTATTCAGTATGTAGTACACAATTATTACAAGTCTTTGAAATTGTTTGAAAAAAGTATTACTTTGATCTCATCAGTAAGTATATTTACATTAGTGTTGTGAATGGCCGCGAGCGCTGTATGCCTGATACCATGTTTACAAACATATCGCATACCTGCTATTCTACCCTTGGTACCTGTGTTATTATGCATATCGCCATTATTATTTTTGTTGACATCGATTTTGCTGTTTTAAATGAAATTCAATTTTATTTAACAAATACAAAAAGCAATATTTTGACATCATGAATACCTAAATTCTTTTGTTCATTTCGCCCTGGGTAAGCGCTCCTGTCTATTTCATTGGCTAATTCAACTATTATTTTCACAAACTCAGTCTTTCATGATAATAATATAATATCTGGATAGTATAGAAATCAAATATAATATAAAATATAACAAGTGCTAAAATGTAAAAAATTTAGTTACAAAATACGTTGATGAATGACTGGATCCACAATAGACCGTCACTTAAGAGTTGAGTCGCCAGCGTCACTTAACGGTAGTAAAAAATTGATTATAGCGCTTAGGAACCTTGGTGAAAGTGGGGGTTAGTTTCTGCAAATTACTTTTGGTCACAAAAATTTCTAGACGTTTTACTCAAACGAAAATATTTTTTCATCTATAAACTGAACATGCATGGTATTAAGCATGCAAATTATACATAAATGCTTGCGCTATAGATGAACGAAATCGGTCGTGGCAGGATTCAAATCAGCGACCACTGGATTACTACCAAGCGCGCTAACCGCTCTGCCACCATCCATATGAATAAATTCAAAAAGGTTTTCATTTTCATGACAATATAAAAAAGGATTGAACAGTGTGTAAAGTAGTGTAAATGGGGAGTTATTAGTTGTTTGTTGAGTATAGCGTCAGGTAGGGTACTCTTAACTTAACCCTATGCTACCCTTGCCTCGATGATGGGGGTGTTTGTCGAGTATAGCGTCAGGTAGGGTACTCTTAACTTAACCCTATGCTACCCTTGCCTCGATGATGGGGGTGTTTGTCGAGTATAGCGTCAGGTAGGGTACTCTTAACTTAACCCTATGCTACCCTTGCCTCGATGATGGGGGTGTTTGTCGAGTATAGCGTCAGGTAGGGTACTCTTAACTTAACCCTATGCTACCCTTGCCTCGATGATGGGGGTGTTTGTCGAGTATAGCGTCAGGTAGGGTACTCTTAACTTAACCCTATGCTACCCTTGCCTCGATGATGGGGGTGTTTGTCGAGTATAGCGTCAGGTAGGGTACTCTTAACTTAACCCTATGCTACCCTTGCCTCGATGATGGGGGTGTTTGTCGAGTATAGCGTCAGGTAGGGTACTCTTAACTTAACCCTATGCTACCCTTGCCTCGATGATGGGGGTGTTTGTCGAGTATAGCGTCAGGTAGGGTACTCTTAACTTAACCCTATGCTACCCTTGCCTCGATGATGGGGGTGTTTGTCGAGTATAGCGTCAGGTAGGGTACTCTTAACTTAACCCTATGCTACCCTTGCCTCGATGATGGGGGTGTTTGTCGAGTATAGCGTCAGGTAGGGTACTCTTAACTTAACCCTATGCTACCCTTGCCTCGATGATGGGGGTGTTTGTCGAGTATAGCGTCAGGTAGGGTACTCTTAACTTAACCCTATGCTACCCTTGCCTCGATGATGGGGGTGTTTGTCGAGTATAGCGTCAGGTAGGGTACTCTTAACTTAACCCTATGCTACCCTTGCCTCGATGATGGGGGTGTTTGTCGAGTATAGCGTCAGGTAGGGTACTCTTAACTTAACCCTATGCTACCCTTGCCTCGATGATGGGGGTGTTTGTCGAGTATAGCGTCAGGTAGGGTACTCTTAACTTAACCCTATGCTACCCTTGCCTCGATGATGGGGGTGTTTGTCGAGTATAGCGTCAGGTAGGGTACTCTTAACTTAACCCTATGCTACCCTTGCCTCGATGATGGGGGTGTTTGTCGAGTATAGCGTCAGGTAGGGTACTCTTAACTTAACCCTATGCTACCCTTGCCTCGATGATGGGGGTGTTTGTCGAGTATAGCGTCAGGTAGGGTACTCTTAACTTAACCCTATGCTACCCTTGCCTCGATGATGGGGGTGTTTGATATTGACAAAGTATTCGAATGACGTCATATAGTGATAGTTGGAATATTTGCAGAGTCGCAATAAGGGTCATTTTCAACTAATATTTTATGTGCAAACATACATACAGTTAAAGTGCAATTAACTAATGTTTTTTTTATATACGCTATTTGATTTCAATCTGTTTGAAATTGTCTTTTCTCTAACTTATATAACTTTTTTTAACTTCTAATATACCTATTTTTTACTTTCACTTATGTAATTTCTATAACTTTTTTTTCTTAAACTATGTAACTATTTTTTTCTTCTTCTTTTTGTACTTAATTTTTTTAACCGAATTTTATCTTATTTATGTAACTTATACTTGTGTAACTTACGTGTGTGATTGAATAAGTATGAGACTATGAATGACTATGGAATGGCCTAAGTGATGAAGAAACGTCATCTCAATCCATTCAAATATTTAAAGGTAAACTAAAAAAACTTTATTTGTCAAATAGTTCCTGAATTCCTTCTATATCCTTCCGTAACCTCCTTTTCCTCATTGCTGTGACCAATGACCAGTGTTTTTTTATTATTCTTTTTTTTAAACTCTCTTTTCATTTTTTTTTCTCTTTGTATTTTTTTATATTTCTTACTCTCTTATGTTATTTTTTTTATCAATTTATTTCTCACTAATTTATTATTGTACCAATTTAACTTAGAGACTTCACGTTGCTCGGGTTGGTTGGAAGAAATTGCCTTATGGCAATATACCTGCCTTTGTACACATGTACATAAATTATATAAATAAATAAGAGCTCATGTAAGAGCTCATGGACGTCTAGCACTCATAATAATAACCAATATTATTGAATATTGTAAGCTGAATGTCTGACGCTGTACCCATTTAATAAAATATAAAAAATAAATAAACCGATAGTTAGTCCTTTGCGTAGTGGTACAACGTAAGTTAAATGACGTTGAATCGGTCAATTCAATAAAATTTGATTCATTTAGTGGTATATGAAAAATTCGTAGAGTCGCAATAAAAACTAGCGTCCATACAGACGGATTTGTTTATGGTAGTGCGTTCACAGAGGCGATACAACTGTCATTTGGATTTGTTGATAATTTTCCAAAAAAAAAATACCGATACATTTTTTTTCGGCTAGGTAATCGCATGCTCGGTTCGTGCATGATTTGATTCAATGAAAATAAATAAGAATGAATGTAAAAAATATATAGCCCATATATTATGACACATATTATGACATCACCGTAGAAAATGCACATACAAAAATGACAAATCTGATGCGTGCGTCCTCTGCCGATCAGTGGACGCACTTGTATGCATTTCTATATAAATAATTATACAATCAGTTTGATGCGCTTCGTCCGATCCGTTTGCTGCGCCTGTATGGACGATAGCCTTTAGGGTCTTTTTAAATTAAAACCTAAATATACAATGAAAGCGCAATTCAACAATGGTTCAAACTGATTTTCCATGCAAATTGATCTCCAGGAAAGGTGACATAAATTGGCCTCCACGCAGTCCTGATTTAACATTTCTCCTATGGGTTTTTTTTAATCTAAAGTTTACGCTAATAAACCGACATCCCTGGCGCATTTGAAAGAAAATATCCGTCACGAAATGGTAGCCATCACTGAGTCCACCGGCCGAGCCGTCATAATTAATTTTACTGTTCGATTAAATGAGTGCTGCGAACACGAGGGTCTACATTTGGACGGTATTATTTTTAAGAAATAAATTCCTTAATTGTATACTTTAATAATTAATAAACATTTTTTCGATACACGGCTTACTTTTTTTTTAATCAATCCACTAAATATAAACTTTATTTTGAGACACCCTGTATTATACTCAAAGATTGTGAAATTGCTGGACATTTTAATTTGCACTCCTTTTTCTAAAAAATATTTATAAAATCGAAATAAGGTTACAGTACAACGAGATTGTTTGAATTTAACGCAGAATAAAAAGCGCAATTTATAGGAATACTTATTTGGGTTAAATAAACATACCATTTTTAAATTTCTCGCTACCGTTCTTTAAACGCTTTATTGAATATTTTTTTCGTAACATTATAAAATCAAATATTTTAAACATTCCTTTACGGCGTCCCGTAGTCATAGGTCGGCACTATATGGATGTACAGTACATACCTGTTGTATCGATCCAGACTCTCCCTCTAAAGCCGTCGAGGGTATCATTTGTATCGCGAAGGGATGTGCGCGCTGAAATTATCGATATTTTCAAACGTCACCCCTTTCCCGCGGGAAACAGGAAAACCCAGACGGGGTTTATATTATATAATTATATTTGAGAACGGGGTGCGTGAGGCGCCCCACTTTTCACATGTTCCCGTGATCCTTATCGATCACTTAAAGTGATTAATTTATATTAACAAAGTCAGCGTTATTTTTTAACAATTTTCACCCGTTAATAACGCTGATAAATAAATCGCAACGAAAGCAAGACATTTATTTACAGAATGAATAGGAAAAGATCGTTAAATTTCAGAAAATTTTGTTTCTATTAAACGTGAAAACAAGAATAATATTCTTTTATTTAACTGTCGATTAGTTCATGAGAATTCAATTCTCTGAATGAATCGACATTATTAAGCCAAGATGCGTGTACGAAGAAAATTTTGTATGGTGTAGTGGACTTTTTGCATGCTAATAACACGAACTAGAGGCCTCGCAGCATATATGTTCCCATACATGGATTTACTCAGAATTCGGGGTAGAACATTTTATGTGAGTTTTGTGTGTGTGTGTGTGTGTGTGTGTCTGTCTGTGTGTATGTCTGTCTGTCCCCCCTTATAACTTTTGATCCGCTCAATTTACAGAGCCCAAAATTTCAGAATATATAAACAGTTATAGGCTTACAAAACTTTTATACTCAGAATTGTGAATTTTTGTTTCAGTCAGGGGTTATCAACTTTTGAAATTTTGGTTAATTTTTCCATATATCTCAGAAACCATAAAAGCTAGAACGCTAAAAATTGGTATAAACATAGACAAATACAAAATCTCAAATTTATTTTTTCAAAAAAATTCCAGAGTTTCTCAAACATTTTTTATTAAATATTTTTTTTATGATAAATTTATGAGTTTCAAAAATTTAAAAAAGTTTTTTCCAAATTTTTTAAAAATTTCGAAAAAAGCCGAAACACCCCAAGTAGATAATTTAATTTTCTATAAAAAATATAAACATTGTATAAGCACATCCCAAATTTTTTTTAACAATTTTTATAAAAATTGAATTTAGTGACGACATTGCTTCATACATTTTGTATGGCAGTCGCTTATACACAATATGTAAGAAGACTTAATAGTTTGATATGTACCTACTTAATATCCAAACATACATACAGAACCATCATTCTGTTTTCATATTCCGGGTAGGAAAAGAGGACTGACCTCCATACTGTCCTATCTTGACATACGTACCAACATGTGTTAAAATTTTCAATAATTTGGATTTATGGGTTTATAGTTTGATTCTTATTCTTCTACTATACATACTATCGCTATCGACAGTTGGATCTCATGTGTTACATGCAACTAGTTTTAATGTTATATCGTTCACGGAGTGGAAGTTCATGATGATTTATATTTGAAATACAATAATAAAACACATAGTAGGTATTTTATTTTTTACTCCTGTTCGGTAAATGTGGCAACATTCCTTACCTATTTCCTCTCCTTAAATATTGTTACCTACATAGGACAGTCAGATGTGCGATAGACAGCAGTGTAAACATCGTTCGTTAACTTGTCGTGTACGTCACACACAGTTGAAGTCAAAATTTAGTTCGATACATATACGATCGAAGTATATGTACATATTTTGTGAATTTGTGTCAACTAAAAAATTACGCGCCGTGCGCCCCCATTTAAAATACCCAAACCGTGTTTGGAAGTGGTCTCGTTCACCAATAGTGAGTGTTGTGATATCAGAAGTTAGTGAGTGCCTTCCGTGAAGAAACTCCAGAAGAAGGAAGAAATTCGCCACCAGGTAGGTGCAATATCCCCTTCGCTCTGTATCCAACAACTCCTCACTAACCCAAGGGCATAAATTCACAATTTTTAAAGCTATTTTTTATTGCTTAGACTGTATTTTAAAAGTTTCATCACAATGTATATGTGTGTGCTGAATATTATGTGCTGTGTACTATGTACGGCGTGTTTATTCTTCTTTATCGATTAATGACTAAAGAACTTATTCGATTCTAATCGAAATTTGCAAATTTGTATAAATACCCGCTTGGACCCATTAGATTTTGAAGGATATCTGAATTGTGCTTCTCAATTTCTTCAATTGTCAAATATTTCAAAGTGACTCCGAGCTCAGGAAACATAAAATTTTATATTTTTATTTTCAAATGGCTAAAAAGGCATACCACTTTTATAAAATGGCATTAAATTATTATCAAGGTTTCATAATAAAATATTCAAATCAAAAATCATTTCATGAAAATGTTGAAAATTTTCCATACAAAATTTGAATACTTTGTGTAGTGACTTAGTAGTGAGGACTATAGCGTTGGCCACAACCCACTCGTTTGTTTTTATTAATGTTTTTTTATTGTTTATTATTGTTATTTGTATAATAAATATTTGTCTAAATAAATGTTTCATTATTATTATTAAGTATATATTTTATTAAATATTTTTTTTCCATATTATTAGTTATTATTATTGGGCATATTGCCAGATGCCAGGATTCACGATGGACCAAAAAGATCGTTGAATGGCGACCGAGAACGAGAGGTCTGATGACATCAAGAAATGTGCCGGAGGGAGATGGATGCAGTGTGCCCAAGACAGGGTGTTGTGGAGGATCAAGGGGGAGGCCTAATATGTCCAAGAATGGAAAAAACAGGCTGAAGAAGAAGAAGAAGAAGAAGAATAAGTATTAGTTAGTTGGCAGCGATTTGAAATAAAATACCCACTTTATTGTTGATAAATCAATGCGTTTATTTATGGAAGCCATTTTCATGTTAAAAATATCTTTCTGAGAAAGCAGTTCATTTGTAGACCCCATCCCTTGATAGTAGATACTTTCTAGAATGGCTGACTGTTCTTCTTGACATTATCGCCTCATAACTTGTTTATTATGTGTCATATCAACTATATACTTCTTAACGGTTTTGCTTAGTCACTTTCCCTTATATGACATTTTATAAGGGCATTACATGATGGCTAAATTTAATGTCAAACACTTCGTACCAAAAAACACCACCTTTGTATGTAAATAAATAATGCTGATAAATTAAGTTCATATATAAACTAGATGGTTCGGTGCCAGAGTTCCAACAGAACAACACATATTGAATTTAATTCCCATAGTTATTTGTATTATCTATCACTCCGAATAGACATACCTTAACGAAAAAAATAACAATCGGACTACCAATCGATAGAATTCCAACTAGCAAAAAGTCCTATAGAATTTTTCATCAGCATTATTCTCCTGGGCCTGAAAAGCGTGAGGCATATATTTGCAAAGTTAAAAGGCTTTTTATTTCTCTGAATTATTGGATGGAAAAATCATTTAAAGAGGGATTATCACCACGTCACCACAGGACAATGAAAAGGGAATTTTTAGATGGAAATAAAAAAAGCCGTGTCGTAAAAACGAAACTGAATCGAAACTGAAAAGTGGACTTTTTCACTTTTCACATAAAATTTATAAAACATATAAAATGCCAAATTTTTTTGGGAATATCGATTAAATTATTCAATAAGTCTCAAACTGGTTGAAGACGCAAATAACTTTTTTTTGTCAACTCGCAAAAAGTTGCATTTGAAAATAAATTAAACTGTTGAACAATCATTATGACTGTCCTGAACTGCCGCATATATACACTCACAATCAAAATGAGCACTTGCGTGGCCATAGCCTCAGGTTGAATAGAAGTGTGTTTGCTCAGAATCCACATAAACACTTCCTAAGTAATAGAGTGGTGGATGCTTGGAACAGGCTGCCTCAGGATCTGGTTGTTGCTGAGAGTGTCAACTCCTTTAAGAGCGGACTAGATGGATTACAGTGGACTCATTCAAGCACGTCATCAGCTTATGCTGCCTGCTTGTCGCCTCAATAATAATAAACTTTTAGAGGAGATATGTATACAAAATTTCTTATAATTTTTTCGCTTCTCTTGGTTAGAGACCCACATAGTCAGAATGATATTCTTTAGTTTAATGTGAATTTTGAGGATTGATACAGTTTAGAGTGACATTTTTGTAAATTAGGTATTTATTATTTAGTCTGAAGATACAGTTAGTTTCCACAAAATATGGCATATAAAACTTACTCCCGATGGTCGCACAAATCCGGTAGAGCTTAAGCCTCCTGTACAATGGCTTTCCAAGCTTTCCTGTCAACAGCAACGGACTCTCAGTCATCACAAACATTCAGATCTCGGGTGATATTGTCCATCAATCTTTACCTTGGTCTTACCAGAGGTCTTCTGCTCAGAGGGTTATTTTGCAGGATGTGGCTCTTTTTTCTTCCGATCTGACGACATGTCCAATCCAGGCTACTCTGCTAGACCAGACTATCTCGCTAGTGATTAAGTGTTGCCCAGATAATTCGCAAATTTCCTCATTGTTTCTTGTTCTCCAGGTATCTCCCGTAATTCCCGACCTTGGGCTCCGAAATGGCGTATAATAATCTGAACATATTTTAAATGCGACATTATCTTAGAAGCATAATATGTCAAAATTTTAATATGATATTTATTTTTATTTTGTTTTATTGATTTTATAGAACCAACAGTTTACAATATGAATGTACAATAAGTATAATTATATTAACAGGTTATAAACCTTTTAAAGGCCCTTTTAAATAGTTTACACTAAGTACGTAAATTACTTAACAATTGCAAAAATATATTTTTTTAACATAGGTATATTAAAATATAAAAAAGAAAAGAGTTATTAGGAAGAGTAGGTATATTAACTATTTAGCCATCTGTACCTATATACAGAATATAGAGTTCAATGCCTACATATTATGTAGGAAATTTATAATATTGTCAGAAGTAGTATGCACCGATGTTAAGCACCACAAACCATTGTAGAAAACACAGCAAAATTATAATAATGTGTTAAATATTTGTTCAAAATGTACCGTTCGCTGTAAGTTTGTTAAGTTATTATTTCACGAATGAGCTTCAATTTTCTCTTCGTACGTTGTTAAACAGTAAAATTTTATGTGTTAAATTATACCAAACATATTAAGTTATGAGAAAATAACGTACAAAATGATTTCCCAAGAAATTCATTAAGGTTTCACACTGTGTATAGATTAAATTAAACTTGATCTTTCGCGAACATTCACCACTATAATAAATAAAGAAGAGTAGGTAAATATATTTTCTAGATTAATTATTTACTTGTCTTTCTCCTCAATTCTTTATCATATAGAATGTTTCAAATCCTACATCGACGAATGATTTATAGACACGTCTCAACATAAGCCGCGTGCACAGAAATATAGGAAGAAATCGTTAATCAGAGCTGGTAGTTAACCTATTCATTTTATAGTAGGTATTCACATAAAAAGTTTTTAATAGTTTTATCGCTTCAAATTAGAAGCGTATAAACTAACACAATAAATAATTAGGGTATGACATTATATTATAATGTATAACACCAATGCGTCTTCAGCGGAGCATTCTCCAATATAATTTTCCATAAACTCAGCACATTATGATAATTATCCCGGTTTATTCATTGAACGTTAATGGGGTGATAACTTTAAGCTAGTATTTATAAAGCTATTCCATGTTGACACGAAAATTAAGTGTAGTATAACTTACTGTTGGCCGTGTAAAGAATATAACTTATATAAATATATTTCAATTCAGGTTATAAAAAACTTGTTTATATAGGGAATTGGCCATTTTAAAGTTATTGTTGATGGCACTGATGGCCATTAAATTGGCCAAAAGTTGCACAAAGGATTGGTTTTGACAGATTCGGCTATGCTAAGTTAGGTTATAAGAGTTTTGGTTAAGATGAGTTTGCTAGATTATATTGTGTTAGGTTAGGTTTGGATAATAACCAGACTCGTCAATTCTAGGATCATGGTCAAAGCGTACCCCGATAGAAACGGGACAAAAGCGCTAAGGGGAAAGAAGGTTAGGTTTGGATAGTTTGTCTCGGCAAGTAATTCAGAAGTATTCTAATAAAAACACATTTTGTTGAATATAATATTTATTGACTATTATTTTAATATATTTTAGTAAAACTACAAATATTTTTTAGAACTTGATACGAAATATATTTATATATCTAGTATAATTGCATTCACTTGGCTTCAATAACTTTTTACGGGTTATAATTATTTTTCGGTGGACATTTTCAGGTTAAATTTTATGATTTGAAAAATGAAATGTTTGACATTCACTTTTTTATATAAATTACACTAGACATAAGTGATAATTGGATTGTATTATTAAGGTCTCCATGAAGAAGATTTTTTTAGAAACCAATGACGGTCAGTGTAATTTTAATCAACGTTTTTTTTTTATTGAAAAATAATAAAAAACATAAGAAACTATCAAAAGAAAACAATGATTCTGAGTCACACCAAGTCTAATTTCTAGACTTGTCGGCGTGTTCTCAAGACAATATTATCTATGTATACTTTAAAAATAACAAACAACATTACAGTAAAAAGAGACATACAAATGTCACACAAAGATGATCTCCCAAACAAACACACACTCCTTCCTATGTTACAAAATCTATTTAAAATAATAAAAATAAATGAAATGAGAAAAAGTAAAATCGTTTGTGATCTTAAATCCACACCTCAATAGCCATTCCTTGACAAGCCTTTTTACATTATTTTTGCTTTGGCATATCTTAATAGATGCCGGCATCATATTAAGCAATTTAGGTACATTATATTCTAACGTTCTCTTACCGTATTTATTATTATATTTTGGAACTACATATCAGTCGTTAAATTTGAATCTAGTGTAATGCGTGGATAAAACATTCAATTTTTTAAAATAAAGTGAGATATTATTACGCGCCGCGGTACAAACATTCTTTTTAACGAGTAATCTCAGAATTGATTTTTGTGCGAGCATGAATTTTTTCAAATTGGTATTGGTGCAATTATCCCAACTACTTATACCATATCTGATTACAGATTCCTAAAGCTAAAAGCTATACAGTTTTGGGTGTAAAATAATATAAAATTTTAGGGATATATTTTTCCTATTTTAATATTTGTATCATCAAAAGAAACAGTTTGGCCTTTTTTTATATATTTTTTAAGATAAAATTGGAATACTTCGTATAACACATAACCTGTTTGATCAAAATCTCCCCAGAACATTTTCATGTTCACTCTTGACATAAGCCAGGATCGATGGTTAAACCTAAACCCACATGTAAATATTGATGTGGTTTCATGCGCACGTCTTGTAAGAGAGATAGGTAATATGTGAGTGAATTTCTCGCTTTGCAAACAAGGAATACACGGACGGATCTGTTCGGTCATCCAGGATAAAGGGAAGATCCTTCAAAGCAAGGATGATGGTGGAATTCCAGTATGAATACTGATGTCAATCCCAGGATTGAACCTTTATATTGTTAGGTATGTATTATGCTAGGATTTTCGTATACTTACAATTAACTTGAGAGGAAAAATACTTTTATTTCTGAATAGATCCGATGTCCCCTAGGTACCTACCGTTTGTACCATGTACAATTTTTCATATAAACGATATTAAAAAAATTTCACTGGCTCCAGCTTTGTTACATTATATCATGAATTAAATGCAATTATAATAGAGGAAATAGAAAAATCACAGAATATTCATAGAATAATTTATTATTATTCTATGACAATAATACGGTTTGAAATTCATTAGTAAAAATCTTTTACCAAAGATATTGAAAAGATGATTTCGAAAACAAATATTGCATAGCGCGATAATCCAATAAGTACCTAGAATGGTTGTTATTCTGAAACGATTAATATCGATTGACTTATGACATTATCACAATTCAAAATGGCGGCAATCATCATTTTTGAATGGTGGTTTTTCAGAACGCACATCATTGGTATGTCCGATTGAAAACGCAGTTCACTACCCATTCTGAAGGTAGTGCCTTTGTAGGTGAGACGAGACTGGTGTGTGGTGTAACATCCATGTGTGGTGCTTCTTTTCATAAGGTAATGCACACCCGCACACCTGTCGCTGATGAGCACACGTTGTGGGCAATGCCTTGGTGGTATGAATTAAAATACAAATCTGCGTTTTTTAAACTCAATTCTAGTTTAATTATTTCAAAGCAGAGTCCTTATATAAGTCCAATATGGAATATTCTGGATTCTTATGAATCGTTGAAAATACACATACTCCACGGAATGTAAAAATATGATGTCATAATCGTTGACGCTATGTGAAGGTAGGCCAGTTTAACAGCAATCTAATGTTGGTTACCCCCACAGGGAGAGTCTTATCTTGAAACCATATCAGTCCTTTTACACGTATTGCGTATACTCTAACGTGAAACATCGACCCAACTTACACTGAAATTGCCTGAAAATTTTCCGCTTAATGTTCAATACTAATAATCTCATTAAATTCTTGTTGGATTTAACTATAATAATATAAACTCAATCGATTTTTTTCTATTTACAAGTCAAAATATTTACTGGGTTTATTTTTTATACTTAATTCATAAAGATTTATTTTTATTTTTTCATTCATTACCTACAATTTTGTTTAAAACATATGTGTGTTATTTGATTGACCGTTTTTACAAAGTGAATTGTTACTAACGTAGTCTGATTCATAGTTGATTGTAACAAATGTGGTCTAATTGAGAGTGAATTGAAACAAACGTGCTCGCGAGCTCGAATCCTGCATATTCTGAATATTTTTTATTTATTTTTTAATTTTATTTATAAGTTTATCAACATCTATGTACAATTTTACAAATACTAATTTTGTATTAAAAGTGAGCCACATACCTATTGATCAACATTATTAAACTAAATTATACACTAGTTAAGATTAGGTAGGTACCAAAAATTGTATATAAGAGGATGTATATTTTTCACTTGTTACGAGGGCATATTCATTTATTATGTTTAATTAAATATATAAATTTAATCCAATTGTCGATTCGTTCATGAGAATTCAATTCTCTCAATGAATCGACATTATTAAGCCAAGATGCGTGTACGAAGGAAAATTTTGTATGGTGTAGTGGACTTTTTGCATGCTAATAACACCAACTAGAGGCCTCGCAGCATATATGTTCCCGTACATGGATTTACTCAGAATTCGGAGTAGAACATTTTATGTGAGTTTTGTGTGTGTGTCTGTGTGTGTGTGTGTGTATGTGTGTGTGTGGTGTGTGTGTGTGTGTGTGTGTCTGTGTGTGTGTGTGTGTGTGGTGTGTGTGTGTGTGTGTGTGTGTGTGTGTGTGTGTGTGTGTGTGTGTGTGTGTGTGTGTGTGTGTGTGTGTGTGTCTGTCCCCCTCTTATAACTTTTGATCCGCTCAATTTACAGAGCCCAAATTTTTAGAATATATAAACAGTTTTAGGCCTACAAAACTTTTATACTCAGAAGTTTGAATTTTTGTTTCAGTCAGGGGTTATCAACTTTTGAAATTTCGGTTTATTTTTCCATATATCTCAGAAACCATAAAAGCTAGTACGCTGAAATTTGGTATAAACATAGACAAATACAAAATCTCAAATTAGTTTTTTAAAAAAATCCAGGGTTTCTCAAACATTTTTATTTAGAAAAATATTTTTTTTATGATAAATATATGAGTTTAACTGCGTATATTTCCAATTTTTTTAAAAATATCAAAAAAAGCCGAAACACCCCAACTAGACAATTTAATTTTATATAAAAAATGTTAACATTGTATTAGCACATCTCAATTTTTTTTTAATAATTTTTATAAAAATTGAATTTAGTGACGACATTGCTTCATACAATTTGTATGGCAATCCCTACACACAATATCTAAGAAGACTTAATTGTTTGATACTAATCTCCAAACATACATACATACCATCATTCTGTTTTCATATCCTGGGTAGGATCAAAGGACTGACCTCCATACTATCCTTTCTTGACATACATACAGAAAATCAAATATCTTAAAATATTAAATAATTTGTATTTATGGGATTATAGTTTGGTACTTATTCTTCAACTATACATACTATCGCTATCGACAGTTGGATCTCATGTGTTACATGCAACTAGTAAATAATAAAATATACTGTGTTTTTTTCTCCTATAATACGTTCGTACCATCTTTTTAAACCTCACTCAAACTATTTTCTTATTTTTGTTCCAATTCATATACCTACTCATATGAAACTTGAAACTGCTAAACTGCTAGCCCTAGAACAGGGTTTCCTAGTTGGGTACTAGTAATCTAATTATTGTTGTCATTGTAAATATGATGTGATTAAAAATGAATTGTATAAATAAATAAAATAAGGTTGAGTTATTCTCCCTCTTGTGCCCCTCGAACATTTATTAACGACATTATTATTTGTTCGATTCAATATTAATACTCGATATGATAGATGTTTCATTATGTCTACAACGATAAACAAAATGTTTATTTTGTCACAATAACTAGCTATAAAATATTGTATTATCGATCGAGACGGGGAACGATAGAAACTCCGAGTTATAATTCCTCTCGTAAAAGTCGGATGCATTTTTAATGTTTCAAGTAACGATCCAATAATTTTACAGAGGAAACTGAGAGTATAAATATCACCAAATATCTTTATTCAGGCTTCCGGGTGGGCAGAGTGTAAATTTGTGTGTTTTTGCTTCGTAGGTATACTTGCAAATCGCCCCCCTTCTTGGCAAAATGGTTCAAGAAATTTGGCGACAACTATACCTAGTATTGTAGTGGTGAGCTGAATTTAACTCACCACAATTTCCACAGAGTATTCAAATTTTGTATGGAAAATTTTCAGCATTTTCATATGAATTTGTTAAACTAGTTGCATGTAACACATAAGATCCAACTATCGATAGCGATAGTATGTATAGTTGAAGAATAAGTACCAAACTATAAACCCATAAATCCAAATTATTGAATATTTTAAACTAATTTGAGATTTTATATTTGTCTATGGTTTTACCAATTTTCAGTTTTCTAGCTTTTATGGTTTCTGAGATATATGGAAAAATAAACCAAAATTTCAAAAGTTGATAACCCCTGACTGAAACAAAAATTCACAATTCTGAGCATAAAAGTTTTGTAGGCCTAAAACTGTTTATATATTCTAAAAATTTGGGCTCTGTAAATTGAGCGGATCAAAAGATATAAGACACACACACACACACACCCTCACACACACACACACACACCCTCACACACACACACACACACACACACACACACACACACACACACACAAAACTCACATAAAATGTTCTACTCCGAATTCTGAGTAAATCTTAACTAAATTTTAACTGCCTCTTCCTTCAATAGAATTTCATTCTCTTGAACGAATCGAAATGTAATGGAGTCTAAGCGAGTATTAGATATACAAATTCGCAAAATTTGAAAAGAAGCGAATGAGTACATTAGTCTTTAATCGATAAAGTAGAAAAAACACGCCGTACATGGTACAGGACATATTACATAGTACACAGCACACAAAAACAGATACATTGTGATGAAACTTTCAAAATAAAATCTCAGCATGATACTAGTTGATAATATGCAATAAAAAATAACCGTCGGCCTTCATGGCTCAGTTGGTTGGGTATCTGACTGCTGATCCAAGGGTCCCGGGTTCGATTCCCGGTCGAGACATAGTTTTTAATTGTGTTTTCAGTCTGGATCTGTGGGACGATTAAAATCATAAGTCTCCAGAATGTGGCAACTTGTTATTTGGTGCGTGTTAAATAAATATCTGACATAGTACCTGTTAGTTGCCCGAGAAGTAATATAAAATAAAATAGATATAACCTTAAAAATTGCGAATTTACCACTTTATAAATAAATATAAGCTTAAAAATTGCGAATTTACCACTTTACCCCCTTGGGGAAGTGAGGAGTAAAAATGTTATTCAGAAAAGTCTAAACTGCATAGCGATGAGTAGGTTTATGTTGAAAAAACATTCTAAAGGTGATTTTTCAAATACCTACATTTTATTGATAGTACCTACTGAAAGTGTCAAATCAAGCTAATTATAAAAAATAGTGTTTTAGTTTATATTTGTACCTCAAATTTTGACAACCACTGTCATAAACATAGGTGAAGACCAAAAAATACATGGATGGCGCAAAGGAGTTCACAATTGGTGAAAAAAGAATTGACATCGGAGGCGGCCCAGAACCGAAGAGTATACAGCCTGAGGACGAGGAGAGTTGACCCCAACAGTCTTCATCGACGATAAGTTGGGAAGAGACCAGGAAGAAGAAGATTGTCTTAAACATAGAATACCTATGTCTTCAGTTCACCACTACGGTCGCGATTTCTGAGCTTGTAGGTCGTTTCGTTCGTTTTCTTGTTAAGGCCGAATGATGGAAGAAAAAAAATGGATATTCATAATGTTATATGTCGTTTGACAGCTATCATTATTGGTGATTAATCGCTTTCACGCATTTAAATACACTTCGTCTACAATAAAACTATATTAGAACATAAATCCACTAAAACAATTCAATTAACGATGAAAATATAAACACAATTATGATTATAAATGAAAAATTGAACGATGATAAATTTTCGACGCCGTATGGTGATCGTATTTTGTATTATTTAAAATAAACGCATAATTAAGATATCAAAATAATTTTATTTAATGTAGACAATGACATGATAAACAAAAATAATCATATCAAAAGTTTTTACAATACATCTGAAATTATTAACGTCAATATCAAATAATTTAATTAAATAAATCTCAATGATTTATATGGTTTAATAATGATAAAAAATCTATTATATTCGTACTAATGGCTTACTGAGATTTTAAAAACTACACAATGAGAGGATTCTAAACGAACACTGATTTATGTATATGGAATAATTACAGTACCAATATATGCGAAATAATTCGGCTTGTTGGCCATATTGGAAATTATACCCTCATACCTACATTATGGCTAACCCAGGCTAACCATAACCCAAAAACAGACTAGACCTTAAAAAACACACCACATCATTTTTACCAATGTCGGATGAGCTGTCATAGTTGACATTAAACGCGAAAATTTAAACATAAAAGGTAATAAACAGTGTTCATAATCATACAACTACATAGGTAAAAATATGTTGACATACATATTTTATTTGTAAAATGTGATAGCTTGACAGAAGGTGGTGATTTTTTTTTTGCAACCAGTTTCTATTCAATTTATAAAGCAACTCACTCACGCGAGTCGCTATTATCATTAAAGACTAACTAAACCAATCCGAAAATTATACGGGATGTAATAAAATACGATAACGAAATAATAGTATGATGTGTACGTAGACCTCCATTCCCGTTATTTTTTTGGTTAGGTTTAGTTAGTCTTTAATGATAATAGCGACTCGCGTGAGCTAGTTGCTTTATAAATTTAATGGAAATTGGTTGCATGAATAATTTAATCAACACTTTTGCCATTTGAGGTTAGGAAAAAGTTTATTATGTATTCGCATTTGATCACATTTTTCATCAAATAAATTAGATTTCTCAACATATTATTTACGTAATTGTATGATATCAACAACTATGTGTAACGGTACTAATTATTCTTTGTGTTAAAAATTTTAGCGTTTAATGTCAACTTTGATAGCTCATACGACATGGGTAAAAATGGCCTGGCGTGTTTTTTAAGGTATAGTTAAAACAGCAAATCCAGAGGCCGCTGACTCAGCTGTTTGGCGCTCGTGAGGTACATTCCTATTTCCTGTAGTAAGTGCAATTGAAGAAGCCATTCATCTCACTTCTTCCGTAGAAAATCCATTGCCTGCCTTGTGAGCAAATTGATCTCATTTATTTTCTCTTTACGCTATCCAACGAAGCGCTTCATATTTCAACCTCCGTGTGAGTATATTTTATGATTCGAATATAGTTTGCCTATATTTTGCTATCAAAGAGTTATTCAAGATGAGGTCTCGAGTGTGTTTTATTTTTACAATTTCCAAAATTGACATGTACCTACTTTTCTGTTCACTTACAAAACATTTAGGTTTCATTATTGTGGATGTCGATAACTGTCAGTAAGCGATTTGACAGATTGAATTACGTGACCAGTCGATAATATAAATTGCTACATTTCACTTAGGAATATCATTTTTCATTCGAATCGGCAGCCAAAATATTGCTTTTTATCTTATTTACATAACACGATCATTTTAAACTAATCTTATTTATGCTACCGCTGTAAATATTTTATTTATGAGCGCATGGTATATTTTGATAAATATGACAGACAAATCATGTTTCATTTTATAATAAAATACTACACTTTAACTTAAGACAGCTTCTAGGTATTTTAAAATCAAACAAAAATGATTTTGTTTTAACATTTTATATGTATATTTCTTAACGCCATTAAAGCTGACTAGGGCCTTGTCAATAATCTATGTTTTACCAGTTATAGTCAGCCAAAACGGTCGTCCTGATACAATTAAAATATATCGCGGGCGTCAAGCCAGACTGGCGTTTCTGCAAAAATGCGATATTACGTTTTTTATGCCAAATAATACTTTATTAAGACCTCCACCATCTGTAAAAAAATCACGGCTTTCCGTTGCGTATTTTTCGAGATATTTCAAAAAATAATTTAGGGCGTATGCTATGGCATAGGTGAATTTGTCGAGCCAGAAGGGCGTATAAACATACTTTGAAGACAACCGATATCTTTGTGAAATATTATCGAACCAGATGGGCGAATCTGCATACGCCGAACATTAAACATATATTTTTAAAGAAAAATGTCTGAAAAAAGAAAATAATATGATACGTCCTTTCAAAAAAAAATATGATGCCATAGAAACCTGCCAAGCCACAAGGGCGTACCTAAAAACATTAAAAATGGCAGAAGTTTTAGACTAATTGTCTCAATTTCGCTATAAAAATGTATAAATACATCTTATAATTAAGCTACATATTTTTGTCTCTAAAAAGCTATGATTCATAGTATTTTATAAAATTTGTTTTTACGCCCCACAAAAATTATGAATTTTCTATGCCAAAATCGAGTCCACATCTAGAAATATTAGCGAGCCAGAAGGGACTATGTGTAAAATATATAACAATTTCAATATAGTTATGGTAATTTAGATAATACTCCTCTACATGGATAAATTGAACCGTTACAGAAATAAATGTATTTTTGTCTCTCCTGTAAAGTAGTCATTTCGTTTGTACGCCCTTCTGGCTTGACACCCGCGGTATATATGTAGAACCAAAATCACCTGTCACCTGTAATCCTACTTGTTATGGTATTTTACACCTTAATTAAGACATCTAGTTGTTATTTATTTCTTTTCATTGTCTGTTTAATGTCCTTTAGTACATATGAAAAAGACGATAAGATTACTAGAAGAAGGTTAATTATCCACTATGATTTAGTAGCAGATAAATTAACTTATAAATACTACTGATTTTTCATCTATTTATGTAACTAGAATAAATACAAGTATCCTTAGTACAAGTATCTACTAAGGGATGTATTGAAAAGACGAACAGTAGGTGCAGGTAACAAAAAAAGACGATAAATGCAAACAGTATTAATACAATATATTTTATTTGAATAACAGCTAAGGGATGTATAAAAATGAGTAAAAAGTACATAATTATAGTTTAACCTTTAGCAAAAATAATTTATAGTAACGTTTACTTTTATTTTATTACTTTTTTAGCACCTTCTGTTCCATAAACGGTCCCTTTATTTACCGAATATAAAAAAGGTTGTCTAAAGGAAAGGAAAATAATATGAGTTTTATATTCAAAATGATGGCAACGGTTTTCTAAACCTATTTTAGTCCCTTGAATTAGGGGAGAGTGGGGTAATTGCGAACACCTAAGGGAGAATTGAAATAAAACAAAACAAAATTTGGTTACAAAAGTTATTTATTGCTTAATGTTTACTTAAATTAATCAACCTTAAGTTCTCGTAATGAACGTAGATAAATTTTTAATATAAAATCAAATTCTAACAAAAAAAAACAAAACCTTTGGTGTCCGGGATTACCCCACACCTTGTGGGGTAATTACGGACAGCACACGGGGTAATCATGGACATAGTCTACTTGGCACAGAAGTCACAGAGAAATCCTCTTAATGTGCTATCACCAGTCGTGCAGTTTTCGTGGGCCCATAGTTTACATTGATAGCATATTATCCAATCTTCAGTGATTGGATCGATATACTTTTCATTACAAAGCATCAAATTTATATTTTGTTTGTAAAGCTTCCAAGTTTTTAAAGAACACTTTCACTTCCGTTTCATTAAAAGCTGTAATTCTAGTAATAGATGTAGATTCAGGTTTACGTAGCGAAATGTTAGGATGCCTTCCAGTTTTTGGGGTCTTTATAATGTCTTTCTTGAGATGGTCATGTATAGTGCTTTTTGGGACATAATATATAATAGCTGCTTTTCCTATTGAAAGTTTTTTGTTCTTGACATCCTGAATGGCTTTTTTTAAGTCTTCTAATTTGTATTTGATGTCTGTCTTTCTTTGGTAATTTCGTGGCATCTGAAATACATTTAATTAGTTTTAGTAATTTTGATAATAATATTAAATAATAATATTATTTTGATAACAGTATTTTGATAATAATATTATTTTGATAATAATAGTATTTTGATAATAACATAATATTTTATTAATATATGAGACATGTTTTAACATTGTATAAATGATGGCCACCACAGCAGACTGCTGGCCGAAAATTATACAATAAAAGATAATAATTTCGTTGTTTTGGGGTAATTACGGACATTCGAGATTACCCCACTCACATCGTCCGCCATTAACCCACACATACAAAAATGCAAAACTATATTTTTATTTGAAGTTGGAATCGCGTGATGCACGTGGCGAGTATTTTAAAGCGATATTTAATTAGACGTTACTACACAAAAAAAAATACAAAAATTCTATGTTTTGCCTATAATATTATACACCTATTCAATTTTACTAAAAAATAAGATGAAATTGTTGAAAAACAATCAAGTTAACTTACCTTGTACAGAGCGCGCGACCTAACTTCTCCACTCACTGTAAGGTACTGCGTTCGGGCTCGACTCGCGATTGTGTCATTCGAAATGTCTTCCATCCTTTTCTAACATAGCTAAACTGGCGTGTCCGCCATTACCCGCCGTCCGTGATTCTCCCACTATCCCCTACACATATTTTGGTCCCTTAAATCTACATATTCTGTCATATTTACTAGATCATTTATGATATATATTTATTAATTTGTTTATTTACTTAAGGGACAAATACAGTCTTATAAATTAAACAGAAAAAATACTCTATGAAATGAAAAAAAGACAGAACAATTAGTTTTGTCCAAAATTGATCTACATTAAATAATCATAGAAGTATGTACCCAAAATAAGTAGGTACATAATCATGTTGATCTATGTACATCATCATATTGAGCGATGTGTATAAGACGATTGGTAATTCCGAAGATTTTATTATAGATGTGATCTAATTTTGTTTTATGGAAAAGTTTTAAATTTTCTTACTGTATACATTATCACATGAAACATGACTCAATTGAG
Source organism: Molanna angustata (assembly GCA_963576475.1). Classification (NCBI taxonomy): domain Eukaryota; kingdom Metazoa; phylum Arthropoda; class Insecta; order Trichoptera; family Molannidae; genus Molanna; species Molanna angustata. Next base: position 12,017,763 of record OY754982.1, read on the forward strand.
CTGAATTTAACTGAAATAAATTCGGATGCATCTCATCAGAGACGTTGAGGAATCGTTATACCTACTTACTTTCGACCCTTCTTAATCCTCAAGTTAAAGAAATATTTATTGAAAACTCAAATTGCCTACAAATTAAACTAAATTCAAAAATAATATTAAGTTCATATCGATCACCACTGAACGAGTTCGGAACTTAGAATTACTTAGAATTTGTAACTCGAATGTGTGGCGACGGAAAACGCTTACATTCGAAACGTGGATTAATAATCTCAGGCTGTGGTTCAGGATTCCGGATGCGGCGGCGTCAATATAAGATTGGCGCAGAATCAGGATGAGTTTGGTGTGATGTCCGCTGACCTCCGTTGAGAGAGGAACAAGAAGAAGAAGAAGAAATGTTGGTCACATTCCTTACCTTGTTCTTTATTTTTTTTATTTATTGTGAAATTTATGAGTTAGCACATAAGGTTTTAAATAACTTTTTGCGCAAATCGCTCTAGCGAGTTACATTAATTAGATACTAGGCGAAAAATTGTGTATTTGTGAAAAAAATCTTATTTTATTTTAATGTCTTTTTAAAATTTTATTTCAGTGACACATATATACAAATTAAAAACGACACCAGCTTTCGTGGCTAAGTTCTTTAGAAATCCAACTCCCGATCAAACGTACCTACCGAGTTCGATTACCAGTAGAAACACAGTTATCACACTGATATAAATCTGGCTTTGTGACACGATTAATATCATAAGCTTCTAGAATGTGGCAACTTGTTATTGGGTGCGTGTTATATTAATATTTGACAAAGTTCCTATCCACCTGTAAGTTTCCAGATAATTTCTACAAAACAAGATATTGTATAGGTTTATTTATTTTATTCATTTTCATAAATGATGTAAATATTACAATGCAATTACATACTTGAAATGTGTGATTTAACAAGATGTAGAAGCAGGGGATTGTTAAATGTAGGGAAAGTCCGTAAGACGTACGCCCAAAAGCACTACTTCTTTCTTGGTCCGAAAATTTACAATACCTTACTTAGCGTTTGTAAATAGGTGGTTGCTGAGTATAGGTCGATCGCAATCGGAATATAAGTTAACAAACATACTTATTTAGGTAATGTTTTAGTTCTGCTGTCTTGCCTGCTGTCATTCTTTTCCATAATGCTTTATTTTATTTTATATTTTGTTAATGCTCTTGTATTTATATTTTGTTAAGGCTTTTATGCTTTATTTTACATTTTGTTAATGTGAAAATGTTTTTCTTCTTGTTTCTTATATTGATGTTTATATTCTTTTTTAATTCAATCGATTGAAATTTCTATTGCATGATGTAAAAGCGTAGTGAAAATACATTGAAATTGTCCTTACTTAAAACAGGAATTATTCCTAGTTAGATAGACATAGGTAAAGTGATGGAATGATGCCAATCAGGGAGCACCCATGGTTTTTTATTATTATTATTATTTTTGTTTATCATGTTTTTTGTTTTGTATATTTTTTTGTTTGTTTTTATATAAATACTGAGTGGTCTCTGTGGTGTATTGTTTCTGTAAGTTTTCTTTTCTTATGTTAAATAAATATATTATTATTATTTTGTGTGTGCGTGTTACTCGTAAAAATAATGAAATAGGTACCTACCTACTTTATATCGATCGATGGACATTTTTGGGTTTCGTAATATTTATTATAATATTTTGTAATGGGTTTCAGAAAAGACATCGTGTATTTCCAAATTCTCACACCGGCAATCGCACACGAAATTCGATTCCAGTGGAATCAAAACCTTTCTTTTTTCTCTCTTAGTAAGGGAAATTGAGTCTTCATTTGTGATGTGGGAGTAAATGATATTCCCTACAGACTCTACAAGTCAGAGAAAAGTGTCAAGTGTCATGACTCTTATAAACTAGGTTAAGTGATGATACTAAGGTAGACCACGTTTCTTCTATGTATGCCTTGTACGTATCTTAGGGTACCTTATAACTGTAATTTGTCTCTGGAAAAAATGTACAAAAATTGAGAGTACTGTATATATTTCTCTTTGAATCAATTCATGCTTACCCTTTCATCCCTTGGATGAAATATATCTTCTTCTTCTTCGCCCTTGCCTTTGTCCCATTTACTTGGTCGGCTCTCCTTATTTTATTTCGCCAAACTCGCCTGTCCTGTGCCAGATCAGGATTCAGCTCCCTCTCTCGCACATGCCTCTTGATGCTCGACAGCCATGTGGCTGGTGGTCTGCCTGGTCTTCTCGCTGGAGTCTCGATGTCCAAGGCTTTATTTATCATATTGTCCGTCGGTCGTCTCAAAATGTGGCCATACCATCTCAGCCTGTTCTCGACTATTAAATTGGATGAAATATATAAATTTTAATTTATTCATTGAACTAAAAAACACATTTCATTAAAAGTGATTTTCATAATGACATCCATACGAGAAGGAAAAAAACGAGATTTATAGATACAAAAAAAAAAAATGAGGTGACTATTTATATTTTCAACTGAAAAGTTTTATTTCTGAAATAATCCTTCTTAATGCGGACGATCGTATGAATGTCGTTAAATAAAACTGCTTTCATTCCATTCAACCTCGAATTTCGTAAATCTTTATTTTATCTTTACACCTAATCAAAAACGGGATATCATTTTCAGGTTGTATCCTGAAATTAAGCAAACTAGGATCCCACTTGGTATGCACAATATTCCTCATAGTTGGTTTGTCGTTATGGAAAACTTTAAAGGATTATATAGGAAACAACCCTTGTCTCTCCTATCCTAGGTACACACAAAGTACAAAATAGGATCATTTCCGAAAATAGGTTAATTAATGAAAACCCCTTTCCATTATAAGTTTGTGAAATAGTTGAAGATGTTTTATCTAACTGTCGATTCTTGAAAGTGATCGACAAAGTTTCAAGCCGAAATCCGAGATTTTTTATGGCCAGGTCCACATTTTTCACGGTGTTTTAACTTCACGAGGTTTTGTTTTATGTATATGGATGAAATATGTCTTGTATGGCGAGGTGGCCAGGATATCGTTTGATACAATTTGTATGTAGTATACACAATATAAACGGGGACTCTCTCTCTCCCTCTCTCGACACATAGGTACATAGTATTGTTAACATTATGTGTCGGTTTATGCCAATTTGACCTGGTCGATTCTAACTGGTTCGAACTAGCATACCGAGAGTGCAAACCCCAACCGCAGTTACTGAAATTCAATTCACTTAATATATTAATAGTATGTTATTTAATACTGTACATATATTGTTACATAAGTGATATGTAAGTTTACAAAAACATTTCACTTAATTTTAATTTATTATCCTTACTTTTATAAGGAACAATATTGATGTAGGTGGGAATTTACATTTTCAAATCCCTTAATTTATTGCTGAGACCTTTATTTGAAATAACATCTTAAGGAGAAAATTACCTTAAATTAATTTCTATAGAATTTGAAGGAATAGGTAATTCAAAATGAGACGGATCGTAGAAAATAAATTGATGGTAAATAATAAAATATCGGAGTAATAAACATTTGATTCTTTTTTGACAACCTACGCCCGATATTAAATGACGAAATATAATGTTGTCAAAAAGGATTTGGAAGTATTTTGTATGAAAAATTATAAAGACATAGTTTATCTTTTGATGGAAAACTATCATATTTTCTTCAGAAATCAATAAGTTGATTAAATTTGTGAAGCGATAAAACCCTTACGGAATTGTAAATTTTCATTGAGAAATATTTAATAATTTTTATCTTTTTGCTTCGTTGGTATATTTATTTATTTATATAATATTAACACTAACAGGTACTATGTCAAATATTATATAATTTAACACGCACCCAATAACAAGTAGCCACATTCTGGAGATTTACGATTGTAATCGTTTCACAGATCCAGACTGAAAACATAATTAAAAACTGTATCTCCACCGGGAATCGAATCCAGGACCCTTGGATCAGCAGTCAGATACCCATCCAACTGAGCCACGAAGGCCGACAAATCGCTCCCCTTCTCGGTGAAATGGTTCAAGATATTTGGCGACAGCTAAACTATTTATTCCAATTCATAGTACTGAATTTTTTAGTTCCTCATTAGAAGTACAATAAGCAAGGCTATGGAATATAATTCCTGATATTACGTCGGCTATCTCATTAAATATATTCAAAAAAAGGCTAAAGCAAAAATATCTATCAGAAAATACCTGATTTCTTCTTCCTCACTTTATGCTTTTGTTTTTCTATCGTTGCTATCAACTATTATTATATTCAATCTTTGTTTGTCATTTTCTTTTTTTTTACTTTTCTTCTGTTATCAGCCTTATTGCCATTGTACAAATTGTATTTTATATTACTAGTTGCATGTAACACATGAGATCCAACTGTCGATAGCAATAGTATGTATAGTTGAAGAATATGTACCAAACTATAAACCCATAGATACAAATTATTGAATATTTTCAGATATTTTGTTTTCTATACAACATATGTAGGTATGTATGTCAAGATAGGATAGTATGGAGGAAGATCCTTTTTCCTACCCAGAATATGCAAATAGCATGATGGTATGTATGTATGTTTGGAGATAAAGTATCAAACTATTAAGTCTTCTTACATATTGTGTATAGGCGACTGCCATACAAAATGTATGAAGCGATGTCGTCACTAAATTCAATTTTTAAAAAAATTGTTAAAAAAAAATTGAGATCTTCTACTACAATGTTAATATTTTTTATAGAAAATTAAATTATCTAGTTGGGGTGTTTCGGCTTTTTTCGATAATTGTAAAAGTTTTGGAAATATAGGCAGTTAAACTCATAAATTTATCATAAAAAAAATATTTTTCTTAATAAAAAATGTTTGAGAAACCCTGGAATTTTTTTGAAAAAACTAATTTGAGATTTTGTATTTGTCTATGTTTGTACCAATTTTCAACGTTCTACCGTTTATGGTTTCTGAGATATAGGGAAAAATAAAATAAAAATTCAAAAGTTGATAACCCCTGACTGAAACAAAAATTCAAAATTCCGAGTATAAAAGTTTTGTAGGCCTGTAACTGTTTATATATTCTGAAATTTTAGGCTCTGTAAATTGAGCGGATCAAAAGTTATAAGGGGGGGACGGACACACAGACACACAGACACACACACACAGACACACGAAATGTTCTACTCCGAATTCTGAGTAAATCCGTGTAAGGAACATATATGCTGCGAAGCCTCTAAGTTGGTGTTTTTTGACTTCAAAGTTGGAAAAGCCGTGAAAAAAGTAGACCTCTCCATACAATTCTCGCGTATTCTGGCTTGATACATTGTCGATATGTTAAGAGAACAAAGTTCTCCTGAACAAATCGACAGTTGGATAATCAACTCTGGTTGATTGGAATAAATTTCAGTTACGCAATATACCCGCCAGTGTACAAATAATGTGTAGAAGAAGAAATAAATACAGTATGTACCTACAAGAAGCCTGATTGCTAAATAAAATATGATTCTAAGGACATTTTGAAGAATGTTAAATGCTTCGATAACATATTTTATTGTCAAAATGCGAATACATGTGTACATACATTGAATACCTTGTTTCGTTTTAAAATTATTGTTCATCTTCCCACGTAGATTTTGAATAAATTAACAAATACCTTCAAATAATACTTTGTTCATTGTTGTACTTTACAAAATCAATATACATACATGCTCATTTCGCGAAGAGATTCCGTTCAAAATAAAAAAAACAATTTAAAATGAACTCACAAATACGACCGTAAAATGTAATCACGTTCAAATTAAAAACGAAATGTAATCACGTAAAAATGAAAAACAAAACCACAATCATTTTAACGGAAAATTGTAGCCAATAATGTTTTGGATACCTTCTCCAACAGGATCGCATTTTAATATTATTTGTAAATATGGGCACGTTGGTTAGGTGACAATTTCATGGAACGACTTAATATGTCAAATTTTATATTAAACTCATACTGTTACTGTTACATATACTGTTTGATATCCTCCAAAAAACTCAAAAATAACTATTTCGCCTATTTAAGGTCGAGTTTTCAATATTATAAATATTTTCAGAGCCAACTTTGTAGAACGTAGGGGAAGGGTGCCCAAAATGACATAGGAGGGAAAAATGATAAATAGTCATATCTCAAAAACGAAGCAAAAGACAGGTTTGATCCTGTACAGGAACAAACATCCGCTCGTTTCATGATCACTCACCAACATTCGGTTAGTCTGTGGTAACTACCGGAGGAGCACGAGCTGTAAATAACATTTTAACGCAAGTAAAATTTATTTTTGTTGGGACATTATAGTTATTTATTTTTTTATTTAAGTATATTATTAAAATGTGATTGCAGTGTCTTGTTATGTAGCTAATTATCAATGAATTGCAATATAATTTTGTTAATTTTATAAAAGTGGAATGTGATATATTTTATGTTATTAAAAAACTTGGTTAGCGGTGTAAAATGACATACGTAACGGTAGGGCAAAATGACATGGTATGTCAGCACTGTCAACCGTTCACTGACTACAGAAAATATTTGCAACATCAGGGAGAAAGCAGATTGGGACTGTATCAAGTGCTAAAAAGAGATCACACACAACGTTCTTTGTTACATGGGAACAAATGGAAATTATGTTCCACCTTGTCTCATTTTTGCTCGAGAAAATATAAAAAATGAACTTTTGGACCATGAAAGTCTATTGAGTTTTAAAGTTTTAAACCTCAATAGATTGATTAAACATGGTGGAATAGGCGAATACCTACAGGACTTATTTACTATCAATTATTTTTCACTCTTTATTTGTGTATGAAAACATTTAAAAAAATACTTAGAAAAATACACCATATGTCATTTTGTATACCCGGTGGGGCAAAATGGTTTTTATCAGTATGTTTTGTAAATATTTTTTGTAATACAAAATTTCATATTTTTGACAATTTTAAACTGATATACGTTTACCTAGATAGTGTTACAAGTAAGTAATAAAGTTTTTTTCTATAAATTACAAGCCGTTTTTTTATATTTATTTTTAAGAAAATCTACGTCATTTTGGGCACCCTTCCCCTACCAAATTCACACAGACAGCGGTTTTGTAGATATTAGGCAGTTATACATTAAAACAATACAGACCTATGTACATCCGTAAATAAATGACGGAATTCTTACCGGATTCCGTATTCTCCAACAGTACCCGAAATATACAACAGATAACACCCCCACTATAGCAGTACCAACCTAAATTGGCGAACGCAGGAGGGAGACTCTGTAGCTTGAACAAAAGTTGCCAGGTCGATAATTTTAATAAAATATTTAAAAAAAGAAAAATAATAAAAATAAAAAAAGTCGCAATTTAATATATTTTATAACAAAAAATTTAATCAGACTGTAAAAATTCAACCCCTGACATTTCATTTGGGTCTGATTCAGAATCGCTGTCGCTGTCTGACCCATTAACGGAAAACACCAAATCATCCATTTCTTCATCGATTTTACCATCCATTTGAAAATATTTGTTCTCGAGGCGAATAACATGATCGCATTCCTTCTTCCAATCTTCTTCCGTTATACTGTCAAATGCATTTTTTGTAATATTAATTATATTTTTAGGATCACGATCCACATTTTTCTCTGCAACCCGTCTCTTAACCATACTCCAAATGAGTTCTATGGGATTCAGATCACAGTGGTACGGTGGAAGTCGCAAAACTGTATGACCGTGATCAGCCAAAAGTTGGTCAATTTCGAATACTTTTAGTGCATTGTGATTCTTAATTAGTTCATACAATTGACACTTGCGCATTTTGTCTTCATATCGTGTATTCTTCCTGTTTAGCCAATCTTTCATCTCGTTCAAACGATTAGACATAGTTGGAGCTTTATCAATTTGCACGGAATGGTAAGATGCATTATCCATAACAACAATACTCTTGGCAGGCAAATTGGGAATAAGTTTTTCGTCCACCCATTTTCTGAAATTTGTCGCATTCATGTCGTCGTGGTAATCACCAGTTTTAGATTTTGATTTGAACATTAGAAGTGCATTTTGAACAAATCCCGTATCTCCTCCTGCGTGTACAATTATCCATCGCTGACCGACAGACTCATCATTTAAAACACCTCGAGTATCTTGATTCTGCCAACATTTCTTGACAGTATAAGATGGATGGATATATGTTTCATCTAGGTAAATTACTGGGCGTTTATTATAGATATCTTCCCTATTTTTACGTAGAACTTCAATATACCTTGCTCTCCATGCAGCAATATCATATCTCTCTATAAGGAATGTTCGCTTTGACTGGCATTTCACGAATTTGAATCAGAGTTCATGAATCGGTTTTCGAAGAGATTCACGCTGACCTTGATAGTCAATCGCTTCCTTTAATGCTCGAAGTAATTTATTTATTGTTGGCACTTCTTTCCTAACAACATAAAATTCCTGAATTAAGTGACGAATCACGCATAGATCCATACTACCAAGGATAATTTTTTTGTTGGTTTTCCTTTTTTTTCCCGGTGTAGAAAGTCGCGAAGATGTAGAAATTTCTTTACCTTCTTTTTTTATTCGGGATAAAGTTCTTTGAGATAAACCTTAAAATCAAAACAAAATAAAAATAAGTATAAATTTTCATAAACTTATTGAAAAATATCTACACATTTTTTATGATTTAATAAAAATATAAAATCATAAAATATAATTTAATATCAATCTGGCAGCATCTACCTGTAATGGCGGCAGCTCTCTGCAGCGTTCTGTCAAATGGAAATATCGGTCCTTTATTGGCTTTTTCAGCTTCGCAAAACTTCAATACCATATTGGCAATTGTTCTCACGTCACCACGCACTGTTTTAGATGTTTTCGACATAGTTCAGGTTTAAATATTCGCAATTATAATATCAAATGTCACAATGTTTCACCACGCGCAATAATGCTCAACTGAATTTGACGGTGAGGGGAATAGTCGGGCGCGGGTGGAAGGGATTTTAGTTCTAAAAATCACCACTCGCCAATTTAATATGGTCGCACTCTAATATGGACGACTTTTGCCCAGCGACATTACCCCAACCTTGTTCCTTACAATACTTTACAATAGAATATTAATAAAATAACAGTAAACTGTAAAGTAATGGCAGAATACAATCTGCTCATATACTGTTAAATAGCCTAACACAATTCACTATGAATATTTTTTTAATTGCATATACGCAAACATTGGATTTTGTTCCCTATCGGGAGTCAAATGATATTCTTATTGACAAATTTTTAATATCTCAATAGAGACGAAGTTGGGATATTATAGAAGAACCAGAAACTCAAGGCACCTACAGGGCTTACGACCTGTCATGGGCTAGTTTACGTGATCACTTTATGCGCTTGCGCAACGTTCACCAATTATGACTTCTTATTGAGTTCCCTTATCAATTTAATTTTTGAAAGTTCTATATATTTGAATAATGTGTAAAAATTCACCTGAAAATGGGGGATTGTAGGTACTATTGCCACCTATGAAGTAACGAAGAAACCTTTTTTTTGTAACGCCATCTATTGAGAAATAAGATAAGAATTCGCTACTTTCTGCCTTCGTAACCTGAGAAACTCTACCATATGTAGCTTGGTGCCATTCATCATTTCAATTACTATGTTATTGGTTCAAAGAACTGATAAGTCACTACATATTGTTCTTATTTGTTTAGTTGATTATGTTATTTCTTTTGAATTCGATACCATAGACCAATTTGTAAAATACTGCCTCTGAACAGACTCGTCTAGTTAGGCAGTAAATTTCCAAATAGGAACAATTGTACAAAATTTGTTTATTATAAGTCTTTTTTGATATTGTTACATTTTTGTTATTGTAATATGAGAAATAGCGGAAAACAAATCTTTCCATTTCATTTAATTTGAAATAATATAATTTATTAAATTTTATTATGTTTAAACCCAGAAAGAGTTTTATTGAAATCAGTCATAATATGTATCTTAGCCGTAGGAACAATTTTATAAAACATCTGATTATGAGTGCAGTATGTGTTCAGATTGTCTGTCTATTTAGTGTGGAACGGTAACAATCACCTGGTTTTCATTATTGCATATAATTGTAACTAAAAATTCTAAACTGCCAGCCCTAGAACAGGATTTCCTAGTTGGGCAGCAGTTATCTACTTATTTTTGCCATTGTAAAAATAGTGTGCAAATAAACCAAACAAAATGATAAACCAAATTTTATTGTATCTTGATTCTTTGCAGTTATTACGTTGTGGCACATTTTAACTAATAAATAAAAATAATAACTTTTTTGTTTACACCACTTTTGAGTAGGTATTTAATGTTAACCGGTTTCAGAGCTGACCGGCTCCCTAACTTTGTTACATTAAATACTCAAAAGTGGTATAAACAAAAAAGTTATTATTTTTTTTACAAATTTTATTAATTTACTTTAAGAAAACCTATTTTTTTATTTGGAATATGAATATCTCAGAACATAATACATAATTATGTTTTAATATTTTTTACCTAGTGTTGAAGAGAGAGAAATATTGATATAATTGTTGTGTTCTTTAATTCCCTTTGTACACAATAAACCCACCATTTTGTATCTTTTTTATCATATTTTAGTCATCAATTAAGTGGTATGCATACATTATTATTCTTATTAAAAAAAACATCATAAAATAAATATACTAAACCGTAGCCGGATCTGAACCCTTTGTTAAGCGTGTTAATGGCGGATTGGTTTTATTACATTCCGCTCCTTGATGGATTTTTTATAACAAAGGTAATTTCAATTTAATCGAAAAATAAGAACATTTTTTTCCAGAATTCAATGCTTGACAGCTAATATTGTATCCACGAATTTCGGTTAATACTTCGTTTATTTTTTTGTGTCACAACAATTCATTTTACTTTGTTAACAAATTGGTTATTTTTCATAACATTAATAATTGATGACTTAATATTATCATTTCATATACATAGATGGGTGGTGGCAGAGCGGTTAGCGCGAGTTCAAATCCTGCCACGACCGATTTCGTTCACTTATAGTACAAGCATTTATGCTTAGTTTAGGGAATGTATGAGGATGTCCATATATGTACTTGTTTCAAGGACATAATTTTATAAAACTACTTGGTATTTGCTTGGACCTGGTATATGTTATACAACTCATCGATTACATCTAATGTGCCATTCATCGCCATCCTTCACGGGGCCGCATATTCTACGTAGTACCTTTCTTTCAAAGGTGTCCAGCATTTCAGACATCTTCACCGTTATGGTCAATGTCTCGCATCCATTTGCCAACACTATTCTGACTATAGTCTTGTAGAGTGTGGTTTTTGTTTTACGATGGACACTGCGAGATTTAAAAAAAGGGAGCAATGAAAAAAAATGTTTTGTTAGAAAAAATATTTTTAAAAAAGTTTACTGTTCGTGTAAAATGCTGTAAATGCTGTAAGACCTACTGTTCGTGTAAAATGCTGTAATGTCTGTCATTAAATGCTGTACCAGAAACTTGAAATACTCACGTATGTATTGACGTAAAGCAATGGAAATAACACAAAACTGTGATCCTCAACTCTCCAGGACATAATGGCAAGGAGTTATGATAAAAAGCATTTTTTTTATCATTTCTTTTTAAAAAAAACCACTCCGATTTTCTCACCATTGTTGCCAGATTGAACAATGTATGTTTGACTTAGAAAGTGAAGATGGAAAAAAACTGCCTTCAATTCACTTGCTATATTTTTTAATCATGTGTAATATATTATTCAAAAGTAAAAACAACTGGTAAAAATTATATATCAGCATTAAAGAGTTTGTTTGAAGTGATCTGATTTAAAGTTATACCTAACACTTTACATTTTTTACTCCTCATCAACCCAAGGGAATGCCATTTTATGAAAGTGATGTGCCTTTACACTAATTTGAAAAAAAATCTAATTTCAAGTTTCCTGAGATTGAGGCACATTGAAATATTTGACAACGAGAAGCACTATTCAGATATCCTTCAAAATCTAATGGGTTCTTAGAGAGTACTAGGTATACAAATTTGCAAAATTTAAAATCGAAAGAGTACTTTTGTCTATAATCGATAAAGTAGAATAAACTTACTATTTTTATTACTACTTTGGCTGTTTTCTTTCCTAAAATACACAGCACATACACATACATATACATTGTGACGAAACATTCAGAATACAATCTCAGTATAATCGATAATCAGTCGATAATCTGCAATAAAAAATAGCCTTAAAAATTACGAAATCATAACTCCTCACTATTTCCCCTTGGGGTAGTGAGTAGTAACAATATAAAATATGACCTTCAGAACTTTAAATCAACGATACGAACAAAGGAAAAATAAGGGTATTAAATAGAAAAATGTTAAGACCATATTATGAGACCACATTAAATAAGATCAAAGTGATGATTTAGCATTTTTCCATCTTCTCCCAATAGTCCTATCATTATCGTTTTATTCTAGTTCAAATTATCATTTTCTTCACTTAATCTTAAGTCATAGGTACTTAGCTTAATATTATCCACGAGAAGTTCTTTATAGCCAGTCGTTTAGTAAACCATTACAAAAGAAATTTCATTGCTCTCCACGCTTATTTTTCTACAGGTAAAAGTGATATGAATTCTATCCTATTTTCCGTTATTGTTCATGGTCTTCTGAATATAAAACTTTATAACTTAGATATATATTACAAATATTAAAAATGATGGAGGTTTTCTTTCACATTGTCAACTCAAAAAATATTATAATGCATTTTTTCATGACATCTAAAAAAACAAAAATAAAAAGAATGCATATTTGAATTATTAAAAATATCATTTTTTTTTAAATTACTCCATAATTTTGTGTCATACAGAAATAAATCTATTACATGTCAGGTTTGTTCTTAAATGCAAAAATCGTAAAATTTTGGTTTTCCGATAATTTGAATCACGTATAAACCCTTTATAACGCACGCGATAATTACCCATACCTATTAATACGAAACTTCAGTACCTATTTGGCAGTTTAATTATACCTAATATTCATATGTTTTCAGTAACTATATATAGATGTATATTTATTTACTTTATTTAATTTTTTTAAAACTTCTTGGGCACATGTGCACAATGGCGGTCTTATTGCCAAATGGCAATATCTTCCAACCAACCATATCCATTTAGTGAAAGATATTTTATTTATGATATGTACCTACCTACCAACATTTTTATGATTACAACATATAATAAAAATATAAAAAAAACAATAAAGAAACGGAATGGACAGGGGGGGGCAAGGATAAGAAAAGGAGACAAATTTAAGTGTTGTGTGTAAATAAATGATTCCTCAGATTTCTTTTGAAAGCGGGAAGTGTTGATAAAACTCGAAGTTGCGATGGGATATGATTCCAAAGACGAGCTGCTTGTACGGAGAAAGATGTGAGGAAAAAGGAAGTATTGTGTACTATGTATGTCCCTACTTAAAGTTCACTAGGACATATTTATAATTTTAATTATTTATAAAAAGAAATACAACACATAGTTTTAATCCACAAATGAGTATGACCATAGGAGCAAGAATCAAACTGAATATACATTTAACTGAGGATAACGGCTATGTTCGGCGAAAGCGCTTAGACTCGGATTATAACTATAGGTATGTTCCTATTTATTTTAATAATTAATTTAATTTATAATTTTGATCTTCCACTGTGTTAACGAAAAATGTTTGGACATATTAATTATTAAATAAAATTAACCATCTAACACTTAATTTACCAATTAATAATTATTCACCTATTCTTATTTAATGTCCAAAGTTTAATTTAGAATATAAGTATTATATTTTCGTGTCTCACTTTGATAGTTACAGTTTTCGGACTAATTTCAAAAGGTCACCAATTGACCTAAATTTCAATGACCTTTTTAGGTTTCCCTATATACAAATCGCGCGACCACTATCCTAGGAATCTGCCTGTGTCAGCAGTTTTGTAAGGTGTGGTCTGTTGTATTAACGAACTTTAAATAATTAACTGTCGTTTGAATAGACAAATACGTGGTACCATAATTAATCATTTTCATTCTCTATTATATCTAGACCTACCCATAGTACCCATCTCTACAATAGTCTTATATGTAGACTAGAATATACTTTTTACTCAGCAGTTTCTTTCCACTGCTGATCAAAGACTTCTCTCATATCTCTCTGTCTTGGGTCTTCTGAATCCAGTCACCAGCAACCCTCTTTATATCATCGAACCATCGCGTAGTTGGTCTTGTTTTTTCTTGATGTTTTCGCTTTGCAACTCTTAGTTTTCTGACGGTCGCTTTCGTTAATGTTAGTGTTTTTGTTCCATATTTCATGACTTGGAGTACACATTAGCCATTCATTTTAATAAAATATACTGCATTAGCCAAAATTAAAGACTTTCCTGTGTTTGCAAAGAGCTTTATGTTTTGGTAAACATGTCTTCTTCATTTCGATATATTCGTTTATAAACCCAATGATAACCCAATGGGGTGTGGATATTGCGCAGAAGTTGATTATTAAACTAATTCTCGGAAAACGCAGAGACTATCCCTCTGAACAAGTATTCATAGATTTCAAAGTATTAAAATTCAAAAATATTTTCAAAAAATTTGCTATTTTACAAGTACTGCTAGAACCTGAGCACCATAGATTTATAATTGAAAATCGGACCAGATATAGATTTTTATTTTAACCAAGATAGAAGGAAGACAAGTTTTGCTCAGCATCACTACTCATTCCTGGGAGAACAGTGTTTTAATGACCTTCCTCTAGATATAAGAAAAACAACTGACTCTAGACAACTCATAAATAAAATAAATCAACATTTTAAAACAGATTTTTAAATCACTTGTATTTTGTTTTCTTTTGTTTGTGATAGTGTATATGTCTGAATATGTTGGTGTGTATGTGTATCTATGTGTGTGTTAGTATATGTATGTATATCTTTATGTGTGTAGGTATATATGTATGTATTTGTACTTATATGAAATAAAAATAAAAAAATAAGGATAATATGACTATGACTAACACAACTCCTCTCTACTCAAACCTAATAAGCTTTCAGAGAGGAGTGGTATTGTAATATATATTATTTGTAAATTAATTATTGATTGTTATTGTGAACATACATGTTTTATAAATAAAATAAATAAATAAATAAATAATAATAATATATTTATTATTAAATTAGATATATTTAACTGTGATTTGTAAATATAAAAAACAAACTTTTAATCAAACCATTATGTTCTCCCTCTCTATTTGATCCTACACTGCTTGTTTTAACTCTAGTTCAAATTCAGTACCTATTAGAAAAATATTTAATTAGTGAGATACTGACAGACCAAATATCTGTTATTTATAGGGTTGCTACTTCTGTGATGTTGATTCCCAGCTGTCTTTCCATATTTCTTTATTTTCCTAACACGAGGACGAGTATCGTGAAACTGTTTATATAATACGATATAATAGGATCTGGTGGAGTTAATTTTTTCCATCCTTCACTGTACTTCATTTTACGATTTCTTCCTAACATGAGGATGAGTATCGTGAAACTGATTATATAATACGATATAATAGGATCTGGTGGAGTTAATTTTTTCCATCCTTCACTGTACTTCATTTTACGATTTCTTCCTAACACGAGGATGAGTATCGTGAAACTGATTATATAATACGATATAATAGGATCTGGTGGAGTTAATTTTTTCCATCCTTCACTGTACTTCATTTTACGATTTCTTCCTAACACGAGGATGAGTATCGTGAAACTGATTATATAATACGATATAATAGGATCTGGTGGAGTTAATTTTTTCCAGCCTTCACTGTAGGTACTTCATTTTACGATTTCTTCATTCTGACAGACATGCCTCTCTTACTCTGCTATTCCTCGCGTAATACCTTCGAGCTTTATCTGCTATCATCCTTAGAGTATTCAATATTAATTTGATCCTGACATTATGCCCTTGCTTGCACGCAATGTCTACTATGTGTAGATATTGTTCGTACGCATTCTTCATAAAAAATCATATGGTGTAAAAATGTGATGTTCACAAGATCAAATAAACTGTGGAATTCAGAAAATACCACTGAAATAATATCAACAAGAAAGCGGTGAAAGAATTTTCTCCCTCGTGTTTATTTCATCGAGAAATGCAAAAACATTTATTTTATGAAAAGTGGAAGCTGAAAAACTGAAAAACTTCGGATCACTTTGCTACTAAAACCAATTTAAAAATCTCAAGGTGAGATTCTGAATCATAAGAATGATTATTTTTTTACTATGCATATATCAAAATTAATCACGAAATTTATCATAATCTTGTGCGAATAGGTAGGTACTTACAAAGTTTCAAAAAGTTTAGTGAATTACTTTTCATTTATTCTAATGAAGATAAAAAAATAATAATAATGACTACCTGCCTCACATAGTTAAATTATTTTCCATACATAAAAAGACTCTTGATCCAAAGATCTCGGGTTTGATTTGTAGTAGATTTATGGTAGTAAGGTAATTGTGTTTTTAGTTTGGGTCTGTGAGACAATAAACATCTCACAGCACAGTACCTACATCTCATATACAAGTCTTCGGAATATTTCTATATGCCAATCTTCGAAAAATATATTTGTATGTATATTTTATTTGTTTATTTATTTATTCTTTTAATCGTATATTTTCAAATTTATTTCTTTGTTTGTTCGTTCGTTCGTTTGTTTGCTTAATTTTTTAATATTTTTTTATTTAATCATTTACGGCTTTAAATGCTTTATACCAAAATACATTTAAAAAATACACATTGATAACAAAAACACAGAAAAGAAATAATAAATAAACTTGGTCGAAAATGGCAAACCTAGGTACCTACATAGTAAAATTCAAAGAAAAATATGTGAAGCATACATCATTTGAAATAGTGCAACGTAATCAAGTGAAGACATAAGATAAAATATGTGAAGCATACATCATTTGAAATAGTGCAACGTAATCAAGTGAAGACATAAGATAAAATATGTGAAGCATACATCATTTGAAATAGTGCAACGTAATCAAGTGAAGACATAAGATAAAATATGTGAAGCATACATCATTTGAAATAGTGCAACGTAATCAAGTGAAGACATAAGATAAAATATGTGAAGCATACATCATTTGAAATAGTGCAACGTAATCAAGTGAAGACATAAGATAAAATATGTGAAGCATACATCATTTGAAATAGTGCAACGTAATCAAGTGAAGACATAAGATAAAATATGTGAAGCATACATCATTTGAAATAGTGCAACGTAATCAAGTGAAGACGTAAGATAAAATACAAAATATGTTTTTTTTATAAAAAATTGTAGGTACATTTATCGCAGCGATAGGAAAAAAATGTCACCCAAATGAGAGTATTCATTCCCATTATTATGGGGGCGGCTGACTAGCGAGTGATACTCTTTATGTGTGTGTGAATTGGTGATTTCAGTCTACTGGTTTATCGTGGTTTATTGTTAATTAATCAGTTCTGTAAGTTTTATTTATTTTTATTATTTCCAAATAAAAAAATAATTACGTAAGCCATAATTACATAAAAAATTAATACAAAATACAATACATATAAAATATATATCAATATTAGGTACTTGGATATATTGCCTCACTAGGCAAAAGCCTGTTCCGAGGCAATACAAGTTACAAAAGCAATACAAATTAAAATGCCAGAGACCATTTTCATATTATTTACCAGCGCAATAATTCGTGATGATTTATTAGTCAAGGATACTTCAACCAGTATAGATCGTTAAGGAGAGATGTGAAATTACATAACTATTTCATCAACTCAATGAAACTTCATAATAGCTCTACAGAAATAATAGCTCTTCAGACAAAATAAAAGTGTTTTTATTCCCTTCGTTTCTCTTTTAAATTAGGTACTCTTTTCCTGTGAAAGTGACGACAAAAAAAAACTTCGAAGAAAGACATTTTCACTGTTCAACTTCCAGATCCAAAAAGCGACAAAAAAATCACTCCCAGCGGAGCTCAGCGAGAACGAATACGTGGTGGTTCCCTGCAACTTCGTGCATTAGACTTTTATCAAAAGTTTTTAAACAGCTCTTGAAAGTTGAGAATCTCCGCAGCGTGAATGCCGGCTGAAATGTGCCTTTCGTGACAAAAGCTATGAACGAAATACGTGTACTTGTGCTAGCTGGCAACCAACAATGTGCTATTATTGGATCATAACGTGGACGTAAATATTAAAGGCCGTTGTCGGCCGATTAGTTCAAGCGATTATTATTAATTATTATTAAACCCCGAGCACCAAGTTTTGTGGTGGAAATGTATCTAATAGGAAATAATAGTGTTATGGGCGGAGAAAATATGGACAGTAAAAATAATATGAGGACATCGACTTTAATAACTACAAATATTTTTGTGTTTAAGTATTAATATTTAATTATTTATTTATTTATGTTAAAGTTGAACAAAAAACAGCGTTAAGACATAGTACAATACAATAGTAACATCAAGTATTTAGGCCTATTACATTTTGTCGTTATGATTGATATAAAATAATACAAGTTTGCAAAAAATAAAAAATAAAATAAATAAATAAAAAAAAAAAAATATATGCTTATTACACAACTTATTTACAATATATGTTTGTAAGTTGTGTAATAGCACGCGAAATACTTATAGGGATTCGCATATTTCTGAAATAATGCAAGAGGAACTAGAGCAGAGTGTTGAAATTTTAAAACCTTGCAGACACTGTTGTCTATTTATAAACATAATTACTGTGCACTGAGAACTGAAAAAGATACTGTGTGGGTTATTTTTTAATTGTTGAAAATATACCATTGAATGAAAACATGGGTAAATTGACAAAAAGATCGTTGTACGCTATTTTTATATAAAATTCTTATGTTGCTCTTTGTGGCCCGAATATATCAAAGATGTCGCATGTCAAATGGGTTCTTAATAATATGATAAGATCATTTATCTTACTTTCTTTCAGAGTCCTGATTTCTTGTCTTTTCAATATTATCTTCTTACCATATATAACGATCTTAAATTATATAATGAATTAACTCGGCTTTTACGTGTTTTCTACAAAGTCTAAGTTTCACTTGGTGCATAATTCCATGTTAGCACGGCTATTTCGTTGACAATAGTGGATTGATATGTATTTACATAATATTTGTATTTTTTTGTATCTGAATCTATATTCAAAAGGGAAATTGTAAAAAAGATCACAGATACAGCCTCTTTGAACCTGGGTATGGCTGGAATGTACTGTTGAGGAAATAATGTAATATGGATTATTTTTAAAACGCTAGTCTTAGGAATTCCAAATTATACTTTATGCTACATAATGTGTCTTTTCAACATTTATAGATTTTTATAATTTGTTACTTTTATCACTATCTCTAAGCAGGTTTATTTTTTCTTGTAACTTCTCTATGGGAAATAATGTTATTACACATAATGTATAATTCAGCTTTATGTATAAAACATAAATGTATATGCGTGATGTGTATTTTTTTTTTTTTTTTTTAATTTTATTTTGTGTTTTGCGACTCTCGCAAAACACAAAATAAAATTAAAAAAAACATTAAATTTATATTAACATTATTTTCGCAATTGGGCTCGACGATTACATAATATTATATATTATTTAAAAATTTTCATTTAGTGTAGGAACAAATGACCTTATAAAGAGCCTCCATTTATGACTCACAATCATTGATGCCTTTTTTATAAATTTATCTTATTTTAATTAATATACAGCCTCAAAGGTTCCAAATTTTAAATAGTGTCGAATTATTCATTCCAGACTGTTCGAAGAGCACAGCGAACTTCTGAATATGTTCGACAAGTTTCGGGAGCTGAGGACGAAAGAGGAGCAGGCCAATTCGATGGAACTGGCTGAACACGCCAACAACGTAATGCAGACACTGGATGAGGGCATCAAGGGGCTGGACGACCTGGACACGTTCTTCGAGTTCATCTACCAGGTTGGAGGGAGTCACAGAAAGATTCCCGGATTTAAAGTCGATTATTTTTGGGTGAGTGAAAACGCCGATATGATAATTTACTTGAAATCAAAATACTTCTTAAATAGATCCAACGTTTCTTATTTGCACGGCGTTCGCCTCCTATACGTTTCCTCAAAATAATTGACTGATCTTTCGTGAATTGTATTTTTTTATTTATAAGATCATAACGAAATGCAACAAATCAAGTTCCAAATGGAAATAATTATTCAATCTAAAAGATACTAAACATATCAAATGATAACACTGTGGAAGTCCCAATTCTTATAGCTTTAGCTATAAATCTATAGCTAGGTATTCTACAAGTATTTAATAAAACCAATTTTGTATTTTTATTAGTATCTTTTTACAAATCTTTTAATAACTTAAATAATCAAGTTATCTTTTTTCGTTGCATTCTATTACAAATTAAACAAAAATATTAACGTATTTGTCTATAATTCTTTACTGTCTAGAATCTATTTTATCGAATCGTAAACATATTGTTTTTAATTTATGTTTATTTATAATTTTGATTATGAGAATTGTAATAAATAAAATATTATTTGAATTTCGTTCAACTTCTGGATATATTTCTAAAATCTTCACTTAATGTAAGAAAAAAGGGAGAGATATTTGTTCACCTTAATGATCTTCTTTATTAGAAAGATGTTCATGTTTTACAAAAAACAAAAAAAAAACAAAATTGTATGATATACCTATTAAAAAAAAAATAAACGAGTACCTACTTAATTGTTCACTCAACCGTCCCGTGGAAAATGTGTCTGAGACGAAATCCACTTAACGAAATATTTCCTTTCATAAATAGTTACATAGGAATTTAAGAAAAATTTTGCTTTTAAGGTAAACACAAAATAATAAAATGAAATCTCAACTAGGAATGAAAAAAAAAAAACAGAATAAGGAAAATACTGTTCGTTGGCCTTAATTTTTGTGTTGCTTTATGTTGTAATGTAATTGGCTTTAATATTTACTTAAATCATCTTGATTTTATATAATTTATTCATAGAATAATAATAAAACTATAGAAGACTTGACTATTTCAGCAAGGTTTTGTATGGGAATGATCCCATACAAAACCTTGCTGAAAAAGTGAAGCCGTTTTATTGGCCGGCTCGTGTCAATATTATGTATGACTCTACTACTCGTTATGACTGCGTAAATAATTTTGCAAGCAGTTAAAAAATTATCTATTTGGAGAACGTATCACGCATACGGCCAAATGATTACTGAATGCTCGTAGCAAAATGTTGACCAAATTAGTCAACATAAAGCAGTCGCGTTTACTGCAGGATAAAGAGTATTCTTGAATTTATTATACGCTGTTTGTTGTCCTCGTAATAAATAAAAAATATAGTTTAAAATAACTTGAACCCACCAAGTGGGCGCGCAGATAGTAAATTTGTGTATTTTTTCTAGGTCGGTACTTGTATGTGAAAACCGTCCCACCTACGGCAAAAAGGTTCAAGAAGTTAGGTGGCATCATTATTAGGTGCGTTTTAGATATATTTTACAAAGAAGCTATATGTTTATAAGTTTCCCAATAACTAATAATAATCAAAATTAAATATGCAGGTATCTAGGTGTACCAATTAAATAAGTATCCCCAAGAAGTGACGGTTTCAAAAATTGAAATAAAAAGAAATCTCTGGTATAAAATCGTTTATAAAAGGTTTGAAGAATAAAATTGTACTCCTTGACTAAATTTATTCCACGGCACGTAACTTGCCTTAACTCAAATGTTTTCATATTGAAATTACAAATTTATTGGGAATTTTTAACGTCTCTTGAGAATTTTTCTAATGTTTTTTTTTGAGTGAAACGTTCTGAATGCGAAATAAGTATTAAACACGGAAGAATTTCATTTTTAAGAATTTCAACGCTTTTTCGTTTTATTCGACCGTTTGCTGAAATTTTAATGAAATAGTTATCAAATTTATTAATTTTATGTATTTTTTGCTATTCTGAAAATGACGTGTGCTTTCAAATTTTAATTCGTGTTCGGAATTGTACCCATTAATGAATTAAAAAGAAGTTGTAGTTTGGGCCGGACAAAACACACAAGATTTCGTGAACCACCTTAGGCACCAACTAAGAATAGTGCTTCCATTTTTTTCAGTTGGGTTTGTTAATCGAATATTTTTATAGTTGCGTATACGCAAACATTGGATTTTTTTCCCTGTCGAGAGTAAATGCTATTTAAGACAATTTTGTAACATCTCAATATAGACGAAGTTGGAATATTATAGGAGAACCAGGAACTCAAGACACCTACAGGGCTTACGACCTGCCATCGGCTGGTTTACGTGATCACTTTATGCGCTTACTCAACGTTCACCAATTGTGCCTTTTTATTCACAGATAGCTAAGGTGCTACAACTTATTTTCTAACGAACAGATTTTCTTGATTAAAATAATATATAGTTCCTTCGATGAAATGGACTGATAGTGAACTCAATTCACTTTCTCCTATAATAATCCAACTTCGTCTCTATTGAGATGTAAAAATTGTCATTGCTTTTCGGTGTCCCGATCGATTCGAGTAATTGAAAATACAACAAGCAAAATGACATCTCACAAAAGGAGTTTAGTACCCATGCAAAATGTTGCCTTTGTAGCTGATACGAAACTGGTGTGTGGGGATGTACATGTATTGTGATTCCACCGGCGTACACGATGAGATAATTATAATGTAGGTACACTAACAAACCTGTCAATGGTTAAGCATCTATGATATGCATATCGAGACAAAAATCATGTAGGTACATTATTGACGTGATACTAGTGAGATTTTGTAATTGTTAATAGAAATTGTGTTTAAATTGAGAAATCTTAATATCACTAGCACACATTAGAGTCGGTGCGACGATACCATTGTGTACCGCGATGTATGCTGCGAAGCCTCTAAGTTGGTGTTTTTAGCATGCAAAAAGTCCACTACGCCATACAAAATGTTCCTTCGTACACGCATCTTGGATTTAAATTGCCTCTTCTGAATCGAAAGTTGGATTAAGTCGTGGAAATAAATGTTTGTAGAAACTTTGAAATTACCAAGTCTTTTAATGAAAAATATGATATAGATGAGTCGATGGCAGAGCGGTTAGCGCGCTGGGCTAGTAATCCAGTGGTCGCGAGTTCGAATCCTGCCTCGACTAATTTCGTTCACCTATAGCACAAGCATTTATGCTTAATTTAAGGAATGTAGGAAGATGTATTTGTACCTGTTTAATAATGACATATTCATTTAAAAAATACCGGACAAAAAAATCATATTTAAAGAGCGTTTTAATTTTCTTAAAAACCTCTTTTTCACATTTTTATCCTCTTTTCCTGAACTCCAAAAAAATATTCAACAACCCTTGTTATCTATATCTAATAAATATCTATATAAGGTCTAGAGCGAGTTGTAAAGGTGAGTTGGATTATTTAAAAAGGTTTTCGGAGAATTTGTTTTCAAATAAAAAAGTCTATTTTCTCTGTAGAGTATTTAATTTCATTGCTCCAACTTTACAAAGAGACAATTTTCTGAACCTATTTTTAAACCCGAGTCGCTAATCCGATTACTTTCAGTGAATAAAACTGATTTGATGTGTTTGTGATATAAAATTTTGTGTAAAGTAATTTTAAAAATACGCACGTAAAGTAATTTTAAAAATACACACGTAGGTATTTAAAATAACAAAAAGGAAAAATGTAATGTGAACGACGAATGACAACAAGAAATAATTACTTTTTAATAAAAATTACTTATCTGCCGATTTTCTATAGGCAGAATGTCCCAGAATGTCACTTTTGTTCATTTTTGTAGGTACTTGCCTACTAAAACCTGACCCGGCGAACTTCGTAGCGCCTAAGACACTTTCCAACTTGTGTGTTAGATCCGACAAAATGTCGGATGATCTTGTGGCAATTCATTTTAAATTGAGCTGTTCACACTCGTCACACAAGTGTGAGCAGCTTCATTTGAAATGTATTGCCACTAGATCACCCGGCATTTTGTCGGACCTAACACACGACAAGTGGGAACGGGCCGTAACAGTCAATTAGCTAAACTTAGGAATTTTATAAACGTAATAAAATGAATACAAAAAAAATATTAAATCCAATTTTTTATAAAGAAAATAAAAATTCAATTACAATTTCACGCTCGCATTGTGGTGTTTTTATTTAAAAATTAAATTTCTTATGACTCAAGAACGCGGCTAGACCAATTGGAACGATCTCTTATTTGTTGGATTCGTCTCCACCCCGAATAGCGGAATAAATATTAAAATATCGGAAAAATTAACGGACAAAAAAATATATATCGGAAAAATTCACGTGAAAAATTCAAAAGAAATTTAATTTTTAAATAAATTAAAACACACCACAATGCGAGCGTGAAATTGCAATTATTTTTTTATTTTCTTTATATTATATATTTAGTATTATTATATCCTAATAAACTATTGAATTTAATAAATTTTTTGTCGTTTTGAACCTGCAGCAAAGTGCACAATGTCGTTCTTATTGCTATTAGACAATATATTCCGACCATAGTTTTATTGACAAACTTTTTATGTTTTATTGACATATATTTGGGAATAAAATGTTTCAATTGCCTCCCAAATGAATTAAAGCAGAAAAAAGAATTTAAAAAATTTAAACAAAAATTAAAATTGCACTTAACTTCTAACTTCTTAAATAATAGTTTTCGATTTTGTTGTTTGATTTGTTTCAAATGTCAGTATTTTCTTTTATTTTCTTTTTAAATATTTATTTTGGTATGTTTGAATCGCCTATATTGCTAATTTTTCAATTATTTTCATGTATTTCCTTTTGTTTTATTTGAATATGTTATTTAGATATGTTTTCTCATTTGTATATTTCTCATTTTCATTTTATTTTCAAACTTTTTTAATGTTTATTTGATTTTTTATTCATGTTGATTTGATTTAATTATTCTAAGTTGAATTTATTTAATTGCTTGTATTGATGTTTTTTTTTTTTATTTTTTTATTAGGATTTCCCTCATCAAGCACAAGATTGCAATCTTTTTGATGAGGCACTGCGAAGAAAAAAATGTAAAAATATTATTTCCTGTGAATTGTATCTTGATTTTTTATTATAAAAATTATTATGTTAAATAAATAAATAAAAAAAGGTGAAATAAACACAAAAGTACATACATTAAGAACCAAAGATAAATAAATAAAAAAAACTAAAATAAAATAGTAATTAAAAGGAATGAACATAAGAATATTATTGAATGAATATATATAAAAATGAATACTTACTTACTTACTTCTGATGGCCATACAATTCCGGTAGAGCTTTAGCCTCTTAAACAATAGCTTTCCAAGCCTTCCTGTCAGCTGCAGTGGACTCTCAGTCATCACAAGCATTTAGCACGTTCAGATCTCGGGTAACATTGTCCATCAATCTCTGCCTTGGTCTATCCAGGGGTCTCTTGCCCACAGGGTTATTTTGCAGAATACGTTTAGTGGCTCCTTCTTCCCCTGATCTGACAACATGTCCAATCCAAGCTAATCTTCTGGACCTGATTTCGCTGGTGATTAAAGGAATAAAAATATAAAAAATGAATGGTGTGAATAACTACCTACATTCTAAGCCACACTGAATCAGTGAATGCTGCCAGATGTGATAATATATTACATTATTGAATTAAATAAAATAAAAATGAAATGTACAAAAATATATAAAAATGAAAACAAGTGACTACACAATCATTTGGGGTTATGTTTTTGAAAATGTTTTGATAAAGTATATTTATAGTCCTTAAAAGAATTAAAGTAAGGGTCAGTCAGATAACCAAAGTCATTTCCCAATCGATGAATCTTATTCAACGGAGTGTTATATAAATAGTTAGTGTTGGATGTCTTACATACAAAAGTTATAATTTGGCGGGTATTTCTTGTTGGAACATAGTAATGTATCCGACTAACAAGGTAAGAGGAGCTAAAGTAATTATTAACTAGTTGCATGTAACACATGAGATCCAACTGTCGATAGCGATAGTATGTATAGTTGAAGAATATGTACCAAACTATAAACCCATAGATACAAATTATTGAATATTTTCAGATATTTTGTTTTCTATACAACATATGTAGGTATGTATGTCAAGATAGGATAGTATGGAAGAAGATCCTTTTTCCTACCCAGAATATGCAAATTGCATGATGGTATGTATGTATGTTTGGAGATGAAGTAACAAACTATTAAGTCTTCTTACATATTGTGTATAGGCGACTGCCATACAAAATGTATGAAGCGATGTCGTCACTAAATTCAATTTTTAAAAAAATTGTTAAAAAAAAATTGAGATCTTCTACTATAATGTTAATATTTTTTATAGAAAATTAAATTATCTAGTTGGGGTGTTTCGGCTTTTTTCGATAATTGTAAAAGTTTTGGAAATATAGGCAGTTAAACTCATAAATTTATCATAAAAAAAATATTTTTCTTAATAAAAAATGTTTGAGAAACCCTGGAATTTTTTTGAAAAAACAAATTTGAGATTTTGTATTTGTCTATGTTTGTACCAATTTTCAGCGTTCTACCGTTTATGGTTTCTGAGATAAATGGAAAAATAAAATAAAAATTCAAAAGTTGATAACCCCTGACTGAAACAAAAATTCAAAATTCCAAGTATAAAAGTTTTGTAGGCCTGTAACTGTTTATATATTCTGAAATTTTAGGCTCTGTAAATTGAGCGGATCAAAAGTTATAAGGGGGGGACGGACACACAGACACACACACAGACACACACACAGACACACACACACACAGACACACGAAATGTTCTACTCCGAATTCTGAGTAAATCCGTGTATGGAACATATATGCTGCGAAGCCTCTAAGTTGGTGTTTTTTGACTTCAAAGTTGGAAAATCCATGAAAAAAGTAGACCTCTCCATACAATTCTCGCGTATTCTGGCTTGATACATTGTCGATATGTTAAGAGAACAAAGTTCTCCTGAACAAATCGACAGTTGGATTACATATGTTACACATATCAAAGCCAATTGCAGATGTTTCTTGAATTATTTTGAAAATAACGCTGAGAATTGTTGATTGATTGACTGATTGACGGAAGACCATATATTTTACTAGTTGCATGTAACACATGAGATCCAACTGTCGATAGCGATAGTATGTATAGTTGAAGAATATGTACCAAACTATAAACCCATAGATACAAATTATTGAATATTTTCAGATATTTTGTTTTCTATACAACATTGTAGGTATGTATGTCAAGATAGGATAGTATGGAGGAAGATCCTTTTTCCTACCCAGAATATGCAAATAGCATGATGGTATGTATGTATGTTTGGAGATGAAGTATCAAACTATTAAGTCTTCTTACATATTGTGTATAGGCGACTGCCATACAAAATGTATGAAGCGATGTCGTCACTAAATTCAATTTTTAAAAAAATTGTTAAAAAAAAATTGGGATCTTCTACTACAATGTTAATATTTTTTATAGAAAATTAAATTATCTAGTTGGGGTGTTTCGGCTTTTTTCGATATTTTAAAAAAAAATTACAGTATAAGCAGTTAAACTCATAAATTTATAAAAAAAAAAAATTCTTTTCTTAATAAAAAATGTTTGAGAAACCCTGGAATTTTTTTGAAAAAACTCATTTGAGATTTTGTATTTGTCTATGTTTGTACCAATTTTCAGCGTTCTAGCGTTTATGGTATCTGAGATATATGGAAAAATAAAATAAAAATTCAAAAGTTGATAACCCCTGACTGAAACAAAAATTCAAAATTCCGATTATAAAAGTTTTGTAGGCCTGTAACTGTTTATATATTCTGAAATTTTAGGCTCTGTAAATTGAGCGGATCAAAAGTTATAAGGGGGGGACGGACACACAGACACACACACAGACACACACACACACAGACACACACACACACAGACACACGAAATGTTCTACTCCGAATTCTGAGTAAATCCGGGTATGGAACATATATGCTGCGAAGCCTCTAAGTTGGTGTTTTTTGACTTCAAAGTTGGAAAAGCCGTGAAAAAAGTAGACCTCTCCATACAATTCTCGCGTATTCTGGCTTGATACATTGTCGATATGTTAAGAGAACAAAGTTCTCCTGAACAAATCGACAGTTGGAAGACTTAATAGTTTGATACTTCATCTCCAAACAGACATACCATCATGCTATTTTCATATTCTGGGTAGGAAAAAAGGAACTTCCTCCATACTATCCTTTCTTGACATACATACCTACATAATATATGTTGTATAGAAAACAAAATATCTGAAAATATTCAATAATTTGTATCTATGGGTTTATAGTTTGGTACATATTCTTCAACTATACATACTATCGCTATCGACAGTTGGATCTCATGTGTTACATGCAACTAGTTATAAAAAAAAACATTTCTGAGTTCAATTTTAATAATAATTCTATTACTTTGAATTATATTAGTGGCTATCAAAATTTCAAACCTAAAAAAGGGACCATTCCGAATAAAATTCTATATTAACTATCAAAATAATATTTAGTAATATTTCAATTATTACAAACAGTTATTTCTATTGATAAATTATTTTTTGTACCTACTAGTTCGAAAATAAATAAATATTAAAACGAAATGCCATTTTTATATATGGTCATTCCACCAATATCAACCACCGAAACGTAAATATTTGACATATTACTTTATACAAATAGAACCTAACCTTAAAATTTACTAAATACAATATTCGTCATAATTATTATTGAATGAACATATTATTTCTTTATTTTTCAGTGTGTTAATTTAAGACTAGTTGCATGTAATACATGAGATCCAACTGTCGATAGCGATAGTATGTATAGTTGAAGAATATGTACCAAACTATAAACCCATAGATACAAATTATTGAATATTTTCAGATATTTTGTTTTCTATACAACATATGTAGGTATGTATGTCAAGATAGGATAGTATGGAAGAAGATCCTTTTTCCTACCCAGAATATGCAAATTGCATGATGGTATGTATGTATGTTTGGAGATGAAGTAACAAACTATTAAGTCTTCTTACATATTGTGTATAGGCGACTGCCATACAAAATGTATGAAGCGATGTCGTCACTAAATTCAATTTTTAAAAAAATTGTTAAAAAAAAATTGAGATCTTCTACTACAATGTTAATATTTTTTATAGAAAATTAAATTATCTAGTTGGGGTGTTTCGGCTTTTTTCGATAATTGTAAAAGTTTTGGAAATATAGGCAGTTAAACTCATAAATTTATCATAAAAAAAATATTTTTCTTAATAAAAAATGTTTGAGAAACCCTGGAATTTTTTTGAAAAAACTAATTTGAGATTTTGTATTTGTCTATGTTTGTACCAATTTTCAGCGTTCTACCGTTTATGGTTTCTGAGATATATGGAAAAATAAAATAAAAATTCAAAAGTTGATAACCCCTGACTGAAACAAAAATTCAAAATTCCGAGTATAAAAGTTTTGTAGGCCTGTAACTGTTTATATATTCTGAAATTTTAGGCTCTGTAAATTGAGCGGATCAAAAGTTATAAGGGGGGGACGGACACACAGACACACACACAGACACACACACAGACACACACACACACAGACACACACACAGACACACACACACACAGACACACGAAATGTTCTACTCCGAATTCTGAGTAAATCCGTGTATGGAACATATATGCTGCGAAGCCTCTAAGTTGGTGTTTTTTGACTTCAAAGTTGGAAAAGCCGTGAAAAAAGTAGACCTCTCCATACAATTCTCGCGTATTCTGGCTTGATACATTGTCGATATGTTAAGAGAACAAAGTTCTCCTGAACAAATCGACAGTTGGATTATTGCCTCCGGACTAGCATTTTTTTCCATAGAACCAGCACTTATTGTATACCAGGACAATAAATTAATATTGCAGCATTGTTTTCCTGTTCACGCCATGAGGTATATAATAATACTAGTTGCATGTAACACATGAGATCCAACTGTCGATAGCGATAGTATGTATAGTTGAAGAATATGTACCAAACTATAAACCCATAGATACATATTATTATTGAATATTTTCAGATATTTTGTTTTCTATACAACATATGTAGGTATGTATGTCAAGATAGGATAGTATGGAGGAAGATCCTTTTTCCTACCCAGAATATGCAAATAGCATGATGGTATGTATGTATGTTTGGAGATGACGTATCAAACTATTAAGTCTTCTTACATATTGTGTATAGGCGACTGCCATACAAAATGTATGAAGCGATGTCGTCACTAAATTCAATTTTTAAAAAAATTGTTAAAAAAAAATTGAGATCTTCTACTACAATGTTAATATTTTTTATAGAAAATTAAATTATCTAGTTGGGGTGTTTCGGCTTTTTTCGATAATTGTAAAAGTTTTGGAAATATAGGCAGTTAAACTCATAAATTTATCATAAAAAAAATATTTTTCTTAATAAAAAATGTTTGAGAAACCCTGGAATTTTTTTGAAAAAACTAATTTGAGATTTTGTATTTTTCTATGTTTGTACCAATTTTCAGCGTTCTAGCGTTTATGGTTTCTGAGATATATGGAAAAATAAAATAAAAATTCAAAAGTTGATAACCCCTGACTGAAACAAAAATTCAAAATTCCGAGTATAAAAGTTTTGTAGGCCTGTAACTGTTTATATATTCTGAAATTTTAGGCTCTGTAAGTTGAGCGGATCAAAAGTTATAAGGGGGGGACGGACACACAGACACACACACACACAGACACACAGACACACAGACACACACACAGACACACAGACACACGAAATGTTCTACTCCGAATTCTGAGTAAATCCGTGTATGGAACATATATGCTGCGAAGCCTCTAAGTTGGTGTTTTTTGACTTCAAAGTTGGAAAAGCCGTGAAAAAAGTAGACCTCTCCATACAATTCTCGCGTATTCTGGCTTGATACATTGTCGATATGTTAAGAGAACAAAGTTCTCCTGAACAAATCGACAGTTGGATAACGTAATGATGTGTATAGATATACCGAACACGTGTATCTTACACGTGGCATTACAATGGAACAACCTAAACGCTAAAAAGTATATTATTTTCGCTAAAGGGTGTATGCTGAGTTTTGTAGACTAGTTGCATGTAACACATGAGATCCAACTGTCGATAGCGATAGTATGTATAGTTGAAGAATATGTACCAAACTATAAACCCATAGATACAAATTATTGAATATTTTCAGATATTTTGTTTTCTATACAACATATGTAGGTATGTATGTCAAGATAGGATAGTATGGAGGAAGATCCTTTTTCCTACCCAGAATATGCAAATTGCATGATGGTATGTATGTATGTTTGGAGATGAAGTAACAAACTATTAAGTCTTCTTACATATTGTGTATAGGCGACTGCCATACAAAATGTATGAAGCGATGTCGTCACTAAATTCAATTTTTAAAAAAATTGTTAAAAAAAAATTGAGATCTTCTACTACAATGTTAATATTTTTTATAGAAAATTAAATTATCTAGTTGGGGTGTTTCGGCTTTTTTCGATAATTGTAAAAGTTTTGGAAATATAGGCAGTTAAACTCATAAATTTATCATAAAAAAAATATTTTTCTTAATAAAAAATGTTTAAGAAACCCTGGAATTTTTTTGAAAAAACTAATTTGAGATTTTGTATTTGTCTATGTTTGTAGCAATTTTCAGCGTTCTAGCGTTTATGGTTTCTGAGATATATGGAAAAATAAAATAAAAATTCAAAAGTTGATAACCCCTGACTGAAACAAAAATTCAAAATTCCGAGTATAAAAGTTTTGTAGGCCTGTAACTGTTTATATATTCTGAAATTTTAAGCTCTGTAAATTGAGCGGATCAAAAGTTATAAGGGGGGGACGGACACACAGACACACAGACACACACACACACAGACACACGAAATGTTCTACTCCGAATTCTGAGTAAATCCGTGTATGGAACATATATGCTGCGAAGCCTCTAAGTTGGTGTTTTTTGACTTCAAAGTTGGAAAAGCCATGAAAAAAGTAGACCTCTCCATACAATTCTCGCGTATTCTGGCTTGATACATTGTCGATATGTTAAGAGAACAAAGTTCTCCTGAACAAATCGACAGTTGGATTATTTAAAACTAGTTGCATGTAACACATGAGATCCAACTGTCGATAGCGATAGTATGTATAGTTGAAGAATATGTACCAAACTATAAACCCATAAATACAAATTATTGAATATTTTCAGATATTTTGTTTTCTATACAACATATGTAGGTATGTATGTCAAGATAGGATAGTATGGAGGAAGATCCTTTTTTCCTACCCAGAATATGAAAATAGCATGATGGTATGTATGTTTGTTTGGAGATGAAGTATCAAACTATTAAGTCTTCTTACATATTGTGTATAGGCGACTGCCATACAAAATGTATGAAGCGATGTCGTCACTAAATTCAATTTTTAAAAAAATTGTTAAAAAAAATTGAGATCTTCTACTACAATGTTAATATTTTTTATAGAAAATTAAATTATCTAGTTGGGGTGTTTCGGCTTTTTTCGATAATTGTAAAAGTTTTGGAAATATAGGCAGTTAAACTCATAAATTTATCATAAAAAAAATATTTTTCTTAATAAAAAATGTTTGAGAAACCCTGGAATTTTTTTGAAAAAATTCATTTGAGATTTTGTATTTGTCTATGTTTGTACCAATTTTCAGCGTTCTAGCGTTTATGGTTTCTGAGATATATGGAAAAATAAAATAAAAATTCAAAAGTTGATAACCCCTGACTGAAACAAAAATTCAAAATTCCGAGTATAAAAGTTTTGTAGGCCTGTAACTGTTTATATATTCTGAAATTTTAGGCTCTGTAAATTGAGCGGATCAAAAGTTATAAGGGGGGGACGGACACACAGACACACACACAGACACACACACAGACACACACACACAGACACACACACAGACACACACACACACAGACACACGAAATGTTCTACTCCGAATTCTGAGTAAATCCGTGTATGGAACATATATGCTGCGAAGCCTCTAAGTTGGTGTTTTTTGACTTCAAAGTTGGAAAAGCCGTGAAAAAAGTAGACCTCTCCATACAATTCTCGCGTATTCTGGCTTGATACATTGTCGATATGTTAAGAGAACAAAGTTCTCCTGAACAAATCGACAGTTGGAAAAAGGTTTGCCTCCAGCGATGAATGTATTGTGAGAAAATTCCTGTTAAAGGCAATCAATGCTCTTGTGATATCGTTTCATATAATAATGTTAGAAAGCGCGCCATCACCTGCGTGAAGGTACGTAAACATTCTTCGATTTCATTTCTTCGCCACGTAAACATTCTTCGATTTCATTTCTTCGACACGTAAACGTTCTACGATTTCATTTCTTCGCCACGTAAAAATTCTAGGATTTCATTTCTTTGCTACGTAAACATTCATAAATTTCAATTCTTCGCCACGTAAACATCCTCCGATTTCATTTCTTCGCCACGTAAACATTCTCCGATTTCATTTCTTTGACACGTAAACATTCTTCGAATTCATTTTTTACCAAGATAAACATTCTTAGAAGATCCAAACTAGCTTACCGACTTGATGGAGTAAACTTGTCAAGTCCGCTACTGGATTTTCAGTTATTAAATCGGATATCAAATATAAAAATGAGGACTCTTTTAAAAAATTTCTTAACGTTAAATAGTTTTCTGTCAAAATAAATTCAATATAATATTATTGTGTACTTTGTATGAAATACAAAATTGTTAAAATTTATCAAAATAGGTTTTATTTTCTTTGTTTTTCAAAATAGGTTTTATTTATTTTACATACAATAATTTTATAGTTTGTTTTTTTAATAGTATTAACATTCATTGTGAATACAGTTTCAGATCTCTAACTGGTCGGAAATTTAGTTAAAAATCGATTGCAAACTTTCAGTACGGACAAAAATGTGAAGTTCAGATTTGTGGTGGCAGAGCCATATTAATGTACAATGATCATGATACTATAATATTTTAGGGCTACTATTGATAATGAATATATGGGTGGTGCCAGAGCGGTTAGCGCACTGGGCTAGTAATCTAGTGGTCGCTAGTTCGAATCCTGCCTCGACCGATTTCATTCACAAGCATTTATGTTTTATTTAGGGAATGTAGGAAGATGTATATGTACTTGTTAAACAAGGACATATTCATTAAAAAAAAAGTATTTCATATTTCATCCAAACAAATCATTTTAGTTTTAAATAATTGTGTGGAATTCGTAGTCAAATATAATCAAGGCCAAGTTTAAAGAAATATTGTTATGAATGAAGCAAAAAAAATACGAAATCGAATATCAGGCGAGTGAAGTATCGCAGTCGAAGAACATTTGTGAGTAAAATGTTCCGGATCCTTTTGTGTGGAGAACCACACCACGGGTTCACAAAACGAAGTAGAAAGATAATCCTTTGAGGAGTTCATTACTAGTTTAGTCACGAACTCCTCAAGTACTATAAGACTAGCGAGGAATCAGGTAGCAG
Source organism: Molanna angustata (assembly GCA_963576475.1). NCBI lineage: Eukaryota > Metazoa > Arthropoda > Insecta > Trichoptera > Molannidae > Molanna > Molanna angustata. The sequence goes on from OY754982.1 coordinate 12,052,406, forward strand.
AAGCAGATGGAAGTTACTTAAAGAAATTCCATCGCACTTCAAGGAGAAGACGAAAAGTTATTATTATTTTTCAAACACGAAAAGAAGTTGATTAAAACTATATACATATTCAACATAGCTAATATATTTTGATAGTTGGGGCTCGTAGTAGGATTGTAATTAAATAGATCTAAAAAGCAATTTTATGAACAGAAATAGCAGCACCTACAAAATATTTAGATATAAACTTAGATTAAATTACACATAATATATTCTTTGCCAACATTTGTTGAGAAATAATGAAAGTTGTTCTTTTAAGATAGGTTCTTCTATGTGTGACGTGGATGATCCAAATTATAACTATACCACAAGTTATATCGATCCAAAACGGGCGGTGAATAATATGTTTTGCAGATGACACTCTTAATTGTAAATGATAAAAATTGGAAACGAGTTTTTGAATTAGCTAAAGAAGGCATAAACAATGTAAAAATTTGGTTAAATAATAATTTACAATTAATATAAACAAAACTAAATATATTACTTTTAATCGGGAGTCAAAGGTATTTTTAACAGATTTTAAATATCTCAATAGAGACGAAGTTGGAATATTTACTGTAGGAGAACCGGGAAATCAAGGCACCTACAGGGCTAACGACCTGTCATCGGCTGATTTACGTGATCACTTTATGCGCTTGCGCAACGTTCACCAATTATGTCTTTTTAATGAGATCCCTATCAATTCAATTTTGAAAGTTCTATATATTTTAATATTACGTGAAATTCAAATCTCGGTGCATTAAATTTCAGAAAGTATAGGGTCGTGGCAGGATTTGAATTTGCGACCACTGGATTATAAGCCCAGCAGGCTAGCCGCTCTGTCACCACTCATCTTATTTATTTAGTATATTTTGTATAAGTATTTCTTTACTATTGTTTTTTTTTTTTTTTTTTTTTTTTTTTTTTTTTTTTTTTTTTTTTTATTATTGAAACCAAACAAAATATAACTATATAGTTACAAACAATAAAAAATATTACAAAAAAGTACAATTTAAATAAGTTATATGAAACATTATTTTTTATAGGATTATTTGGTATATACCACCTCACTAGGCTGAGCCTGTACCGAGGTGGCAGATTTTTTTTTTTTGCGTTATATCTGACAGAAAAATATTAAACTTGTATTTAACTAAAACTTGTTATAAAATATACCTATAACAAAAATAAAATATAAACTATTGTAGCTTGATCATGTTTCCGCAGTATATAATGCCCTTGTTTCTAATCCATGTTTCTATTGTTTTCTTGTGTTTCAAATTATTCATCAACTGTATGTCCGTTATTTCACTTTTTATCTTATTAAAAATTTTTGGAGCTAAATAATAGTAATGTCTTTGTCCGAATGTCGTGTTTGTCTTTGGAGTCATGAGAAAATTCCTGCGTGTCGTCTCGTAATTGTGTTGCGGTGTGATGTGAATTGTTTTATCTTTATGAAAATGTATAGAAATAATTTTGATATATAACTGTGGAATGTTGAAAACTGGAAAATCATTAAATAATTGAACTGTTGGATATGTAAATGGTTTTTTTATAATAACCTTAATTAAAGCTTTTTGTGCTTTAATAAGAGGATCCATATTAATTTTAGCCACCCCAACCAATCATTCCGTGTGTTATAATCGATTGAGCTAACGCGTAATATATTGTTTTTAAGTCTTTTTTAGTCATTATGTTGCGAATGTTTTTAAAAATATAAATAAGCCTTCTTATTTTACCTGCAACTGTGTTTATTTGTTCTGTCCATCTTAAGTTGTGATCAATGTAGATACCCAAATATTTATACAATGGAGTCCTTGTCAGTGGTTTGCAAAAGCAACTTTGCTCGTGAGTACAGTCATGTATGATTAAATTTTTGTCTTGGCTAGGTTGCCGTCTAGAATCTATACTGAATGTCATGTATTGCGTTTTGTCAATATTTAATGTAAGCAGGTTTGCATCTAGCCATTGTTTTATTTTATTAATACCGTCAGTAGCTGTCTTGTATACATTTGTCCATGAGTCGGAAGGATAAAAGGAAAGTACTGATCTTTGGATACTATAAAAACTAAATTCGCTCCTGATTGATATTATAATAGGGACTACCTCGGAGCCCAATTATTGTGTCAAGTACCTACCTACCTACCCGGATGAGTGAATTGTTCCCAATTGTAGCTTGATCTTTTAAATAATTTACAATTTACGAATTGATCAAGTTAGTATTTTGTGGAAGTATATGTATGTATAAAATTAGTCGTTGAATGCCGTAAAATAATGTAAGTTATAATAGAAACGTTATAAAATATATTTTTATTTTTATATATATTTTTTGTTTATTCATTTTCTTCTTACTTTTTGTTATTACTTTTTGCTATTACTTTTATTATTTTTGTCTCTTTTTTCGTGGTTCCTTTTTTTGATATTGTTTATATTTTTAATTTATCTTGTTTATTTTTTCTTTTTCAAATGTATGTATAAAAATGTAGTAGTAAGTCAGTTAATAAATAATAAATAAATAAATAAATAAACATGTTAAATAATGTAAGTATAATTATCGCCAAATATCTTGAACGAGCTTCCGGTTGCGCAGATCGCAAATTTGTGTCTTTTTGCTTCGTTGGTTTACGTGCCAAATCGCCCCCCTTCTCTGTTAAAAAATCAAGTTATTTGGCGACACCTGTACCTACCTATGTTAAACTCAAATACCACATGTTCTAACCCTAACCCTAACTTTGCATATGTATGAACCTGACAAGCCGCATGTTACGGTTGATTTTCCCGCTCAATGCACGTTTCCGGTCTTGATTCTGACAGATTATTAAACGCGGTTATGTCACTAGTCACAATCTAGCTTGCGAAATTGAATTTGAGTTACATTATCAATGTTTTAATGTATTATTATTATTATTTTAATATAGGCAGTAGGTACGACCATTTAAGGACGATTTGTGCCATTTGACGACGTGAGAATTTTGTATCCTAAATAAAAACAAAAAAACAGTTCAAGAAAAGACAAACAACGCCTACAAAACTATCATTTTCGCCTTAACGAATTTTAAAATTTCTTTGTGAATTATCGGGGAAGCAATTGCAAGAAGGTTTTGAATCTTTACTGGAAACTGCACTTCGTTAATCTTTCCACTAAAATATCGGTCTAAATTTTATCGAAAAAATGTATTAAAAGATGCATGAATGCAAAAGAGATGATCAATGTTTGCAATTATAGGAATCTGTGGAAATCGTTTCTTTCATTAAATAAATAAAACTTAAGATTCAAAATTATTATATAAGATTTCAAAGCAAACACTTTCTTGTATTTTATTGTCATAATAGGTAGGGTGTATATTAACAATAAAAATCAAACAAATGATTTGGTCTACATACATATTTTTTCCTGAGTCCAGAACGACCGTTTCAGCTTATTAGGCCCTTATCAACTGGTAAACATAAAAACTCTGCTTTTTCTTATATACTAAAATTCGGTACATTTTTGCAGTTATGGATTGTTCAAAACAGTTGTAATATGGTTTATGTTGGGAATTACGTCGATGCAGGTGTTTAGGTAGGTAATGAAAAAACCTACAGTACAGCTGTTTAAAAATATAAAGTCTTTACCGAAAAGGGTGAAGATCAGACGTTTTATTGTGGGTTAGTTTTTGTCTGTATACCAGTGGTCCAATACAATACAATACAATACAATACAATACAATAGGTGAGGCAAAATTACAGGTATTAGGTATACAACATACAACCAGATTCACAAATTTAAATCGAGATCATTCTATACAAATTAATAAATTAAAGCTAAACGTGGAAAAAAAAAATAAATAAAAATATAGTATTTAGGATAAATATGAACGCATATTATATGCCATAACGAATTGTATGCCGAAACGGTAGTCGGAAGAAAAATAAATTCGTTGTGGAATATATGTATGTGTTCATATAGGATACCATAATTATTATTATGGAATTCTACAGTTTGGAAGCTGTGTCAATCGACAGATTGAAAACTGCTGAAAAATTAATAATAACAAAAAACAACTAGGTTAGAAAAAACACATTTTAAAGACAGGAACAAGATTGCTTAGATCTTTCTAATGAATCTTTTTAGGTTTATTAAAGGATAATTGAAAAGAATAAAAAGAATTGCCCAACAGAGAACAACTTGGATAGGCCACAACATCCGGCACCCAGGCCTGCTTTTTACCATTGTCGAAGGAATGATTGATGGGGGTAACTGTAGAGGTCGCCCCAGAAATAACTATATAGACCAGATAATCGGTGACGTGCGCTGTAGCAGCTACAAAGAGATGAAGAGACTGGCGGACGATAGAGTTTAGTGGAAAGATCGAGTGTTTGGTGCAGACCAATCTTAGGATTGTGACCCAGAAGAAGAAGAAAGGATAATTCATCGAGTGTTTGGCGCAGACCAATCCGAGGATTGTGACCCAGAAGAAGAAAAGATTGGTTATAAGCGAGATTTCATTTGTTCTATTTTCAGACAGGATAATGTTTGATCCACATTAAGGTTTGCAAAATGCGACCTTTTTTAAAACAATGAGTTATAAGCGTAGCAGCTGCATAAAAAGAATAATTTATATGCTAAATATTTAATAAGCTAGAACATTTAATAAGCTCGACAAAAAAATAAGCAAATGGAAAATAGTCATGCTTTAAAACTAAAATAAAAGAATGGCTCTTAGTATCAGGCAGACACTATGCAGAGGAGATTTTTCACCCATAGCTTTCGACCCCATACTTTGCTCTAAATAATATTAGTGCATTTTTTTATATTATGTTCTTTTTGTAAATATTTTATTTATTTCCATTGTTGTTTGTGATATTATCATTTTTTATATACGATTGGTGTTGGTATCAAGTAATACATTGTCACTGTCTCGAGATGCATTGGCCCGGCACAAGTTTTTTGCCTAGTGGGGCATTGCAGATTTAATAATTATTGTAATGTCATCAATGTTTGTATGAATAGCTATCTAAAATGAATGAAATGAATGAATATTACTCAACCTTGATTAGAAATGACGTAAAAAAATACATAGTTTTAATAATATATAGGTACCTACATACATTTCGTATCGTAAATTACATAAACATGTATTTTTCATAAAAATAAGCTTTTCTGTACTTAATAATTAAATAAAACTTAAGATAATATTTGAAAATTAATAAAAATATGATTTTTGTTTCAGCGCATCGAGAAGCCATTCTTAACTGCTGTTGAATCAACCCTCGGTGATCGCTATACGCCAAACGTGGAAAACATTTATAAAGTAACAATTAAGTTTATCATAGAGACACTCGTGTACGGTTATGAAAATACACCACCGACTCCGACGTGAATATGTTAATTATCTATGGACAGTTAAACTAAGATGGCGGTGCTGCATCGACAAAATGGCCGACCGCCTAAAACTTAATCGTGTGTCAATTGAATCGCTTGTCTTTGATCGAAAGGATAAAAAAAATAATCTAAGAATAACATTATAATGAAATGGAAATTGTATTTATGTAAATTTTTAAATGTGTTTTTGAAAATACGCCACATTCATCGATGTTAAATGTATTTGATGCCTTAAAAGATTTTGAAATGTTTTCGTTTTTTGTCAACTGAAGTGTTTTCAAAAGAGTAAAAACTAAAAATGTAATTTAAAGTATGAAGCGAATTGTTGGATTTAAGTCTCAAAGCCAAATTCATGGTTAAAAATCAAAATATAAAACAATAATAAATAGAATCTTATACAGTTTTAAAAATTTATGAAAATTAATACCATACCTTAATTATTATTATTATTAATTCCTTACATTAGGTACCTACCTACCTACAAGACACAAATTAAAAAAACTGTTTTTTGATAAATTATTGTTACGTCATTTTGATGAGTTTTGCAGACGATTTTCAACAACATAAAACCTTATTTAAATGAAAACGAATAGATTTTTTTCTCTCAGGTTCATTAGTTTTCAATGAAAAAATATGTCTCACCTAACTTCACTGATTTTTTTTTTAAATTTAATATGAATTCAACCAAGGATATCTTAAAGAACAGTGATAAAAAGTACCTATAAAATATGATCAGCATAAAAATATTTGTGTAGAAAATATAATATAAATATCACATCAAAGTTTAATACCTACTATGTACGATTTACCGACAGATAAAGTGTTTTCTTTATAATTTGAAGAACAAAACAAAACAAGTGTGAAAAAGTAGGTATAGGTACCTTATTAAAAAAAATACTAACTTGATGATTTTTTGATCATTTAAAAATAATTTCCACAATGAAAGGTTTCACTATTTTTGTTTAATAGAACTGGTTTACTTATAAAAATATATTTATTAATGATGACATTAGGAAAATAATGGCCTAATTATTAATTTTATTTATTATAAAGTAATTCATTGTTTGTATTTTTTCAAGTGTGAAGTTTTTCGTCAAAATTTATATATTTTTTTTGTTGTAAACGTATTTTTTTATTAATTATTTTTATCATATTTTTAGTCTTTATTTCAATGTTCAATAAAAAATATTTTTGCTTGTTAATTTCGAATGAACCTTCTTTTACTGCATTTAATTTATTTGTTTGTGAGTTTTAAATATTGATGAGACAACCATAGATCAAAGTTTAGCCAAGATTTTAGTTTGTTTTGTCGAAATTTTTCAATTTTTAATACTGTCACAATGGTATAATGTTTTGGAAATTATATCTAGGTATTTAAATAAAATAAATAATGAATTTCATAGTTTTTAGGAAAGTAATATTTACATTTCACAAAGACTGTATCAAAAAAACTAGTTTTGTATGAAAAATAATGGCATTAACATATTTATAAAAAAAAATGACAAATACTTAATTTTATTCTGGATTGGTTTTACAAAATATTTTCTTCAATAAAACAGGCATCTTTATGTAATATATCATTCTGGAAAAAAACTTTCATTGTTTATACTTTTTTTAATAAGGCACAGCCACCAATAGAGGCGGATTTGTGTTTGTTTATACTTGTAATACAATTATAAATAACGTGATGTTTGTATTATAAAATAAATGTTAGATAAATTAGCTTTAAATGGTTAGAAAAAAGTTCACAAATAGATATAAATACTTCTACTCCATATTATGTACCAACATAAATTTAATTTATGTATGTACCTACTAATATTTTTTTGTATTGATAAGTATGCAAATTTGTGTTAAGAATATATTTTACCGACCTTATAAATATACACATAGGTGATGTTCAATGTAAGGATATAAAAAATGAATTATTTTAATCTTTTGTAGTTTTTAAAGATACTATTTTTAATATCAATATTTTTTTTAATAAACATGATCTTATTTATTTTGAGTAATTTTTTGACACATTATACAAAATGAATTGATATAGATTTATGAACCCACGACTGTTTTTTGTTATTCAATAAATAAATTGAAAAATATATGGAATTAATTAGGTTTAAACATGCTCTTGTTTGGAAATATTGCAGTTTTTTTTATTTTCTATATACACTCTATTATATATACAGGTAATACATTATAATAATATATGGGATTGTTTCTAAATGAAAAAAATATATTCCAACTGTCGATTTGTTCAGGAGAACTTTGTTCTCTTAACATATCGACAATGTATCAAGCCAGAATACGCGAGAATTGTATGGAGAGGTCTACTTTTTTCACGGCTTTTCCAACTTTGAAGTCAAAAAACACCAACTTAGAGGCTTCGCAGCATATATGTTCCATACACGGATTTACTCAGAATTCGGAGTAGAACATTTCGTGTGTCTGTGTGTGTGTGTGTCTGTGTGTGTGTCTGTGTGTCTGTGTGTGTGTCTGTGTGTCTGTGTGTCCGTCCCCCCCTTATAACTTTTGATCCGCTCAATTTACAGAGCCCAAAATTTCAGAATATATACACAGTTATAGGCCTACAAAACTTTTTTACTCAGAATTTCGAATTTTTGTTTTAGTCAGGGGTTATCAACTTTTGAATTTTTACTTTATTTTTTCATATATCTCAGAAACCATAAAAGCTAGAACGCTGAAAATTGGTACAAATATAGACAAATACAAAATCTCAAATTAATTTATTCAAAAAAATTCCAGGGTTTCTCAAACATTTTTTATTAAGAAAAATATTTTTTTTATGATAAATTTATGAGTTTAACTGCCTATATTTCCAAACTTTTTAAAAATATCGAAAAAAGCCGAAACACCCCAACTAGATAATTTAATTTTCTATAAAAAATACAAACATTGTATTTGTACATCCCAAATTTTTTTTAACAATTTTTATAAAAATAGAATTTAGTGACGACATCGCTTCATACAATTTATATGGCAGTCGCCTATACACAATATGTAAGAAGACTTAATAGTTTGATAGGATTTTAATATCCAAACAAACATACAGAACCATCATGCTATTTTCATTTTCTGGGTAGGAAAAAAGGAACTTCCTCCATACTATCCTATCTTGACATACATACCTACATATGTTGTATAGAAAACAAAATATCTGAAAATATTCAATAATTTGTATTTATGGGTTTATAGTTTGGTACATACTTCAACTATACATACTATCGCTATCGACAGTTGGATCTCATGTGTTACATGCAACTAGTAATAAATAAATATACTCTGCAAAAAAAAAACTAAAAGCGACAGGAATTTTATTTAATTCATAATGTGTTTGTATAAAAAAATGTTGTAATTAGGATTGTACTTATTTCATTATTGTTAGATTTATCAGTTTAGAAAAAAAACAGATATAGGTATGTATTGTAAATATTAAAATCAACATCGTTACAAAGTTACAATAAGCATTGAAATAAAGTATACCTACATTGCATTTAAAACACATTAAAACAATAGGTTTGACATTCACTTATTATAATGTGTACAATTTCGTTTTATTAATTGTATTTAAAACTAGATGTGCATTTAAAAATATAAATGTATACCTACAAAAATAAATATATAGAGACACGAATCTTTACCTGCCTAATATTTCAGAATTATAATTGACAGTGACTCTTGAAATGACCACTTGAACAATTTTTAATGAACCAAGTACCTACCTACTGTCTAAAAGTTCAAAAACTTCATATGCAACATTTTTACATCTATATACCTACCTTATTCGATCGATTGATTGATTACTTACTTGTCCATCACATTTTGACTAAATAATTTAGTATTATTTATTTTTAATTACATGTATTTATGCTTCCTATAATAAACTAAAATACGTATTTTAATAGTGTGTCAGATAGTCGTTAATTTAATGTCTCACTACTTATTTCATAATATGTATTTTTATATAAAACACAGTTTTTATTTGTACATATGTCAAAATATTATTCTTATATTTTGTTTGTGATTTTTTTTGTTAACAAAAAAATATTCATACTTTATTTTAGGTGAAACGCTTGCAAGCACGATTTGTAGGCAAATGCTTTTGTTAAGATAATAATATATTATTTATTTTCTACAATTATAATATTAAAAAGTTAAAAATATTTCAACTCAAAAGAAATTGAATCTTAATATACAAATTAATGTATTACCTACAGAAACAATTTGATATTTTGTGTATGTCTGCAAAGCGAAATTGATTTCCATTTAAATAAGAATAGGTTTTACACAAGAAAGAGGAAAACAAGAAAATTATTACCTATAAATTTTTGTTTTGTCTAATCAAAGTACTTATATTAGTTAGTAGGTAATATGTTTTATATGTAGTTGCTATAGAAATCAACTATCCATTATTAATATATCTATATTAATTTCGCTTGTAACTGTAAAAAAATATTGTCATTTGCACAATATCGTGTTTATTACTTAACTGCTTTATTTTTACGTATAGAAATGATTTTAAATGTATGTAAAATGTTAACAAATTAATTTTGTAGAAGATAAATAGATATTTTTATTCCTAAGTGTTGAATTTATTGTTTTATTTAATCGCACAATGCTGTATTGTAAACTGTAATATTTTTCGTCTAGATAAAGTATTCAAATTCACAATTAGTATTTTTTTGAGATTAATATATTTCGAAAAATAATTAATTTTTTATTCAAGTGTTACAAAAATTGAATTATAAGTGTCGTGGTTCATTTTGATTCAATACCATTGCCTTCAAGAAACATGCCAAGAATCTTAATCAAAATACAATGTCAACCAAAAATATACAGTGACAAATTATACAAATATTTGTTATTAAATTCTTGTAAATGCTGGTTATTTGGAGTAAATTTCCATTTGACAATAAAATTACCACTTGTTTCGGGTGCAAGTAAGTTTTTACAATATAATACAACAAAAAAATACTAAATAAAAAAAGATAAATATTATTATTTATGTATATTTGTAATCATGCATATCGTGGTTATTGTTTCTAGTACTGGTTTATGGCATTATTTATATAATTTACCCTTTAAAATAATATTTTTTTTTCAAGTTGATAAATTTCTTAAATATTTACATATTTTATTTATTTAATGTAATGCAAATGAAACATAATCATATACTATAAAATATATGTGAATATATTTAATATATGAAAAATTTATATTCTGACTTTGTTTAATTGATGTTTTTTTTGTTTATTTATTTATTTGTGTTATGTGGGGTATATTGAAAAGAAAATATATTAAATATAAATAACAATTTAATTTATCTAAATAATTTATTTATTTAATTAATAATTAAGCCCCTCATTGGGCGCCATATAAATGAAAATATTATTTTATACTATTAGGTTGTAATATATAAAGATATTTATTTCATCATTTACTAATCCTATACTGCATACCTAGATTATTAAATATAAAAAAAATAATAGGTAAGCGAAAATTCTAAAAAAAGTAATTTGAAAATTAAACAAATATGTATCCAGTGTTAATTTAATGATATTCTATCAAAACTTTCAAAATTTAGGTACATTTTTGCCAGCTATCGACTATAGAATCCAAGTAATGATTTTACACACTTGAAGTTGTTTTCATGATGGCCTTTTCACAAATACATTCAGAAGAAAAAATCTCGTGATTTTGAAAAGAGACAAGTCTCTAAAGGATTTTTTTCAAAAAGAAACTCCTATTTTGTGTTGTCTATTTTTACACCAAGAAAGCAGGTCTGAGGATTTGGTCTCTTTTTATATTAAATGTAAGAAAAAACGGTCATTATGTACCTAATGACAATCTGATTGGGAATTTTCCATTCCCTTTACGAAATGTGTTGCTATTCAAGAAAGATTTTATAAAAGTCATTTATATACTTACTAGTTATATTTAACTCTTCAACAACATTATATATATTTGTGATGAAATATATTCATAATAAAGAGATTAAAATGTTTAAATTGTTCATTACAAACTATTTAAATTTCTGATAAAACTTATTGTAAATACTTATATCATTGTTGTAAGAAGTAATGTTTTTGGTTGTTGAATGAAATATAATTAAATAATAAAGAACTGTATAATTCATGGTATCATTAATTATAATATCGAATTGAAATTTACATTATGTTTTCTGTATACCTACAGTATAAAACATTAATAAATTTATTCCCTAATATGTGGCAAATTTCCTACTTTTTGTCAAGTTGAGCCCATCTCAAATCTCGACCCAATAACTTGTAATTGTATGATTGTAAATAAGTGCTGTTCTTAAAAATTGGTAAATTATTCTTTCAATATATCCCATGTTACACAAACCATGATGAAATGATTGAATTATTCTGTATTTATCATGTATGTGTGTATGTATTGATTATATATTAAAATACATAGATGTATGTATGTTAATGAAAGACCCTGCGCTCTATGTAGGAAGTCAACAGTGTTGTCATAAAACATTTTCTAATATCGTTTTGAAAACACATCAAAAGACATGACCAAAGAGCGAGTTTGTGTTTCATTTGCAATCAAAACCTTTTCAGATTTACATGGCTCAGCAGTATGACAAAAAGGCACTACAAAATGTGCCAAAAAATAATTCACTACAAATGGTGCCGAAATAATGGTTCAATACAAAAGATGATGAATAAAAATGGTTATATATCTCGAAATATATAATTATTATATGGAGTTCTATAATATCTTAAGATGTTATAGGTAGAACTCCATATGATAATTATATCCATGATATGGCTAATCATGAGGGCTTTGATTTCGCCGGTTGGACCAGACTTGCCCCCTAGTTGTTTTTTGTTATATATAAATTTTTCAGCCAGACTTGCCCCCCTGGTCAAACAGTGAAATCAAAACCCCCATGGTTACCAATATCATGGATATAATTATCATATGATAATTATATCTATGATATCAGTAGTCAAAAGGATTTTGATTTAACTGTTTGACCGGACTTGCCTCCCAGATTTCATTTCTTGAGAAAATACACTATTTATCAATAAGTTAAAGGAGTATAATAGAACCATCCATCTGAAGTGAAACTGCTTGGAATTAGGTACCTACACACATATATATTTTTTTTGCTTCTTGCCGTTCACCATTCTTTGTGATGTTCTTCGAGATGTAACGACTTTAAATGTATTTTGAGTTGTATTGAATTAAAAAGGACATGGTTCAAAACCCTCCTCTCCACCACCACAATCACAGAGGACATAGTCCACGATATTCAACCTGTACAAGTGATACTTAAGGCAGCAGTATCCTATACGCATCTGACAAATTGTCAACAACATTATTTTGTCGAATCTGAAATTATCTACACATATTTTAGATTGTCACAAGTTAAACTTACAACCATTTTTATAGTGATGAAAGAAAACTTTGAAATGATTTAAAGTTTCTTTATAAACCATGACATGACAACAGAAAAAAATCTATTAAGGCTGCACAGGCACTGAGAATTTTTAGCGAGATTTACCTTCGCTTCTCGTACTCAAGTAGGAGTGGTGGTGTTCGTCTCATCATACATTTTGCACAACATGAATAGTGCAAAACAGGAATGACGTATACGACAATATGAATTACACCAGTTTTTTAAAAAATCAAGACTAACTAATTAATAAGTCTAAAACAGTGTTAACATTATATGTAACAATACATATAAATATAATACATACAAAGTTTTACATATAACTAATTAAAATTCCATATGGTGAATAAAATCCGGTTGAAAAATTAATAAAGCTATTCTTTTCTTAAAAAGTAATGAAATATTTATTTTTTTTGCCTTTTCACCTCGTTGTGGTGTTCTCAGGCAGATGAAACCTTCATGTACGCATCAATACTTATATTGATTGTTAAAATCTTAGAAAACAAAAATAAAATTTATTCATTGTGTAATTAATAATATTGAAGAAGCATATTTTTATTTATATTGAATTATTTCTAAAAAAAATATTTTAGTCACAATTACAGATTAAACAATATACGCCAGGGGATTAGTATATGAAGTGAGGTGGAATGAGGCTGTTCCAAACACATTATTTAAATCTAAAATGGATATTAATAAAACATAAAGCACTAAAAGTATTTGGTTTTCGAATTTCAAATACCTTTTTTAACAACATGCACTTTTTGATATTAGTGTTGAGTACTGTTTCAATTTTAATTCTGAACCATTCGTGAAACATTCAAATACGTTATATTAATTGCCACCTAATTTTGATGACGGTGTGTAGGTACCAATTTTTTTGCTTTTATTCATGTCTATAGATTATTAGTTTAACCATAAAGGTATTAACCAAATACAATTTGAGCATGTAATAATATAAATGATAAAAGTATAATAAAATAAGAAAATGTATATGATTACTTAAGATTATTAATGCAATTATAATGATAAAGGGAAGTACTTACGAAAGATATTCCTAAAGGAGACCAGCATAAGGTAACATTATTGCTGTAACCGAAAATGTGATCTTCGGGGTATTGGACTAATAAAATTTTATGAACCAAAACACAATAGATTAGCAATTCAATATCCCTTTTGTGTATAGGGGATATACTTAATCTAATGAAACTGAATCTAAAAGGGATATAAATGTAAGTATACTATAAACTTTTTTGTATACAAAATAGTTTATTAACATAATTAAATGTTATGAGAATATTTCATCCATAATGTAAATATGTTGTTAGTTTCTACAATACATAGATTTTTAAAGGTATCGGGTATAGTTATCTTTCACAGCTCAGCTAAAAAGAAATTTTCTTTTCTCGAGTTTGATTCTCACACATTTATAATTTCAGTGTTATTTCATGTTCATTTATAAACATGTTATAATTACAAAATAAATTTAATACATGGATAAGCAAAATAAGTAAGAAAACAATTTATTACATGATTTTTTTTTTCATAAAAATCTTCCAATGCCGCAATGTTTGACTTCTTGAAGCAATTATGAATTAACAGGTTCAGATTTCCAACAAAATGGATCAATATACTTTTTTTATTTATTTATTCAGTACAACAATATTCTAAAGAAAATATACTAAAAATAACTGCTTCAGTAGACAGAGTCTAATCCGAAGCAACTATCAGTAAAGTTTGTTAAGTTATTACATTTTACACTACAACATAATATAACACATCATACATATATATCAACCTAAACAATAAAATATTCACAGTAAAAATATTAATTATTCACAAAAAAAGACGACAGCCTAAAAATACAATATACAGAAGAACAACAAGGCGATAGTAGTCGCCGCGTATTAGAGTGGCAGGGTTTGAATCAGCCAGACATGTAAAGTAAGGAATAAGTTTCTATAAATTATATCCAAGTGATATGAGGATTCTCAAGAATAAGTCATAAATCCAATGGATATTTATTTTTTAAAAGAATATGACCTTGTAATGAGTACATTATATATCCTCATAAGTTACCTAAATTAAGCATATGCTTGTGCCGGGGCAGGACTCGAACTAGCGATCACTGGATCATTAACACAGCAAATACAGTGACATTCTGCCGTGTCGGAGTGTCATTGTATTGGTAGATTCAGACGTTGCGTCTGAATCGTTGTGACAATTTAATGTAATGACAATGACGTTCATATTTCATAGAAATTGATCTATGATAAATTGCTTATTTTTATCCTTTAAAATATGCTGGGTAAAATCTATTTGTTTTTTTTTGTCTCGGTTCAATTGTTCCTTCTTTTTTTATGTTTTATTTTATTAGTTCAACATTTGTTTTCTTTCTGTTTTCCTACATATATGTATATGTGTATTTTAAACTTTTCTTTTAACTGTGCAAAGTAATGTCTTTTTTATAATATGAATGGTCAGGAAACGTTGATTGTACATACCTAACTATGCACAATAGCCATGCGGGAGATACCTGTTATTGGAGCACTGGAGATTCTATTTTTTGTTTCATGTTTTTTTTTTGTTTGTGTTGTTCAGTGTTCTGTTGGTGTCTCTGTATATTAAAAAAAAAAAAAAAAAACTAAACATTCTGCCACCACCCAACTATGTAAATTGATAAAAAATAAAAAAAAGTGATAATAAAAAATTAACACATGTCTTCCAGTATATTTCAATATAAGCATTTAAAATGTAAGTATTATTAATTCATAAAGCAAGGCAATAGCAGTTGCCGCATATTGGAGTGGCAGGGTTTAAACCAGCCGGACATACAAAGTAAGTAATTCATGAACATATGGAAAATCAGCGTACACTTTTATTCAAAAGACTTCACTGAAGATAAATACAATAACTTAATGCTGCTCTTCAGATTCAGTGGATACTTTGTACATATTGCGAAAGTAAATAAAACAATTTATTATTTAGAAAATGATTTATTGATCATGTTAGGGGGGGGTTAAAATAATAAATGAAAAATAATACAAACAGAAATAAAAAATGGCAATTAAGTACATATCATAAAAATAAAACAATAACATTGAAGAATAGGTACACAATAATATAAAGATTAACCTGCCAATATAATTAAAGTGAAATCATAAAAATAAATCCTTCAAAGGATAAGCTAAGAATGAATGAAACTATGAAGGTATAAAACTAATGTAACTAACAGTTGATCATAAAACAAATTGAATCCATAACTTGGTGTAGAAGCATATTTCCTTTAAATCCCTTCCATGCCATTGTCCCCTCACCGATGTATGAGAATTGTCACTTGTCAAAATAAATTTGGGTGACAATAAGTGTCAAGTGAAATTAACCAGTACAAGTTTGAAGACCACTGCGTGTGGATGTGTGCACAAAAAAAAAATAATCAGTGAACCAGGAATATAGAAGCATCGGTGAGATCGTTTAAAAATACAGTCCACTACCTTCCATCTTTTATACCCATCACCTGATGTTTTCTACATAATATTTTGGCCCTTCTAACCGAATTTGAAGTGTTTTTTTTTTGTGTTATTTGTTGCGAATTCTGCATGTTGCGGTGGTTTCAAATAGTAATTTGTAGGTACTCAATTTTGTTACAATATTATGGTGATTAATTATCACATAATATTATTTTGTGTTTATTGTGAGGTATAATAAGGTACCATATTAATGTTAATAACATTATTGTGAATGCAGTCGGGTAGAATAAAATACCACATTATTATTGATACAGTGAATTTGTGTTTGCATGCAATTATAGTTTATAAGTATAAGTTTAAAGTTTTAAAATGGCTGATAACATTAAAGCAAGGATGTTAAATGCTATTTCTAGAATTAGGAATACATATGAATTAAGAGATCTGTGTGAAAAAGGAAATATTGAACAAGATGAAATATTTTTAGCTAGATGTCAGAGAGTTGACGAATGGTATAAATTGGTCAATGAATTAAGTGACAGCTTGATTGGAATATATACTGATACCAAATGTGATACAGAATTAAAGGAATTGAGTGAAATAATTCAGAAATGTGACATTATGTATTTTGAAATAATGAGAATTAAAAATCGTTTATCTAATGGTGTGAAAATAAATGCAACTGATGTATGTAATAAAATTCAGAGAGCTCCTATAATAAATTTACCTGTTTTTGATTCCAACGTCGAAAATTGGAATTCGTTTCATGACATGTTTGTGTCATTGATTCATGATAATATTGGATATACAGACATAGAAAAATTTCATTATTTGCGAACGTCCATAAAGGGATTTGCATCAACATTTGTTAATTTACCACTGATTAGTGATAATTATAATATTGCTTGGAGTACATTGTGTGGACATTATACTAATACAAGATTACAATTTGAATATTACATGAATAAAATGTTTCAATGCAAATCTTTAGTTGGTGAAAATGTAGGGCAATTAAGCGAATTATATCACACATTTAATGAAAATATATTAGCTCTGTCAAATATGAAATGTGAAAAAATGTTATATCAGGTATGGGGATTTATATTTATTAATAAATTGGATGAATCTACACGTCGAATAGTGGAAAGTAGATTAGATATTCAGGAAATTCCTTCAATAAATAGAATATTTGAAATAATTCGAAGTCAATTGCAAGTATTAAAATTTTCACGTCAGAGTAATTCACAAGTAAAGCGTAATAATTATAATCATAAATCAGACAAAGGGTTTGTAGGTAATATTCGCCAACTTGAATGCTATATGTGTAAGGGTAGTCATACGATACACAATTGTGACACATTTATTAATAAAACTGTATCAGAGAGAAAGGATATTGTCTCTAAATTGAAATTATGTTTTTGTTGTTTTGGAAAACATCTGATAAAGGATTGTAAGTCTAACAAAAAGTGTCAAACTTGTGATAGGAAACATAATGTTTTATTGCATACTGATAATTCATCGGTAGTAGGTATCTGCCATAAAGGGATTCGGGGTAATGAATTTATTGGTCAAGTGATATTAGGAACAATTATAGGATATGTCCAGGGAAAAGATGGGCAATTTTATAAGGCCAAGTGTTTAGTTGATTCTGGAAGTCAGGTTACTTTGATGTCTGGGAAGTTTTGTAAGAATATAGGATTCTATACAAAAGGGCATTCTGTATCATTGACAACGCTGTCTTCTACTAATATTGATGTAAAGGGTTCTATGCAATTTTGTTTATTTAATAATAAATATAACAAGTCGCTATTTGTAAAGAGTGTAGTGGTGGATGCGCTTCCATCAAATTTGCCTAGGAGAGATTTATCTCATCAGTGTAGAGTTTTGACTCAAGATTTAGAATTGGCAGATAATGAATTTTGGAAAAGCAGTAATATTGATATATTATTAGGTGCTGACATGTATGGAAAATTGTTTACAGGAAATTGTAAAAAATTATCAGAAGATTTATATGCATTTGAGACCATATTTGGGTTTGTAATTTTAGGTCAAGATTTTGTACATGATAACAATGAGTTGTTAACATGTTTTGTATCATCTGATGTGTTAGATGAAAAATTAAAAGGGTTTTGGGAAATAGAAGAGGTAAACACAGTATCAAGTAGTAGGAAAATGTCACATTCGGATGAGGAATGTGTTCAGTTATACAATGATTTACATTATCGTAATGACGATGGTAGATTTGTAGTACCGCTCTTATTAAAAAAAGATATTCACGTACCATGTGTTGGTACTTTTGGTTTTGCTCTTAAAAGATTAACTAATATGGAAAGAAAATTTTGTAATAATTTGGAAATTAAACTTGAATATACAAAGTTCATGAAGGAATATGAGATGTTAGGACACATGAAAGAAGTTCCTTTACAAGGCGATCCAAATGTATATTATATTCCTCATCACTGTGTTCTGAAACCTGATAGTTTATCTACTAAATTGAGAGTTGTTTTTGATGGCAGTTCTAATACGAACGCAACTGGTGCATTAAACAAATATTTACATGTAGGTCCAAAGTTGCAAAAGGATATAATCGAATTATTGTTAAAGTTTAGAATCTATAAAATCGGGTTTTCTGCTGACATAACTAAAATGTATAGACAAATATCTATCAGGCAAGAAGATAGAAGATATCAGCATGTATTGTGGCGAGAAGATCCGTCACAACCTGTCAAAGAATATGAGTTATGCACTGTGACATATGGTTTAGGAAGCTCACCCTATAATGCAATTCAAACAATAAATCAGTTAGCTTTGGATGAAAGTGATAAATACCCATTAGGTGCTAAAGCTCTTCGTAATAGTACATATGTAGATGATATTATATGCGGTGATCATAATATTGAAGATGCTATTATTTTACGAGATCAGTTGATTTCTATTTTACGAAGTGGTTGTTTTGAATTGTCAAAATGGGCAACTAACTGTCCTGAATGTATTCAAGATTTTAATAAATCTGATAGCAGTGTGATCTGTTTTGCTGAAGACAGTAATCATATTAAATTATTAGGAATTAAATGGGATTTTGTGAATGATGTTTTTAGTTATCAGGTTAAGAAAATTGATATTAAATATACAAAGCGTATGATTCTATCAGTCGTTTCATCTATATATGACCCTGTAGGATGGATCACTCCGTTTACATTTTTATTGAAAAGTTTCATTCAAAATTTGTGGAAAATGAAATTGGGATGGGATGATATTATTCCAGAATCCACGAAAGTGCAGTGGAATAAAATAGTTGATCAAATGTCTTTATTAGAGGAATTTAAATTGAGTAGGTTTTTTGGAACTAGCGTTGATAGTCAGTGTTATTTAGTTGGCTTTTCTGACGCCTCTAATGACGGATATAGCGCTGTTTGTTATTTGGTTACTGAGGATAGTAAACAAATATCTCTGGTGACTGCCAAGTCTAAGGTTGCTCCAATTAAGATGCAAACGATACCACGCTTGGAGCTCTGTGGTGCATTATTATTATCAAAATTAATTAAATATACTTTATCTGTATTTCAAGATGCAATTATTATAAAGGATGTATATATGTACACAGATTCTAGTATTGTTTTGTCGTGGCTTAAAACACCATCATATCTATTAAAATGGGGAGCACGGAAGGAACCTCCACGCGGTGCCCCCTGGTAACAGAAATTCTCTGGCCAATCCTTCCACCACAGCAACGCAACAATGCGTTGCTGACACGAAAGAAAAAGAAGAATCTATTAAAATTATTTGTTGCAAATCGAATAGAACGTATTTGGGAAAACGTGCCTCATGGAAAATGGTTTCATGTGAGATCTCAATGTAATCCAGCAGATTGTGCATCTAGAGGATTATATCCAGAAGAATTAGTTGGTCACACGTTGTGGATAAACGGTCCAGAGTGGCTGTTAGAACCTGTTGACAGATGGCCACGGTGTGATGATTATATTGTACCTGCACAATTGCCAGAATATAAAGGGTTAGTTAATCAATCTAATGCTTTAATTTTAGAAGATAAAGATAGATTAGGATTGTATAACATAACTAATAAATATACAAAGTTAACACGTGTAGTAGCTTGGATTTTAAGGTTTAAAAATAATTGTCTGTTGAATGTTAATAATCGCACTAAAGGAGATTTGTGTAATAGGGAAATGGAAATTAGTTTACAAGCAATTATAAAATATGATCAGAGTTTACATTTTATGAAGGATATTAATATGTTAAAATACAAAAATCAATGCGATAATCCTCAACTGCAGAAGTTGAATTGTTTTATAGATAAACAGGGACTTGTCAGAGTGGGCGGAAGAATTAGATATTCTGCACTACCCGATAAAATGAAATTTCCAATATTGTTGCATAAGCATAGTGAGTTTGGAAAATTATTGATAAATTATTTTCATATATCATATTTGCATGTGGGTCCCAGATCACTGCAACATTTAATACAACGGAAATATTGGATTGTTTCAGCGAGAAATAGAATTAAGTCTGTTTTGTCAAAGTGTCTTGTGTGTAAGCGATTTAGTGCTTCACCAGTGCAGCCAATAATGGCTGACTTGCCAGCTATTCGGGTTACTCGTCATCGACCATTCATAAACGTATCAATTGACTTAGGCGGGCCGTTTATTTTGAAGGAAAATAAACGTCGCAATTCGAAAATGTATAAGGCATACTTTTGTGTTTTCGTATGTATGACTACAAAGGCCATACATATTGAAATTGTCAATGAATTATCTACTAGTGCATTTATTGCTTGCTTAGAGAGATTTGTATCTCGACGTGGTTTATGTACTACAGTATATAGCGATTGCGGAACAAATTTGGTTGGCACACGTAAATATTTGACTGGAGTTTTTAAATTTTATAATGACTGTATCCAGGATACAGATTTTCGAAATTTCAGTCTCGAAAAATGCATCGATTGGCATTTGAATCCTCCTAAAGGTCCACATTTTGGTGGCCTACATGAGATCAACGTAAGATCTATAAAGTATCACTTAAAGCGAGTTGTTGGCAACCAAGTGATGACTTATGAGGAATTTAATACAGTATTAATTAAGATCGAGGCGGTAGTGAATTCCAGACCACTTGTTCCAATGTGTAATGATATTGACAGCGTAGATGCCTTAACGCCAGCTTACTTTATTATAAGTGAGGTATTGGTTGGTATTCCAGAGTATGACGTCACAGATATTAAATTGAATAGGTTAGATAGATGGCAGATGATCACAAGAATGTATCAGGATTTTTGGAAACGTTGGAGTGTGGAATACCTCACTTCACTTCAACAGCGTAAAAAGTGGTTCACTTCAGTGCCTAATATACAGGTGGGAGATTTAGTGTTAGTGAAAGAAGAAAGGTTACATCCTTTACAATGGAAATTGGGAAGAATTGTGGCTACCATGCCAGGAAAGGATAATATTGTACGGGTGGTAAAAGTTAAGACAAAAGAGGGAATATTTGTTCGACCTGTTGTGAAAATATGTCCCTTAGATGTTTAATAGAAATAGTTAAGAATAATGTTAGTCTTATAGTTTTAGTTGGTTATTATAACAATTAAGTTAAATGTGTTTTCGTTATGACAGAAAGGTCTGTCTATTGTTTTCATTGATATAGTCTGTGAACTATCTTTTTGAATTTTTTTTTAATGTGAATTTGTTGTGGATAGTATGTTATTGAATTTTTTTTGTGTGTTTGTAATTTCATGAATTGGACAATGTGGAGTTTTATTTTGTGATGGCTGCATTAGTGATATGAGTTTGTTAAAGGTTAATTTTGTTTGTGGCCACCGTGATATGTACAATTCGTCAAATTTTGTTTAAAATTTGAGTGGGCAGTTATGTAGAAGCATATTTCCTTTAAATCCCTTCCATGCCATTGTCCCCTCACCGATGTATGAGAATTGTCACTTGTCAAAATAAATTTGGGTGACAATAAGTGTCAAGTGAAATTAACCAGTACAAGTTTGAAGACCACTGCGTGTGGATGTGTGTAAAATAAAAAATAATCAGTGAACCAGGAATATAGAAGCATCGGTGAGATCGTTTAAAAATACAGTCCACTACCTTCCATCTTTTATACCCATCACCTGATGTTTTCTACACTTGGGTATCGAAATAAATCAACCCTATTATACAATATTATTTAGAAATAGTAGATTAAAGTATGTGGATTTTGATTATTGTTAAGCAAAATCATCTCCAATTTATGTAACTAAAAATCAAATATTAAACTCAATGTTTCATGTCACAAAGGGAAGTTTTTTTAAATGTTTTTTTTTAACTTTTAACCTAAAATTTTTCACATTTTTTTATTAATTTTGTTACTCATCAAATTTTCAACAACATGATACATTCCAAAAGATTGCAATACTTCATGTAAAAATGTAACAATACAAACTTATTAAAATCTTCTCACATTTTAGACAAGAAAAAAAAATTCAAAAGTTATATTCAACACAATAATTAGAAATTGATCTGAACTTAATAAGTCACATACCAACCAACAAAGTATCATTAATATGATTCTGATTCAGAATTACAATTTCATAACAAAAAACAAAAGAAAATTATATTTATACTTGCATAATTTTACAAGAACCAAAACAAAACTACATATCATTATTTATTTATTAAATTAGATCATTATGAAGCATATTTCTTTGATATCATTTTTGTAAATAACTAAATAATATATAAATTGAATGTATGATACAATAAATGTGACAATAATAGTAAATATGAGTTACACAAAAAGCAATTTTGTAATAAATGTTGAAAATTAATAGTGAAAAAAATATGCTTCGATAAACATTTATGTAGGATGCCAAAGTTGCCATTCATAACGCCATCGTAGTGCCAACCCTGACGTATGCAAGTGAAACCTGGACATGGCAGAAGACGCATGAAAGTAGAATAAATGCAGTTGAAATGAGATCGTTAAGAAGGATTTGTAATAGAACGATGTATGACCGGGTAAGAAACGAGGATATAAGGAAAGAATGTAAGATTAAGAAAGATGTCATTACTAGAATGAAAGTGAACACATTGAGATGGTTTGGTCACATGGAGAGAACGAATGAGGAGCGCCTGACGAAGAAAATATACAGAGCGGAAAGGAATGGAATGAGAGGTCGGGGACGCCCAAGAAAGGGATGGCACGACCATGTGAACGAAATTTTGAAAGACGGAAATGTTAGAAGTGTGAGCAATAGACGAACATGTATGAGACGATGCATGAATGTGGACAAGGCGAGGGATGCGTGCCAGGATAGAAAAATGTGGCGTTCGGTTCTCTCTGCCTACCCCGCAAGGGACATGGCGTGATGGTATGTATGTATGTGTAACATTTATGTAAATGCGAATGTCACAGAAATAATAAAAATCTTTCTATATTTGTTCAATGACATCAAAAAGAACTATTATTTATTAAATACAATAAATGGTTATGAATAAAATGACTATGGATTATACAATTTAAAACTTATGATAGAATAATCATTTGTAAAGCCTGGAAGGATAATTTATATTTTCAAATACAATCTTCATCATTTCAATTTACAATATCACAAGGATTTTTATGTTCCAAAATAAAACATTTTAGGCACATAAAAATTATATAAGGTATTAAATAGTTTTTGCTAGTTCCTAGATAGGTCTTACATAATATAATGATGTGATTATTATTTTTTTAATCACAAACTACTGATTTGCCCAAGAGTTACTCGGGCGGGGATTTCGACCATGAAGTGATGAGCCCTTGTTTTGATTTCTTTGTCAGTGTTTTCCTGAGTGACTTCTAATAAAATATAAAAAAAAAACAGTTTTTTTTACTATTTCTCTTAAAAATCCAACATTTAAGTGGTTAAATAAGGTTAAGTTTAGGTCAACATAGTTGAAAAGTACAAATTGCCTACACTATTGTTAATATATAATTAACATTTAAATTTTTAGTTTTCTTTTGATTTTTTCGATAAATCTAAAAAAATTTGCACGATAAAATATCATTTATTTTTTCGATTGCAATGTGTACGAATAAAATGAACAAGTTTGATGTTTTGTTTATACAATTTTTTTTCGTTTTTTTGGCGTATATTGCTCGGGACGTGCTTTGTCCAGGGTTGCTATAGAACTAGAAATAATCCTACATAAATAAAATACTGACATAATTGTTACATTCATAAATATATGTCTTGAGGTTTTATGATTCATAATTTATACTACATGCTTATAACTAATATCCAATGTAATTTTCTTTAATTTCTGCATCTCTTGAAATGAAAAAAATAATAGTAGGAAGACCGTTATCAATTAAAATATACATCAAATAGCATAAACAACCAACGACATAATACAGATTCTTTTCAATAAAGGAATACATTGACAGACACAAATAAATAATGGTTATTAAATTTAAAATAAAGAATTTTTTCATTTGTTCAATTGTAACATTATAAAGTTGTCTAAAATTTAAATAAATATAAAAAGAGGTTCAATTCCGAAGAATTAAAATTTAAATAAACGTTAAAGTCATTAAAAACAAAAATTTGTTCTCCAGAACTGTCATTTTAATTCGTCCCTCCTATGGCAACATTTTATACAAAAATGCGTTTTTGGTGTCATTTTAATCGTTTTCACAATAGCTACACTCTGGCAAAGTATTGAATCTGTAACATCTTCCATAAAGCTTAGAAAAAAGTTAACTGCGTTATAAAATGAATTTTACATAGAGTGTCAAAGTTTGTTTTTGCTCTCCTGTAAAATTTCTTTTTTGTAGATTCGCTAGTTTGCCATAGAGGGCACGATATATATTATACATTTTATAATACACCAGTAATTTTCTTTTGTAATTTAATCTTATTACACTTCACTTAATTTCCCTTCAATCTTCAGAATGGCCAAGAATATATAAAATGAATAAATTTGACATTTCATTAAAATTTTAGTGCATTTTCAGAGTTGAACCCCATTTCCTATATAAAATAATCAACTTTATAGCTACATATAAAAAAATATATTACTAATCAGACCTAAAAGTTGCAGATAGGTAACATTCTAATAAAGCTATGAATATTTACACAAAACTTTCAATCAAATGAACATATTATACAGTTGAAAATCAACAAAATTGTTCATTAATTTATTGACAAACAGAATAAATTGAATTTGTGTAAAATCCATTTAAAAAATTATATAAAAACACAACAATGACTCTAGTGGATTTTTTATTATATATTTACCGCGCAATAACCAGTTGAGTATTAAAAAAAAAACAGTACCTATGCAAACAATACTAAAATAAAATTTATGAATCAAATACTTTCAGCAAATTGTAACATAGATAGTTGAAAATACTTGATTAACCATTATTTAGTTTCATAGATACAATTGTGTTTCTGGTCTAATAAAAATATATGTTTATAGAGTGTTGAAACATATCTCATCTATATTTCAAAGAGGAGTACAATTTTAATTGTGTCAATGGGACTTTGAACCTGCTTCAATCCATACGATAAAAACACAAGATGAATATCCAAATGCACAGTTCTAGGTAACTAAATACTAACTTCTAACCTCACTGGAGTATTTAGTATTCTTGAGTTATCAATTGCGTCGCAGAGACATCACTAACTAAATAATACTACAACCTATGCCAAACTTAAGGTCGATGGCTTAGCATTTCACATCATTGTGTATAGATGAGAGTTTTCTATGGGTATAATTTGACATTTGAATTTTTTTTCTAAACAACTCAAACACTGACAGCTCTATGTGACGATTCTTCAGAAATTCCATTGAATATCCAAATACATAGTCAACGAAGTCGGTAAAATCATCACCCATCAAAAACATCTCGTATTTTAGTATTAAACCACTCGTAAGTTTCTTGCGAACCACCATTCTTTTTGACAGTTCCCAAATGTTAGTTTATGCCAACGCGCATGCACTATGTATGCAATGCAATTTTCATAACAAAACTTCATAGCGTCCATAACTTTAGTGAGCGACTGTGCAATGAAAATGTGGTTATTATTTAGAATTCAGTATTTAGGTCGGACTCTGCATTCGGGCCTCAGGCTTTCAGGGATATTTTTACACTAAATATAAATTTATATTTGATTGTTATGGCACATTGTGACATTTTAATTTCACTCCTAGAGTGTCACAGTTGAGCAGGTTCGTAAGGGCTGAGGAAAAACAGTTTGTGATATTTAATGAATAAAAAAAAACTAAAAGAATCATGTCGCATTAATACTTTTGTATCCCATTCATTATAAATTTGCATCTTCAAGCCGGTTGTTTGTTTTGCGAAGGTGTTTCTTCGGATTGAATTTCTTCCGCTCTCCTCTGTTGGTTGTTCTCGTCTTTGGCCCAGTACTTTTCCAAGCGACTCAGCCAGGAGGCCCAGTGCTGTCTGATCTGGTCCGTGTTGAGATGGAAGACATCAGCAGGACTGCCGTCTGTATAGGCTATGACCAGCAGTGCGTCTTTGACGTTGAGGCTTTTGTAGTTGGGATCGTGACTGACGGCGCCAAAGTATGCGGCTATTTGCAGGGGATTGTCATATGTGGCGGAGAGTGTTGTCTTTGGTTTATCGGATTTTTTCCATTCAATCAGTGTAGGTTTATCTCTGTAACCAAAAGAAATTTTACATAAAGAAGAATAATAATCGGTAACTTTTCAATTCTAATGAGTGAGGTACTTGACACTTAAGGGGGGGACTGCTGCCAACGTACCTATTTTTCAATTTGATATACCATCATTATTTCTTATCAAATCGTTTTGAAAAAAATAATTTAGATAGTTTGGATATTAATAAAGAAAAATATATCTTTACTTTTTGATAACGTTCTGTAGAAATTCTTGTAGAAAAATAATGGCAAACCCCGATTTTCAACGTTTATCTTATATTTTTAATAAAATATAAGGCGTAATTCAACATATTTTTTTTTAAATTAAAGAAGAAAAAAATATCTAGAAAAATATGATGTGACATTGCAATGCTTCAGGTTTAGTAAAAAAACCTAAAAAACATTTATATCATTCAGTGCCATTGCGAAAAAAAAGTTTTTTTGGTTTAATATTTATTTAACCTGATGCATTAATGCAACGTTACATCATATTTTTCCAGATATTTTGGTCTTCTTTAATTTATAAAAAAATATAATGCTCTATACCTTATAGTTTTTTAGAAATTTGAGACGCTAAAGTTGCCATTCATAACGCAATCGTAGTGCCAACCCTGACGTATGCAAGTGAGACCTGGACATGGCAGAAGTCGTACGAAAGCAGAATAAATGCAGTTGAAATGAGATCGCTTAGAAGAATTTGTAACAGAACGATGTATGATAGAGTTCGGAATGAAGATACAAGGAAAGAATGTAAGATAAAGAAAGATGTAATTAACAGAATGAAAGTTAACACATTGAGATGGTTTGGCCACTTGGGGAGAATGAACGAAGAACGCCTGACGAAGAAAATATACAAAGCTGACAGGAACGGAATAAGAGGTCGCGGGCGCCCAAGAAAAGGATGGCACGACCATGTAAACGATATTTTGAAAGATGGAAATGTAAGAAGCATGAACAACAGACGAACATGTATAAGACGATGTATGAATGTTGATGAGGCGATGAATGTGTGTCAAGATAGAAAAATGTGGCATTCGGTTCTCTCTGCCTACCCCGTGAGGGACATGGCGTGATGGTATGTATGTATGTATGTAAGATAAATGTCAAAAATCGGGGCATGCTTATTATTTTCCTACAAGAATATATACAGAATATAATTAAAAAGTTAAGGTATACATTTCTTTATTAATATCTAAACTAACTAGGTTATTTTTTCAAAATGATTCGTTTTGTAGTAATGATGCAAATTCAAATTGAAAAAATAGGTACGTTGGCAACAGTCACCCTCTTCATAAAAAAATATTACTGGAATAGTCATCCAAGGAAAAGATTCTAAATACGAAATATATAAACTGTTATTCACATGAAATAATTGTACTTATTTAACCATACAAATAAAAACACTTCTCATTTATATTGACATGAAAGTGAAACTGATGCAAGTGTTCTTCTTACTATGTTAATATAAAATTTCACCATGAATTTTCCACTGAAAAAACTTAATAAATATGTTCATTTATGCTGGGGATGTTTTATTTGCATATACATAATGTCATGCCTCTACATGATAAAGCAGAGAACCAAGGGTCATACACCTCTATACTTTCAAACATTCATGATAATAATAATAATAATTCATGCATTGTTTCATGCAAATTGGTCAGGCTTTTTATATTGCCTTCATTCCAAATATCATTCATGTCATGAAGGTATTAAAATGAATTAACATATTCATGCCATCCCTTTCTATATGTCCCCAGCTTTTCACCGCAGCTTTATATAATTTTTGGTCAGTTTTTCACTCTTTTGATATTTCCAAACATTTTACGTTGGGGCATTTTCTTTTATTTTGCTGATAATATCGTTCTTGAACATGTACTCTCATTATTATACCCACAAGATACTAAAGAGAAAGGCAATTGTGGTTTCACTAGATTCATGAATCCAGGCCAACGAGCACAGGCAACCAGAGTACCAGCCAGAACAGGCAAGCAAAATGGGCTTGCGACCATGTATGCGGGATTAAGGGGCCCCTTTATGACTCAAGTCACGTTCACCACTCACCCACCAATCTCCGACTGATACTCCACTGCTCTGCGCAACCAAATCTAATAGGATGCGGATAATGCTGCTTTTACCACCCTATCCAAAAGTTCTTTTATTTTACCTCTAGGGAGACCCAGGTCTTTAAAGTAGGAATATAAAGATTTTGCAGGCAGTCCTCTCGTCCCCACCTCTACAGCATAGGTATACATTTGTGCTAAAGCCATTTTGAACTGTTTTATCTACCAGTTCCTTGTATTTGTTTAGTTTGTATTGGTGGTCTTTTGGAATATTTGTGTCCCACGGAACAGTCAGCTCCACATAAATAACTCTTTTCAATGAAAGAGAGTAAATTGTCAAGTCAGGCCTTACGCGACGTCTTACGTAGGCGATCTGAACGCGAACTCGAAGCGGCGTGTCGCGGCGCGAAAATAACAAACAGTCGGTAACTATGGAAGTGGCCTATGTCACCAAACGCGCGTAGGGTATTCACGTGCAACCGCGTCGGATCGCTTCGCAATCACGTTTGCTTTCAATCGCCTACGTAAGACGTCGCGTAAGAGACGAGATGCAGATCTATATAAGGTATATAATATCGTAACTACAATGAAAATTCATAAATAACTTTAGTCTAAAAAATTGAATATAATGGATAAGTTATCATTTATTTAGGAGGATGGATAACTTGGGTCATCTAGAAGTACGTATTAGTAAATTTAAAATATGTACTGGTAAGACCTGAGTAGCCATAGCGTGAATAACTGGAGGAGAAAAGGCGTCGTCTTCTAGAGGAAGTCAAGACCAAGACCCACCAAGAGTTATAGCGCCAATGATGCAATGTGTAACATTAAAATATGTACAGTAAACTTACTGGTATGTTGCGATGCAGTCAATAACACCTTTGTATTTGAGAACTGGATGGACTACATGCGATTCAATAGCCTTTGGCTCTTTGATATCCTTCAGTACATGACTGACAGAGTTCCAGACTCCTCGCATCTGCTGAGATATAGAAACATTGCCATGCGGTGACACCATGTATTTGCTCAGTATTTCATGAAACTTTGAACCACATTCTAATTGAGCTGAAACAGATTGAAAGATATATTAAAACCACAAATGAATCACGAAAAGATGAATTAATCATGAAATTTAATAAGTAATAATAAAATTTTATATTTTTTTATAAAGAGCAAATTATATTTTTTGATTTGTTTATTTTCTGGTTTACAAATATAATCTGTAATAATGTTTATGTACTTATATTTTTTTCTTCTTCTATTTGGGTCTAGTTTTTGTTTTTGCTTTCTTTTTTATCATTTATCTCTATTTTCTTTTATAATATTGTATTATATTGTCCTTTCTTTTATTATTTGTGTTATTGATGTATTTGCACTTATTTTTGTTTTGTTGTGCCTATATTGTTATTATTTATCTTGTCTTTTATTGTAAATGCCCTATTAAGGGGCGTACATATATATAATAAATAAATAAATAAAAATAACTCCAAGCATATTCGTAAGATAAATAAATGTGTTTATATATTATGACTTAATCAATGTATGATTGTGTAATCAATATTGATTTAATTGAGTTGAATATCTAAACACATTATTTGGTTTACAAAAATACAATATATTTTCTTTTTGTATGTTAATGATACACTTGAATTGTTTAAGTAGGATGTAATTGGAGTGTGTTTCAATTAAATATTTTTGTAAATGTGTACCTACATATTTACTATAAGTAATAAATTGAAACTCAAATCAAGGCTAAAAAATGGGGGACAACAAGATAGTCATTTTATGCAATGCTGATGATGCAGTACTATTAGCGAACTCCGAAAATCATCTCCAAAGGACTGTTGCAAAAATTCCACACATACAAAGATTTAAGCCGATATGATGCAAGCAATTACAATTGATGATAAAATTATAGAGAAAGTGATGCACTTTCAGTACTTGGGCATTGAGATATCCAGCAGAAATGATCTCTACAACGAAGTAGAGAACAAGCAAATAAAACTTTTACTGTAGCTGGATGTCTGAGAAATATTGGACGGAGAAATAAGAAATATTGAAGGACAGCAACATGAGGATATACAACTCATGTTCCTCCGATTATGACATATGGCATTGAGACATTGGCTAACACCACCAAAACGAAAAATCTCCTAAGGACTACTTAGATGAAGACTCTACAACCCATTGCGGGACTGATAATTCGAAACAAGAGTGAGATATTCTTAAATAAGGAAGACTTGCGATTTTGTGCGATGGGGAAGATCAAGAAGACGATACTGGAGAGATCATGTTGATAGAGCAGGTTCTGAAAGAGTGAAAGATATGGGTCAACGAGTTCTCATCAGGCACCCAATCTTCAGTAAGACCACAAGCAATGGCGAAATAGTTGGACATCCATATCCCAGGAACAGGCATCAAGCAATAAGAGGACACATACCTAGAGAAAGCAAAAGAAGAAACTCAATTTAAAATTACTTTAATTTTAAACCCTAACGTAAGATATTCAGTAAGAAAGTTATGCTTCTAGGTTAATGAAATTGGCTGGGACAAGATTTGAACTTGGGTCTCCATGATTGACAGTCAAACAGAAGTCGAACGGAACAAGCAGCAAACTGACCCTAGACACCAGAATGTATGGGTCATAGCCGCATCAGTGCGGACTCAAGTCTAGAAGAAGCTTCCTGGAGATAACCGCCCTTATAGCTGGCCTGCCCGAGGTCCGACGGCTGTCACTGTGGCTTAATTGTATCGAACCCATATAGCTGCCCCCCGCAGAGGACGTGTCAGTGGAACATGACCAGCCTTATCCAACATGGAGAGCGCTCAATAGGCTCAGAGCGGGTGTCTCCTGCTGTAACAGTGACCTCAAGAATTGGGTGTACAGAGAGGAACACCTGCAAGTGTGGTGCCAGACAGCACAGTGTGTACCTACTGTCATGCCCTATGATAGGAGCGATATGCACGCATTAAAAAAGTGGTAGCAAATACTAGTGGAATCTAAGTGGTCGAATATTGGGGGCTACGAATATGATAATGTTCCAGACACAAAAGTAAGTATTGAGAGTAGAATACAAACTGCTCCACCATGACTTGTATAAACTACTTTTCATTTAAATGTTTTATTAATATAAGAAAAATATATAAATCTCTCTTCTTGGTAATGACCCAGTAAAATGTTATAGTTTTTATCTGAAATGTCTGCCCTTCATACCTAGATTAAATTTATTGTAAGAATATGTAAATTTATCTCAAATGAATGTGATGAAATACAAACACACTGAATCTGAATACTTTTGATGTTTAACAAAAATGAGATTATAATACATAAAGTCAAACATATCAATGCAGTAAATAAGTTAATCCTTTCAAACTTTTAACTCTCCACACTATGGAATAGTGGAGAGTCATGATTTCACAATTTTTAAACATATTTTTTTTACATCAATTTCTCAACGGGTATCATGTAGAGAATGCAGTAGAGAATGCACACTGTGAGTTTCGTCGTGATGTGTTTGTATATATGGCGTACGGAATTATCCTTTTTGTGTCCTCTCTACAGCCCAAACTATAAGTCTGATTGACTTCATATTTACATCATATGTGTAAAGTGCATAGACCTAGAGCTGATTAGTTTTCCATAGATATTCGTGAATTTCTTCTCTATGATTTCATCTGTCCAAATTTTCAAAATGCTCTCACGATACAACAAAAATTCACTCATTAAAAATGCATTCAAGGATTATCAAAATTTGAAGAAAAAAAATCTATGGTCTGCCACATCAATGTGAAATAAATTTCATATTTGTATGAAAAATGTATATAAAAGAAATAAAATAGCTTCTGTATGGGAAAATTGAGTGATTAACTTTATATTGATATTGTATTTGTCTCTATAGACAAGTGTATTTTTTACTCCCCACTTCTATCTTCCTCAAGGGGTAGGCAGTGAGAACCGAACACCGCATTTTTCTTGACACATAAACATCGCCTCATCAACATTGATACACTGTCTCATACATGCTCATCTTGCTATTAATGCAATTTTACTTAAAATTTCTCACAAAGGTATCATGTAGAAAGTGCATACTATGAGTTTCGTGACAATGCTTATGTGTGTTTGGTGTATTGTGAAAACTTTTGTCCTCCGGGAATCTTATATTTATTTAAGAATCTAATATAAATGTTCTTCATAAAAATGCATTTAGAGCTTTGAACCTGGCACCAAAATACATTCAGGAACTGTGTCAGAAAAAAAATTCAAGAGTCAAAATTCCAGCTTATAATCGATGCTTTGGTGTGAGTGGTTCCTATAAAGTGGAATGGATTGCCTCACAATAGGCTATCCATTGCATAGTGAGATAATAAATTTCATTGCACTATTTTTTAAGAATCAAAATAAATTATTAATACCACAAAAGCACCTACCTTTATAAAATTTCTCGAAACCTTCTGGGCCAAGTTCTGCGATTTTCTCCTTCTTCCATTTCTCCAACAGATCCCTCGATTCATCTGACATAGTCTGCTCTAAAATCTTCGTAACAGAAGGCAACTTTTTGTCGTTTACATTCGAGGATTGAACAGTCAAGACTTTATTATCATCAAGCGTATCATCAGAGTTATTGTCAACGACATAGGCCTTCTGATTGCTCATCATCGGAAACAATTTAAGGTTCCGTATGATAACGGAAGGAATGCCGGAATGTGACCTCGACAATATTCCATACTTGACGTGAGGATTCACAATTTCGACTTGATGTATTCTGCTGATTCTATCTTGCGAAAAAAATTGATTATTCTGTTGAAATATTGAATTGGCTGGTTTTTGTATTTTATTTTCTTTTTGAGACATATATTCCTCTTTCGATTCAATAGCTGATGATATTTCAATTTGATTTGTATCATAGTGAGATTTTTTGTCTGTTTCTTGAAAAAGTACTCGTGGTGAGATTTCATTTGCAAGCAAGGATGCTTTTGGTGCTAAAACTGAAAACAAAAAATGTTAAATAAATGAAAGAGTACGAAAATTAAATTTAGTTGGGATGACCAAAAACAAATGGATACTTACTTAAGTTTAATTTTTTTTTTATTTTATTTTATTTAATTGCCTTTTACACACATGAACAACAATTAAGTACACACATTGAATTACAAAAGAAAAAATAAAACGATCATAAACACACTTAAAAAGAAAAAAAAGGTACTATTACAAAAACAGTAAATATAAAAAATAATATTAAGTGGAAAAAAATACTATTTTTAAAAATAAAAGATAGGTAGGTATAGGTACTTAGGTATACACATTGAAACATAAAAATCATTAAAATATACAAAAATTATATACACATTTAGAAAAAAGAAAACATAATAATTATCATAAAAAAATTAAAAACTATATAATAAAACAACAAAAAGTTGATATAAAAAATAATAATAATGCAAAAAAAAATAAAAGAACTATAAAAACAAACATATGGGTACATACTTAGGAAAATAAAAACTTAAAAATAAAACAAAATAAATAACAAAAAACTATAATATAATCGCATGTATAGCATATTATACTATACATGCGAAGTAGCCAAGCAAAAATAAATGTATTGCAAATCTTAAAAAAAAGATATGATCTATATGACAGAAAATTAAAAAAGTTTATAAATCACAAGGGTTTTGATTTCTCCGATTGGACCAGACTTGTCCGCCAGATGCGAAAGAAGAAAAATTCAAAAATGTGAAACTACCTATAAAATTTGAGTTAAAATAAATTTTTCTCCTAGGATATGAGATATTGTTATGGATAATGATGAATCATGATATAAAATAAACAATGATTGCCGCCAACCAAAAGTTGTTCAAATTTAAATGTCATTTTGACATTTCATATCACAAAGTCTACGTACTTAATTACATCAGACAATCATTTGGACACTGTCCAAATTATTAAAACGTAAACACACAACACACGTGATTACAACTGCGAAAATACTTGAGTGCATAAATAAAATATAAACACAAGACTTGAAGAATACATTGTGATGAAAAAAAAATACTAACCCAGACCCCAGACATCAAAAGACGTACTAATGGCATTAGTATATTTATAGAACATGCCGATACCTATACTAATTTATGACATTAATTCACAGAATAATAAGGACTAACATTGTCTGCTTAATTAAAATGGTATATTTATTCACGAATGGAGATAATGTTTCACTGAATAACAAACTTATAGATGGGTGGTGGCAGAGTGGTTAGTGCACAGGATTAGTAATCCAGTGGTCGCGAGTTCTAATTCTGCCATGACCAATTTCATTCACCTACAGCACAAGCATACGCTTACTTTAGAGAATGTATGAGGTTGTTTATGTACTTTTTACAAGGACATATTCATTCTTTTTATAAAAAAAAAACTGTCTTCATATAGCTAGAGCGATGAAAAATTACAAAATTAGTTTTCCTACTAGTAAAGAAAAGCTTAAATTTTAATATTTCTAACTACCTATGTATCATTTTCATAACTATTCAGTGAAAAAAATTTATGCTTCTAGGTTAATGAAATTGGTTGGGACAAGATTTGAACTTGGGTCTCCATGATTGACAGTTAAACAGAAGTCGAACGGAGCAAGCAGCAAACTGACCCTAGACACCCAATGTGAGTCAGACTCATAATGTTGAGAAGTCCTTATTCATTCAATTTTATGTACAAGTTGAATCCAATATTCAAAATAACATTAACCAAAATCTGTCATTATGAAAAAGAAATCAATAACAAGCATAGTCTCAACCAATAAAAAATACTTGGACAAAATGTCAGAAAATATACAACAATCGTGCAATTTTTTCTCAGATACCTTCAATTCTGTTTTTGTTCCTTTTGCACCTGGAGCTCCTCAACACTCCCCATATATGTAACTACGGACTTACAGACTTTAATGTATTCATATTACTTTTAATAGAAAAATCTATACCTACTTCATAAGCAATGCTTTAATTTAACAAAACTGAAACAAAATATCTTGGTGTCATTTTCGATTGTAAGCTCCTATTTGATAAGCATGTGGACTTTGTAACATCCAAAGCTTACAGAATGCTCGGTTTCTTGTTGCGCTAATGTAAAAATTATCAAAACCCACAAACTCTAAGGACTAGTATGCCTATGTTTGAAGCCAACTTGAATATGCATCACAAATTAGGGATCCCAAATATAACACTTATGTAGAAAAAATCGAGAAAGTACACAGCAAATTTATAAGGTAATCTTAACTATCATACATTCAATCAATTTGAAACATACCACGAAGCCCTCACATTCACAAACTTGCCCCTCTGATAAATCAAAGGCCATGTGCTGACCAACTGATGCCGTATCTATGGCCTCCTTGTCTCTTCCATCCGAAATAAACTTCCACAAACACACAAGGTCAAAACGGCAATCTAATCTATTTCATGTCAAAAACAAGTAACACTACTTTGTAAAAAAACAATTACATAACTGGATTGTGTCAATCCTACAATGTTAAATTTGGTTAAATAGACCTATTCAATATTAACCTTGCCTCCTTACAAAACAACTTCACATACATTCCTTATCAGAAATTTAACGAATGTGAGCGAATGCAAATGTAAGAGGTGTCGAGGGACGAAGGTCAAGATGGAACTCAACATAGGTGCTTGTGTATTTAAAAAAGATTAAGTCAAAACAACTCATGCTCCCCAATAATCCATCTCCCACAAGTCATTGAATCATCGAAATCGGACAATGTGGTAAAAAGTTATCGCTGAACGTATATAAAAAAAATGCACGACGAATTGATAATCTTCTCCGTTTTAGGAAGTCACACAGAAGTCAAATGGTTTACTAACTGTGCTATTATGTTTTAAGTGACTTGTTTCATTCCGTAAATTATGTTAAAGGCTGTCATAGGTATACTTCTTTTACGTATTGGTATTCATGATACGCAGTACTTATTTAGGTAATGATTTACAAATCGCCAATTTTGCTGATTTTTTGTCCATGGAAAGATAAGACTTAGACCACTTGTAAATAATGACAGTAATTTTAGTTTCTTAGGAAATGCAATGAGTGCTCAGTTAATTGTATTTCAAAACAAATTATCTTTTAATTTTGTAATGCAAAAATTAAATTAAGTGGTTTCATTTAAGTAAAATAATATTTCAATATTTCCAGTGTGTGGATTGATGAGGACAATTTCTTTTCAAGGTTAAAGTAAATACGACAAAACAAAAATAGATGTTCCAAGGTCTACCAAAAAAAAAATAAGACGAATTTTTGACATTTACTTCAGATTATAATGTATGTACCTATAAGATCCAGGGATACTCATGTATAATACATAACAGCTAAATATAAATCACCTTTCATATTCATCAATCAATTATTCATACAGGAAACCTCATAATTTACATTGAGAAGCCTTTGAAAGTATTTGCATAACCTTCGCAATTCAGAAATACACATTGTAAGGTCATCAAACCGGTAGTGTTAACTGCACCAAGTAGAAAAAAACTACATACCTCGACGAGTCCTTTCCTTCCTAGATACATTTCCTTTAGGTTTCGATTGCACAATTAAAGGACCAAATAATTGTTTATTTTCCTTGTGCCATAGTTTCATTCGTTCGGCTTTGTCAAGAAACGACTCTGAAAATATGTCGTGTTTTGAACGACGAGCCTCCGAAGAAACCAAATAATTCGCATTTTTTCCCAACTGTTTTAACGGTCGGAACATTTTATTGGCAAGAAAATACAAAATTAAAACACAATACGTTCACTGAATTGTTTTATAAAAAACGCACTTTTTGACAATAGTTCGAGTCAGTATCGATAAAAGAACATCGTATATTTTTTAAAAAGAATCATATGAATGTGGCGCCTGAATTTGACAATACTAAATACTAACGCCAGCGCCAGAATATAAGTATGCAGACTATGCACGCAAATAGATCAACACAGTATGCAAACTAATAACACAATAAGTAATATAGACAAAAATACACTGTAATGTCTGTAATTCTATAATACGCAACTTACATTTATTGTAACGCAAAAAGTTATATTAAAATCACATGTATAAAAAATGTTGACAATTCCACTTCCACAGAATGTCAAAAAGCATGCAACATGGCGATAATACAGATAACTTCGTTTTTCTTGTTCACCAAAAAGTTTGAATCTTTAATACATAGATGTCCACATTTAAAAGTAAAAATATTACATTTTAATGAAAAACCAAAATATTTATTCAAAAGTATATAATATATAGAATTAATACACTAAAAATATCCATATCGGAAGGTATAGTATACAGGTATCGATATTAATTCTGAAATTAAATTTAATTATTAAAATTGTGTATTATACCTTCATGAAAATAATTGTAATGGAAATGGTTTGAATATGTGATGTCAAAATTAAGTGCCGGTTTCAAGCGCTAGATGACACTACAACTTCTTGGTAAAATATTTTGTTGTTCACGTTTTTCGACAGATAGCAGCACAAATTTTCTTTTCTGTGAAGCATGCGCATTTCCGAGTGCATTAGTCGCGCGCGTTTTTGTTTTGGTTTGAAGAAATTATTTCAGTATTCCCATACAATCGTCATGGATGGTGTGTTAAAGGTTATGACGGTGAGTTTATCGGTGTAAAAATATCATATTTGTTTACAAACAATCGACAAAGCGAAAAAACACGGTGAAAATTTAATTTGTGTGATTATAAAGAGAATATAATTGAATATTCAGTGCTAGAAAAATTGTTTCTCGTCCCAAGAAAACTTTTTTGTTGGTAAGTTATTTAATTGTATTGACATAAAAAAACAAATCAATGACACTTTGATTTATTATCTTACATTTTTTGAAATATTTTCCGATACCTTCTAATCGATTTATAGCTTCTCTCTAATAAAATAATTGAGCTATAAAGTTAAAAATTAACCTACATAATCGTTTTAGTATATTGTTTTCTTTGCATAAAGTTTTTATTTTTATTCCTAAACTTTAGAAATACTTAAATCAAACTTTCTCTACGAACGAATTTTTACTTTGTGGCGACATCTTTAATTTATTTTAACTTACATATTATATATCGAAGTTTATAAAAAATATGATCTGAAATATTTCTTAACTTAATTACCTACTTTCCTGAACTGCAAGAAAAAAAATGATAGTCTAAAAACCAATTATTTCTCCATAACTTTTTGCATCGGCAAGCAATATTGTATAAGTAATATTTATTAAATAAATTCAAAACATGAACTAAATTAAAGTTGTTGATAGAGTTAGAAATGAAGTAATTATAAATGAATGAAATGTAATATTAATGAAAATTATTTGAATAATCTAATGTTGTATGGCTACATTGAAAGAATGAATGATAAGCGTCATAATAGTCAAGTAATCACGAAGTGTTTTCGGTTATCTCTGCCTACATCAACAGAGTATGATTGTTATAAAGTACATAATTGACATGAGAATTATTAAAAAAAAAACGACTGGGATGTGGCCAACGCTATACTCCTAACAAGTAACAACCAAGTCACTCCACAAAATATTCATATTTTGTATGGAAAAT
Source organism: Molanna angustata (assembly GCA_963576475.1). NCBI lineage: Eukaryota > Metazoa > Arthropoda > Insecta > Trichoptera > Molannidae > Molanna > Molanna angustata. Next base: position 12,092,027 of record OY754982.1, read on the forward strand.
TTTCAGCATTTTCATGAAATGAATTTTGTTTAGTTGTTTTTGATTTAAATATTTTTTTACCAAAACTTGATAATTATTCAATGCCAGTTTATCAAAGTGAAATGCTTCGCTTTCGAGTGAGAGAGAGAGACGCTTCGCAGCATATTATAATAATATGTTATCCAACTGTTGATTTAATTCTCTTAACATATCGACTTAGTTTCAAGTCAAGATCCGCGAGATATTGTAAAGCCAGGTTTACATTTTTCACGGTTTTTCAACTTTGAAGTAAAAAACACCAACTAAGAGGTTTTCGCAGCATGTATGTAATATGTATATTGTACATGGATAAACTCAGATTTCGAAGTAGAAAAATTTGGTGTGTGAGTCTGTGTGTATGCGTCCGTCCCCTCTATATAACTTATGATCCGCTTAATGCACAGAGCCCGAAATTTCAGGAAGTATAGAATATTTTAAGCCTGCAAAACCTTTATACTCAGAATTTCGAATTTCAGCATTTTTTTCCTGTCATGGATTATCAACATTTGAATTATGTAAGTGCATGCATGCGCGTGTGTGTGTAGATTTAAAAGCGGTCTTTGAAAGCTTTGAAAAAAAAACTCATTTGTGGTTAAAATAACTCAATGTTAAATAAAAAAAGGTACCAAAAATCGTAACTCAAAGAATCCATGATTGTCTTACCAAGTTATTAGAATCATCTGTGATTCTTCAACCCAGGTTGGGCCTCTTATAAAGTTCGCTTTCTATGACTTGGTTTTGAGCAACGCCATTCCAGTTCTGCCCCCCTAGACAACGTATCATTTAGCTCAAGAAAAGAATCAAGAAAAGATAACTCAATGTATGGAAGTGACAGTTGTCACGTGACTGGCAACTGTTACTTCCATACATTGGGTTATATTTTCATGAGCTAAATGACTCATTGACTAGGGGGCCTGGACACCTGTGCTCTGAGCATCCTTCGCAACTCAGTCCATCCATCGAAGTTTCGGCCTTCCAGTTATCCTATTCTTTGTATGATTGTCTAAGCAGTGTACCGATCTAATAATTCTACTTCTCTGTTAGGAAAAAACTCAGGACTCCGACACATAAATCAAACGCTTAACCTCAAACGCTATATCACTATACCACGGCGGTCGAAATACTTGTACACTCTTGCAAAAATTACATTTTAATTTGCAACAGACCACCAAGATGATTTGTGTATTGAACTTGCGAAATTTTATTTTCCATTCGGGAAAACATACATAAAAGGAATCCTGGTCCGGTTTTGCGGTATACCCTCAACTCATTCAGTTGCGAAATCTAAGATAAAAGTTTGGGGATAATAAAGTTTTGGGTATTTCGGTTTCAAAATGAAATGTCAGATAGGAAATCCTCAATTATAATGGACATAATTAACATTCTCTGTGGAAAATGTTCGCGAAATATCTGTCCATTTTCCTCCCGAACGATCCGACGTCAAACGAGATGAATTGCGTAATTTCGTTCGAGATTTTTTCCTTGATTGGTTTTTATTATTTATTAGTGTGATTATGACCTTGGAACGATTCGACTGTCACAGATTCCTAGCAACTAGTTGCATGTAACACATGAGATCCAACTGTCCCTGGAATTTTTTTGAAAAACTCATTTGAGATTTTGTATTTGTCTATGTTTATACCAATTTTCAGCGTTCTAGCTTTTATGGTTTCTGAGATATAATATGGAAAAATAAACCAAAATTTCAAAAGTTGATAACCCCTGACTGAAACAAAAATTCACAATTCTGAGTATAAAAGTTTTGTAAGCCTGTAACTGTTTATATTTTATGAAAATTTGGGCTCTGTAAATTGAGCGGATCAAAAGTTATAAGGGGGGGACAGACAGACACACACACAGACACCCACCCACACACACACACACACACACACACACACACACAGACACACACACACACACAAAACTCACATAAAATGTTCTACTCCAAATTCTGAGTAAATCCATGTATGGGAACATATATGCTGCGAGGCCTCTAGTTGGTGTTATTAGCATGCAAAAAGTCCACAACACCATACAAAATGTTCCTTCGTACACGCATCTTGGCTTAATAATGTCGATTCATTCAGAGAATTGAATTCTCATGAACGAATCGACAGCTGGAATGTTGATGGCTTTCTCTTTACCTATCTGCACCTCGTCTCATGGATATTTTCGCGTTATTTCCATTCATTTTGTCCTCCCATCTTAGGTGTTTTCAATTAAATTTAAAATAAAGTCTGAAAGGTTGAATAGAAAACATACCATTGCAGGAGGAATCCTGCAAGAAACAAGATGGTCAGATCTGTATGTGGTGTCGAGAATATAACAAAATTGAGACGGAGAAGGCGATTCTGGAGAGACCACGTCGATCGTATGAATGACAATTGTCTTCTTCTTAAATTATATCGTAGATCTGTTTTTCTAGAAAGATATTCCTGTGAAGCTGAGGTCCAGCTATTCCTCCATCTCTTCGGTGGTCTTCCGGGGAGGCGATGCCCAGGTGGGAGTTCGTTTGCCGCTATGGATGGGATTCGAGATGCGTCCATCCTGTTGACATGGTCCCTCTGGAATCTTCTCCTATCTCTAATCCATCGTATGATGTCCTCGGTCTCACAGGTCCGCCTAATGTCGTCATTGCGAATTCTGTCCCTAAGCGTCGAAGTTCGTAGGAGGTTTTTGGTTCTGGTCGTGTCGGCTCTTGTCTCCACCGCATTATGTCATGATTGGTCTAACACATGTCTTATAAATTCTGACCTTACTATTCGTTCTTATGTATTTGTTATGCCAGATGATATTTTTGAGACATACTGCACTAGCTGCTTTATTGGTCTGTTCTCTAACGAGCATAGGTTACTATGGCTCGAGATTTCCACACCCAGATATATGTAAGTCAGAACTTGTTTGCATCTTTCATGATATCCAATCAACCAATTGGTTGCTTGGATATCGTTAAGCTCTTCGCTTTGTTTACAGATATACCCATGTTACTGACAATTGAATCGTTGAAATTCCAAAGATGGAAAACCCCATCAATAGAAGACCACCGATGAGAAATAAGACAGCTGGACTTTTCAAGATATTAAAACCTTCATAAACAGGTCATATTATGAACTAACTCAATATGAAGAAGATTCAAAATAAGAAAATAAATCTCAATGATTCGTCACGTAAGTCGTTCAGGGGGGCAAATCTAGTCCAACCGGCGAAATCAAAACCCTCGTGATTACCCATATCATGGATGTAATTATCATATGGAGTTCTATGATACCTAAAGTTATTATAGAACTCCATATAATAATTATATCCATGATATGGGTAATCGTGAGGGTTTTGATTTCGCTGGTTGGAACAGACTTGCCCCCCAGATCACATTGTTTCTTCCTAAACCGTGGTCTCTTGACTAATGACTACCCTCAATTAATTGATGAATTGTATGCCTATGTGTAGGATCGGAGTCACCGGCTTAGAACAGTGCATCAACTATTTTCTATTGTGTCCCGTAAGAGCCGAGTAATCGAAAAAACAAGAGGCATAATATTATGATCTCACATAGTTCAGCATTGAGGCGATTCTGAATGTAGTGCCTTTTTTAGTGATACGAGACTCGTGTGTAGGTATACACGCATGTGTCGTGCTTCCTTTTATAATGTTATGCACACCTGTCGTTGTTTATCTCAAATTTTGAGATAATCCGTGATGGTATGTATAGTATATTATACATTTGGACGATGGATGATATATCTTTAGATTGGTCACGGAGAATGGAAAACATAGCTTCTTTAATGAAGTCCAAGGAGTATGACTACTGTTTCATACAACAACCCACATTCACTTTTCAATCTGGCCGAACATGACACCTAATCGAAATTTAAGTCCTTTTTTATAATATCTTCGTATACCTGTTTCGTAAACCTGAGTACCTAGGTACTTAAACTCAAAGATTTTTTTTATGTTAAAAGCTTTCTTTTTTCTATTGTTGAATGGTTGTTGTCAAATAAAATAATAATTATAGGTATTTAAGATACGGCAGGTACCTACCTCATTTCTCAGAAATAACCATCTTGAAATGGTTTTCGACTTACTTGTCAATAATTGAAAAAAAAAACAAAGTAGGTACATAATTATTACTCCGCTTCATTATACTAATTTCGACGCTGGTAAATAAGTGAGTAGGTACCTGCCGTTGTTTTTAAAAACTTTTTTTTTTCAGAATGAATTTGTCCTTGCATAGTTGTCGCCAAATAACTTGAACTTTTAGCTGAGAAGGGGGGGGGGGGGGGCGATTTGCACGTAAACCAACGAATCAAAAAGACACAAATTTGCGATCTGCGCAACCGGAAGCTCGTTCAGGATGTTTGGCGAAAATTTTAACAAGAACATTAAAATCTTCATACTTGTGCAGTATAGGTCAACGAATTTGGTCGAGGCAATATTCGAACACGGTGTGCGGAATATTGCCGGTGTATACCCGAATACCCGATATTGCCGGTGAATCCCCGATATTGCCGTTGAATACCCGATATTGCCGGTGTTCGGAATTGGAGAGAAAAGGCCATGGATAGGGTGCAATGGAGACGATTCCTTGAGGAGGCCAAGGCCCATCCTGGGCTGTGGAGCCACTGATGATGATGATGATGATAATATTCGAACCCGCTTTATTAATTCTAGATTCCTAATAATCGATCCCGCTAGTTATAATACATAGTGTAATACAATAGTTATAATACACCTGTCGATGGGAGGAGTGCTCTCCCGAAACTTTACTCGCTTTCGTTTAATTTTACTCGCCAATTGGTATTTAGCAAAGTACTTGCACCATTATTATTGTAATCCATAGTAATTTAGGAGACAGTTAGACAGCCTGGAAATCTTGGAAATCAGAAAAAAACGTAAACATGAGTAATAATATAATTAATAACCAAACACAATTCCCTAATAACCCCATATTAAATATTTTCCTGATACAAAAATTAATTAACCAATAACTTCATTGCATCCCCCACCCTAAAAAGTAATTTAAACCAGCCCACACTCCACCCATTATGTTTACCTTAAGGGGCCATATAAACCTAAACACCTCAATTTCAAATCAAATCCCTCAAATATGTTAAACAGTGTGTTTCTAGAAATAATAGTATAAGTCTTTTCAACATTTCTCTAGTGAATGTTCGTCACAAAATTTTAAAATTCAGCCTAAATTCTCATAAATAAATGATTAAAAATATCCTTTTTTACAGCATTTTTGTTAATATACTCCATAACCATGTGTCGTAAAGAAATAAATCTTTTATACGCTTAAAGAGTGCATAAAATCAAAGTGAATGACCGATAAAGTTTTTTCATTTCAACTAAGGTTTGTTCTTAAAATGCAAAAAATCAACAAATTTGGGGTTTCCGATAATTTAAATCACGTATAAACCTTTTTAAACGCACGCGATATTTACCCTTACTAACGCGTAACTTCATAGTGCATTGGGCGGTTTTAATATATCATGTTTTCAGTCACTAAGTTTAGCGTTATATGTCCTCTTAAGTTTATATATTGTATTTTATTTTAGTATACTTTGTATCCTCCTGAGGAAGGGAACTTTGTTCTCGTAACATGTAGAGGAATTTTTATTCATTTGAATAAAAGTTATAATTGTAGTGGTGTACACAAAGTTGTGTTTTATTTCATGTAATTAATTGCAAAATCATACCATAAACTAAAAAAACAATCGTTTGTCGATGATGTGATAGCATATACATTTTTTCAGCCTTTATCCGCAAGTACAAACATATAATAATTTTCTATGTATAAGAAAAAAATGAAAAAGACGAGGGTAAAATTCCGGAATTCGGATTTTTATTATTTCCTCATGAACCAATATTTTTATTTTTTTTATTGTTTTTGAACATTCGCTTTTAGGTATGTATTTTTTATTCGTTTTTGGTAAAGTATACCTAAGCTAACCAAATCCTGGGACACGTGATTACAATGGCACTTGTGTCATCAATTTTTTTGTGAATTTCATCCAAAAATTTTATTTCATTTTAATTATATTTCAACACATATTCAAAAACACAATCACAAGATACGGAGAAACATACCTATACACTAAAAAATAATTTTGCCTTTTACCAGAGTATAAGTGTCTCCTTTACTTGTGTGTAATGGAGACATTTTAAACAAAAGAAACAAATAAAAATATATCTACAGAATCATTGCTATACAAAATGAAGTGAATATAATTTACAAATCGATCAATATTTAATAAGTCTATTTTATTTTTCTTTGAAATTGTTGAATTCAGTCTCAGATCTGTTTCGAATTGGTTGAACAATGGTTGAACATCACTACCCCATTGTACGTGTTGTGGTGTTGTGCAAAACTTGAATTTGTTAAGAGGGTGCACAATTGACCCACTATATTTTGTCTATTACTCTCTACACGTACAAATGCATGGTGCGACGTTCATATGCTTTTATGTATTTGAAATAACACATTATTTTTATAAATATTTTTGAAAAACGGCACTAGAAAATTATGAAATAGTTGCAAAATTGGGTAGTCAGATGGTTTTAATATTATTATTTTATTTTATTTTATTTTATTTATTAACCAAACAAACATACAGTCATTACAGAATATATTAAAAAGACTAAAAAAATAATTACACATTATAAACCATTTCAGTTTGCGGATAGTTACATAGTGCAGTGTTAACAAATTTATGCTCATTTATTATGGAAAGTTTTATGGAAAATTTACTATGGAAAATTTATACAGTTATGGAAAGGAAGAAAAGGATAATAAATTAAGAATATTAGGGGGAAGGGAAGCTGTGGGAATCGTAGTCAAATTGAACCAAGCAGAAACCAGTTATCGCGAGCCTAGAAGGGCGTCTGATATGGCACTTTTATATTTAGTTTTAGAGTGTCTAAATATGTCGACTGTCTTAAAAAAGTTATTATAAATATTGCATGCTCTTTGAAAGAAGGAGTTTTGGGTATAATTGGTCCTACAAAGGGGAAGTCTAAAAGTTACGGATGATCTGGTATAACGAGAGGGACAATTAAAGGGGAGACTCCCAACTAGAGACTCAGAGTCAACGGCACCATCAATGATTTTATGTAAATATATCATGTCTGCAATTGTGCGTCTATTTTCTAAAGTTGTTAATTTATGATGACGAGCTGAGAGAGCTTTATCATCAAAGGCTAAACGACATCTGTAATCAAGGTGTTTCAAAAATTTATTTTGTATTTTCTCCAATCTTTCTACATAAGTTATATACTGGGGGTTCCAGACAATTGAGGCATATTCAAGATATGGACGAACATATGTAAAATACAATGATTTTAATGTATCGGTTGACTCAAATGGTTTCGATATTCTCAATATATAACCTAGTTGCCTGAATGCTTTTTCCGCAATGTTATCAATATGTGCTCTTAATAGCATTTTTGCATCAAGAGTTATTCCCAGGTCTCTCACCACCTCGCTTCTTTTCAAAGGAACATTATTTATCATATAATTATAGGGTATAAGATTATTAGAGCGCGTGAACGATATACAGACACATTTGGAGATATTCAAATAAAGTTGGTTATTTTGGCAATACATGTGCAAACGATTCAAATCTGCCTGCATATTTTCACTATCTCTTAAGCTAATTATTTTACTGAAAATTTTTATATCATCAGCATAAACAAGGAATTTGCTGTGTTTGAAACACTTTTGAATGTCATTGATATAGAGGATAAACAGTATTGGACCGAGGTGAGATCCCTGGGGTACACCAGAGAAACAATGTCGAAATTTAGATGAACAGTTGTTAATTGCAACTGCTTGAGACCTTTTCTCTATGTAAGAAGTTATCCACCCAAGCAGATTGCCGTGCACACCATATTCTCCAAGTTTACGTACTAATATTATATGACTTATTTTGTCAAAAGCCTTTGAGAAGTCGGTATACACAGCATCAACCTTCGAACCCTCCCCCATTGTCCTCAAAATGTAATCAGTGAACTCGACCAAGTTTGATTCGACTGACCTACCTGGGAAAAAGCCGTGCTGATTGGGTACAATAAAGGATTTGACTGCTGGTGTGATCTGCTTCACAATAATCTTTTCCATTATTTTCCCAAACAAACATAGCTTTGAAATAGGTCTATAATTTTCAATGTTGTGTTTGTCACCTGATTTGTATACGGGTGTAATGTTAGACCTCTTCCAAACGGAGGGAAATACGCTTTCGGTATATGATTTCGTATACAATAGAGTTAGGATAACAGATAACTCTTCCGAACATTTTGCTATGAACAGTGGAGGTACACCATCGGGACCTGGACCTTTATTCAAATATTATCTTAAATAATTTAAAATTATTATCTTAAATAATATTATCTTAAATAATTTAAAAATTAATATTTCATTCAAATAATTTTTGATAACATCGTTTATTTCTTAAGTTTTCACTTTGTACATGTTTTATGTCATTTGATAAGTTGAAAAATATATGAAAAAAAAGTTTTTTTATCAAGTGTGTTTTTTAACGAAACATGAACATTTAGTAGGTAGATTGTCAACTGTCTTCATGGTCTTGATAAATGGTTTTCTTTGAGACAATTTTGACACAAAACATATGCTCAGTGAGCTGGGATTAAGAATTATTAGGAAGACAGGAGAAAGAATAAATACACGTTTTTGAGAGATGTAGAAGTATTATGCTTATAAAACTGTGGTAAAAGAAAATCAGACAGTTTACTATTAATCGTCAAAACAACGGATGTCGGCAAGAAGAGTACAGACAGTGATTTTGAATACGATATAACGAGACGGGAATACCTCGATTCTCCTCATAGAATACAACATAATGTATATAAGAACAAATATATTTGATTGATTCGATTTGATTTTAATATCGTATTCTTTTTCAATAATTATTATTGAGTAGGTACCTACCTAACCAATAAAGTATTCAATCCTTTCATAAAATATTCTATGTTGGATGCAATATCGGTAAAAATATTAAATTAAATATTTTCATCCTATACAGAATGTTTTGTCAGTTGCCAAGAAACGGGAAAATATATGTAATTTATGTAGTTTTACTTCTGCTAATATTTCACAGGCTTGCTCTTAGTATTCATTAATTATCAAGTATTTTTTCATTTTTAAAAATGTGAGTGTTAAATGTATTTAATTTTACTAGGTAAATATACCTATACAAGACCTTGAGATCCGCCCCCCTAGACTACGTGTCATTTAGCTCAAGAAAAGATAATTCAATGTGACTGGCAACTGTCAGTTCCATACATTGAGTTATCTTTTCTTGTTTCTTTTCTTGAGCTAAATGACACGTTGTCAAGGGGGGCAGAGTCTCTCAAAATGCGAGAGTTTTGTAGTGGATAAGTATCTACTTATTGCAAAATTTTTAATTCCTACTTACTATTTTTGTCGAAAAATTATGTACCTACTGTTTATCTGCTGTTTATTTTTTTGCAAATATACTTAAGTATTATTAATTTATTTAAAATGTATTTAAACACTGTCATCTTTTAAAAGTAGACAATAGAGTCTGTTGAAACTGAATTAAAATTTTGTATTCGAAAAGGCACCAACAATACAATACTAAAAGTCAGTGGTGTATCGCGGAAGTTGTATCAGGGTCAGGGACCAGGGGAGCGAGTCAAGTTAGTGTGCCAGAACCAACAGCAAAGAAATTCCTTTTTTTTAATTCAGTCTAGTAAAAATCCAGAATTGTTCTGTAAAAATCTTTATTCTTGTATTGTGATAATTATTTTTAAACATCATTCTCAGTGTAGCTTTTTAGATTTTATTAAACGTGGATTAAATTAAGCTCCGCAAAATTTTTAGTATTAGGTACCTTGTTTCGTTCCTTTCACTAATCACAAAATATTATATTAGTACATACAATACATTATTTTGGGTAAGATTTTGCTGTGCTAAACATCAAAGCATCTGACAAATAATCCCGAGTACCTACCCACGTTTTATTAATATGGCCATTAGATACGCCATTCAATTCGATATTTCAATTGTTCAAATATGATTGATCAAGACTAATAAACCGCTTTCATCAGAAATAAGCCCATTGTCAGTTCTTGGCCTTTTTTGGCATTTCGCTGTGTTGATATTTGGTCTATTATTGGAACATTACTCAGTACTGAATTTTCTGAAGATGTTTTATAAAAACATTTCTGTAAAACTTTTAGTGTATCAGTGTAAATAAATATTAAACGTCTCACGTATTTTTCTAAACTATACATATTTTAGCAGTCATATTTTCAGTTATCCTTTTTTATTTAAGAATAATATTGTGTTAAAGGTAGGTAGGTAGGTACCTTTCTTATCGTGTATAGAAGTGCGTGTCCTTTTTTTTGTGACCCTCTTCAATTCCCTTTGGACCTGTCAAATAGTATGTCTTTATAATAATACTTACCGGACCCTTAAATAATAAAGAACCGAATACCTCGAAGTTGTACCATTTTTGCCATTGCCTACCTGTCATTTTTGGCGCCAATATAGATGTTTTTTTTTCGCCTCCGCACAATCATCAGTGATAGTGGGTGGTTGTCTTTGACTATTTTTAAAGGAGAATAATTTATTTGATTGGCTTCTTCGTGTTGTGTGGCGTTTGAGGAATCAGCTATTTTTTAGTTGTTAGTCAAACAGTTGAAAGTAACAAAGATATATGCTATCAACATTTTTGATTTTAGCGATTGAGACAGCGTTTTGATTGTAGAATTCCATGGTTATACTTTTTACCCATTTAGTATATATTATTTATTTATTTATACAATATACGGCATAAGCCATTTACTTGTTACAATACTAATAATAAATTATATACTTACTCGCGATTTTAATAGCATATCGTTGACCAGACCTCTTGTAGACATTTTTTCATAATTTAATGAATTTAAAAAATATATTTTCGTGCCTTGATTTGCAGAGCTTGTGCAATCTATACTCACATTGTATTCAATGCGGAATAGATATCAGTGTATGTACTGCGAATTTGATGTTTCTTTTCCTACCTACCTCAGTGTATATTTTGTAAACAAGCGAAGGACAATCGAATTGTCTCGATTTTGTACCTACTACCTTGCATGCTTTTTTTTTTGTAATTTTTGTACTTTATAAGTTGTAATTTTTTACACAGTAATGTTATTATTTTTTTAATGTGAATCGTGTAGAATAATTATAGGTTTAATCCTGTTTGTTTGACCAAAATAAATAAATAGAGATAAAAATATTGAAACAAATAAAAATATTATACAAAGATTAAAATATAGAAACATAAAAATATAGATTCAGATAAAAATAGACAAAAAAGAATTAGAGAGTAATAATGACACCATACAAACAGTAAAAAATAAAATTAACAATAATAATGCTGAAAATATTATAACAAAATTTAAACCATCTGAAAAAAAAACTTTACTACCATGGATAAAAGAAAAATTAAAATAAAATTGTTTACACAAAGAAATAAATTTATCAATCAAAGCTTCAATGTACAAATGACTATAAAATTGATTTTATTTCTTTTACTCTTTTTTATTTGCTGTTGTACATACACAATGTTGTCATACTTTGTAATCTGGTTGGTTGGAAGAAATTGCCTAGTGGCAATAAGCCCGCTAGTGTACAATTATATTTGTTTATATTATGTACAAGAAGATGTATAAATAAATAAATAAAAAAAATAATAAGAGGGAAAATATCGATATATGAAAGATTCATAATTTTTTTTTGAAGACCGGCAAACTATCTTAGAAAATATCTGCATCAACACACAGTTCATTACCAAACCTATGCAATCGCGGTATTGGTGAGTTAAAAAATAGTGCTTGGAAGCTGCTACCTCATGAAACATCACCTATTATACACATCTAATGTCCTATTCTGATTCGTCTAAATTTATCCGTCTGAATTTTAGTATATGAGAAATGCCAAAAAGTTGACTGCATTTATACGGGACTCATTACGTCACACCACGCGGAAGAAATCCTTTTATCCAGGATCAACCATTGGTTATAGACGGTTTCGTACTCTGAAACGAATCAGAATAGGATATATTATGTCTTTATTATTGGTTTATAATATAAAAAACGAACGACAAACTTCAATTTATAATAAACTTTTAAAAACGCCCCCATTACCACCCCCTCTACTCCCACCTCTCAACAACAGTAACACAAAATCGTAGAAAGTAGAAACCGAAACCGATAGACGTTTTTTATTACAAAGGGGTATCTTCCGAATGGACCCATTTTAATTTAGTAAAGATCTGATGAAGGGATCCTTGAAAGTGTTTCGCGTGTATATCTTGCAGATGTATGTAGCAATATTATCTTTCATACAATTCTCCTATACAAACATATGCTAATCGACTTCAAAATGAATGTAAAAATATGTCAAAATATAAAAATGTGGTGTTCGGTTCTCTCTGCCTATCCCATGCAGAACATGACTTGATGGTGTGTATGTATGTATTAAAATTATCTTTCATACAATTCGCCTATACAATCATCACAAATCCTTCGCAAATTGATTAGTTTCACGATTTCAAATCTCTTGACTAACTTCAGATGGAACCACCCCAGAAGTGATCCCTTTAGTGAAAAAATAATAATCGAATTCAGGTGACGTGGTGAAGAGTTATCGAAGATTTTGCGTTTTTTTTTATATTTTGGTAATTTCGTAATGGATCGACCCCATCATGAGATCTGGACCAAATTGAAATGGGATCAATCGGAATATACACCCTTTCTAATAAAAAAATAATTATTGAAATCGGACAACGTGGTAAAAGGTTATCGCTGAACAAAATCGTCTCAAGTCATGGCTTATTGATAATGAGAACATACAGGATTTCTTTTTATATATTATTATTATTATTTTTAGATTTTGTTTTTATTTCTGTTATTTATATTATTTTTTTTGTAATAGTCATTTTTTCTCATACCAGTATTATGTATTTATATGCCATTCTCATTCTATGTATTATACTTTATCATTTTTAAATTATTATTATTAAATATATTTATCACTTCATATGCATTATCAAAAAACTATTTACATGTAACACACAACCAACATTTTTGTTTCTAATGTTTATTAAGGTATTCCCACAAACAGGCTAAAGCCTTGTGGGATTTTCGGTATGTGTAATAGATGTATGTATGTATGTGTATATTACAGTAAATATGTATTATAATATATACTCTGTACTAGAATTTGTGAAAATAAAATTAATTAATAAAAAAATACAGGACGTCAAAAAAATAAAGTAAAATTGATAACTTTCTCCGTTTTTTTAACTCAAATACAAATCAACTTCAATCTACGCTTAGAGAATATCTATCTGTTGCTTAATTCGTACATTCAAATTACTTTTACAATTATAACAAATCTACCTACCGCGAGGTAGATTTATGTTATTTGAAATTGGGATTGGATTTGAGTGTCAAGAATAAACCGCTGATCTTTGATCATCATATGACACTATATAAAACAATTAAGTATTACTCTTCTAATGACATATTTTATCATCAAATGACACTTTATAAAACAATTACTCTTCTAATGACATTTTTTCAAATTGTAATTTTCTCTCTTTTAGTGAATATATAATGTCGTATTTTTTCCTGAACAGGAACCAAATATCCACGTTTTAATGAAAGCCTTTTACAAACCGGAACTTGGTGTTTTGCAATAGGGTTAACGCGGGCTTTTCAAAGGCGAAAATGCATATTCAGCGTGTTGCATGGATGTGGATACATTTTATAAATTCACTCTGAGCTGCAACCAGCTTACGAAATGGCTTTGATCTTTTGAAAAAAATACATGAGATGTGATTATCGACATAAAATAATACGTGTCCAATTTCGTTTAATTTATTAACAATATAACAAAAAAATAGTTTGGTTATAGCTAAGTCAATTCAACGCAGTAGGATATTAATGAAACGCTCGAATTAAAACAAATAATCTAATAAAGAAGTGAATTTCCCATGTTCATTCACAAGTTGTAGCCGTAGAAAAGTATGTAGACACTCATATACGAAGATGTAATGAAGAGATTTTTAGGTATTGTACTATTTACTAAATGTTTGTCGAAAATCACAGTACTGAAAAATATCATTTCGTTTGCACAATGCAAATTGTAGATAATAAAATACTTGGCAACCGTAAACTTCATCACAAAAAACAGTCATATACAGTTGCCGGAAGGTAAATTTAATTACCAAATAGTATTATCCTAAGGAAATATTACCGGTATCCAATTCCTAACAACACAATAAATTTGGGTTAGTACGGAGATGAAAATACAGACAGGCAAAATAAAAAGTTTATACACCTTGAAGTGGCAATTGTACCTGTTTTTTTTTCTAAACCATCCATATACTTCGTAGTTTAGTAGGTACTTAAGAGTTCGGTAGTGGCAATCATACCGAGTTTTTTCTATACCATCGATGCACTTCATAGTTTAGTAGTGGCAATCATACCGGGTTTTTTTTAAACCATCGATGTACTTCATATGTAGTTAAGTACCTACTTACATAATATTATTTTGAATGAACATTAAGCAATGAGGTACCCAATGGTTTATACTGTGAAGAAAAATATTTTTTCTTGTAAAAAATATAAAAGGCAACGAGTTTGACAATTATTTTTCCTGCATTAGTTTCCACGGATGTTTGAGTTTATTTTCCACTAAACAAACAATGATTTAATTTTAATACACGCGAAGATCATTGAGTGAATGAAATAAAATAACGCTCGTATCTCAACTAGTAACGAGCAAATGTCAGAACAAGATTGTGGTTCTAGTCTCGTAAAACATGATCTTCGCGTTTCGTGTCTGGGTTTTCGTAATGAGTCCACTCTTTTGAAATATTATTGTTTTAGTCTGTATATACTCAACATAAAGTATTAGGGGGTATTAAAACGTTGTATTAGTAAGTAAAATGTATTGCAAATTGAAACTGCTTTGTTGATTCGTGCCTTTTCTTTGAAGTTATTAGTCGGAAGACCCAAGTAAGGCTTATTTTCTATGGTTTAGTTCTAAAACATAATTCGGCCTTCTGAAAGTTTCAACATTAAAGAAACAAAATCATTTAATGCTCTCTCTACATTACACCAGAAGAAAAATTTATAAAGTGAATAGTAAATTTATTTATAAAAATTAAAATAAAACATCGTTTTAATCCACAATAAGTACAATTTAATAAGCCTAAGCGCTTTCGCTAGGTACAACTAGAATCTTCAGAGGCACAATTTATACTGAATATGTTACTACAAAATTGAATAAACAATATTAATATTTTAGAACAAGAGGTGTAAAAGGTGAAGGGGAGGGGAGTTTGAAAACAAAAAAAAAATAGAAAAATTTATGTTAAAAATATGCTTAAAATTCTGTTTCACTGTCCACTATTCCTTAATAATGTTCTCGTTTACTAGCGAGAAAACAGATGACCAATGAAAACCAAATGATACGTCAGAAACACAGGTCAGCTCCACTAGACAAGGTGTCATTTAGCTCAAGAAAAGAAACAAGACAAACAAACTATAACTCAGTGTATGGAAATGACAGTTGCCAGTCAACTGTCACTTCCATACATTGAGTTATGTATCTTTTCTTGAGCAAAATGTCACGTTGTCTAGGGGGCAGGAACTTCTAAAGCTAACGTAGTTTCTATGTAGGAATCATTTTTGGTAACCACTGTAAATTACGAGTCTTTTAGTGGAAAAGATTGATAGTGGCAAGATTGACATTGCTCTTCCCTAATCTTCAAACATAAAAAATGTCGAGAGTGTGGCGTCACCAAATTACATCAGCGTGATATTAAACACATTATAGTTCGTTGTGACTTCTGTTAAAAATAATTAACAGTCTAGTCTCAACTGACAAATGCAATAATTCATTTCCAGTCTGAAATAATAAAAGTTTCCTTCGAGCTGTCGACTATGATAATCAAATGTCATCTCGTTGTACCTACGTATATTTTATACATGTCTGCATCTTTGATAAATTATTCGAACTTGATTAAGAGCGATCCATTAACTCGTCTATTCAGAATCGATCGGAACTAACTGACATCTGTTCGAGATCAGAATTACCTACTGTTTTACAATTTTATGTCACACAATTGATAATTTAATTCAAATACCTGTAATTTTTATTTTCATGTTTGTATTAATATAATACTAGTTGCATGTAACACATGAGATCCGACTGTCGATAGCGATAGTATGTATAGTTGAAGAATAAGTACCAAACTATAAACCCATAAATACAAATTATTTAATATTTTAAGATATTTGGTTTTCTATACAACACATGTACCTAGGTATGTACCTACCTATGTCAAGATAGGATAGTATGGAGGTCAGTCCTTTGATCCTACCCAGAATATGAAAACAGCATGATGGTATGTATGTATGTTTGGAGATTAGTATCAAACAATTAAGTCTTCTTAGATATTGTGTGCAGGCGACTGCCATACTAATTGTATGAAGCTAAGTCGTCACTAAATTCAATTTTTATAAAAATGGTTAAAAAAAATTGAGATGTACCTACTTCTACAATAATAATATTTTTTATAGAAAATTAAATTATCTAGTTAAGGTGTTTCGACTTTTTTGAATATTTAAAAAAATGAAAATATGGGCAGTTCAATTCATAAATTTATCATAAAAAAATAATTTTCTTAATAAAAAATGTTTGAGAAACCCTGGGATTTTTTTAAAAAAACCATTTTGAGATTTTTTATTTGTCTATGTTTATACCAATTTTCAGCTTTCTTGCTTTTATGGTTTCTGAGATATATGGAAAAATAAACCAAAATTTCAAAAGTTGATAACCCCTGACTTAAACAAAAATTCACGATTCTGAGTATAAAAGTTTTGTAGACCTATAACTGTATATATATTATGAAATTTTGGGCCCTGTAAATCGAGCGAATCAAAAGTTATGAGGGGGGGACACACACACAGACACAGAGACACACTTAATGTTCTACTCCGAATTCTGAGTAAATCCGTGTATGAAACATGTATGCTGCGAAGCCTCTAAATTGGTGTTTTTTGACTTCAAAGTTGGTAAAGCCGTGAAAAAAGTAGACCCTGCATACAATTCTCGCGTATCCTGGCTTAAAACATTGTCGATATCTTAAGAGAACAAAGTTCTCTTGAACAAATCGAAAGTTGGATAATTAGTGTCGTACGGCCGTGCATTTTATCGAGAAAAAGTTTTCATTCGTCCTGAGAAAGAAGCGGTCTCATCGAAACCAGTCATATCAAATAACTCATTCTTGGTTTAAAAATAAATGAATTGTATTAAAAACAAGTGGGTTGTAACCAACACTACATAGTATCTCTTAAATATTGTTTCATAATATTTTTTTTTATTATTATTTTAGGCTTTCGTGGCTTTCGCCGGCCTTCGTGGCTCAGTTGGTTAGGTATCTGACTGCTGATCCAAAGGTCCCGGGTTCACTAAAAAAAAAGTTATGTTAAAATTAACCGTACTATAGTGACTACAAAACAATTCGTTTTTTGCTACTAAATGTGTTTTGTGTGTTTAACCAAACAATACAGTCATAAACACATAAAATTTTATTACTAATAAGTATTAGTAATAACAAAGGTTTGGCTAAAAACGCAGGTAGCCTGTTCGGTGGTCACAATTATATTTTTCAGTGTTCGTTTCCCGGTGGAGACACACTTTTAATTGTGTTTTCAGTCTGGATCTGTGAGACGATTAATGTCGTAAGTCTTCAGAATGTGGCAACTTGTTATTGGGTGCGTGTTAAATTAGTGTTTGACATTGTACCTGTTAGTTGCCCGAGAAGCAATATAAAAATAAATAAAAAATTGAATACATGATATTAAGTTTTGTAAAAGGCTACTCATACATAAGTTATTTTTGTATTTGGACCCACAAATTTTTGATTGTATCTTGAAATGAATATTATTCGATTCCTTATAAAGATGTTCTATTTGATATATATATATATATATATATATATATATATATATATATATATATATATATATATATATATATATATATATATATATATATATATATATATATATATATATATATATATATATATATATATATATATATATATATATATATATATATATATATATATATATATATATATATATATATATATATATATATATATATATATATATATATATATATATATATATATATATATATATATATATATATATATATATATATATATATATATATATATATATATATATATATATATATATATATATATATATATATATATATATATATATATATATATATATATATATATATGTATGAGTAGCCTTTTACAAAACTTAATATCATGTATTCAATTTTTTATTTATTTTTATATTGCTTCTCGGGCAACTAACAGGTACAATGTCAAACACTAATTTAACACGCACCCAATAACAAGTTGCCACATTCTGAAGACTTACGACATTAATCGTCTCACAGATCCAGACTGAAAACACAATTAAAAGTGTGTCTCCACCGGGAAACGAACACTGAAAAATATAATTGTGACCACCGAACAGGCTACCTGCGTTTTTAGCCAAACCTTTGTTATTACTAATACTTATTAGTAATAAAATTTTATGTGTTTATGACTGTATTGTTTGGTTAAACACACAAAACACATTTAGTAGCAAAAAACGAATTGTTTTGTAGTCACTATAGTACGGTTAATTTTAACATAACTTTTTTTTTAGTGAACCCGGGACCTTTGGATCAGCAGTCAGATACCTAACCAACTGAGCCACGAAGGCCGGCGAAAGCCACGAAAGCCTAAAATAATAATAAAAAAAAATATTATGAAACAATATTTAAGAGATACTATGTAGTGTTGGTTACAACCCACTTGTTTTTAATACAATTCATTTATTTTTAAACCAAGAATGAGTTATTTGATATGACTGGTTTCGATGAGACCGCTTCTTTCTCAGGACGAATGAAAACTTTTTCTCGATAAAATGCACGGCCGTACGACACTAATTATCCAACTTTCGATTTGTTCAAGAGAACTTTGTTCTCTTAAGATATCGACAATGTTTTAAGCCAGGATACGCGAGAATTGTATGCAGGGTCTACTTTTTTCACGGCTTTACCAACTTTGAAGTCAAAAAACACCAATTTAGAGGCTTCGCAGCATACATGTTTCATACACGGATTTACTCAGAATTCGGAGTAGAACATTAAGTGTGTCTCTGTGTCTGTGTGTGTGTCCCCCCCTCATAACTTTTGATCCGCTCGATTTACAGGGCCCAAAATTTCATAATATATATACAGTTATAGGTCTACAAAACTTTTATACTCAGAATCGTGAATTTTTGTTTAAGTCAGGGGTTATCAACTTTTGAAATTTTGGTTTATTTTTCCATATATCTCAGAAACCATAAAAGCAAGAAAGCTGAAAATTGGTATAAACATAGACAAATAAAAAATCTCAAAATGGTTTTTTTAAAAAAATCCCAGGGTTTCTCAAACATTTTTTATTAAGAAAATTATTTTTTTATGATAAATTTATGAATTGAACTGCCCATATTTTCATTTTTTTAAATATTCAAAAAAGTCGAAACACCTTAACTAGATAATTTAATTTTCTATAAAAAATATTATTATTGTAGAAGTAGGTACATCTCAATTTTTTTTAACCATTTTTATAAAAATTGAATTTAGTGACGACTTAGCTTCATACAATTAGTATGGCAGTCGCCTGCACACAATATCTAAGAAGACTTAATTGTTTGATACTAATCTCCAAACATACATACATACCATCATGCTGTTTTCATATTCTGGGTAGGATCAAAGGACTGACCTCCATACTATCCTATCTTGACATAGGTAGGTACATACCTAGGTACATGTGTTGTATAGAAAACCAAATATCTTAAAATATTAAATAATTTGTATTTATGGGTTTATAGTTTGGTACTTATTCTTCAACTATACATACTATCGCTATCGACAGTCGGATCTCATGTGTTACATGCAACTAGTATTATATTAATACAAACATGAAAATAAAAATTACAGGTATTTGAATTAAATTATCAATTGTGTGACATAAAATTGTAAAACAGTAGGTAATTCTGATCTCGAACAGATGTCAGTTAGTTCCGATCGATTCTGAATAGACGAGTTAATGGATCGCTCTTAATCAAGTTCGAATAATTTATCAAAGATGCAGACATGTATAAAATATACGTAGGTACAACGAGATGGCATTTGATTATCATAGTCGACAGCTCGAAGGAAACTTTTATTATTTCAGACTGGAAATGAATTATTGCATTTGTCAGTTGAGACTAGACTGTTAATTATTTTTAACAGAAGTCACAACGAACTATAATGTGTTTAATATCACGCTGATGTAATTTGGTGACGCCACACTCTCGACATTTTTTATGTTTGAAGATTAGGGAAGAGCAATGTCAATCTTGCCACTATCAATCTTTTCCACTAAAAGACTCGTAATTTACAGTGGTTACCAAAAATGATTCCTACATAGAAACTACGTTAGCTTTAGAAGTTCCTGCCCCCTAGACAACGTGACATTTTGCTCAAGAAAAGATACATAACTCAATGTATGGAAGTGACAGTTGACTGGCAACTGTCACTTCCATACACTGAGTTATAGTTTGTTTGTCTTGTTTCTTTTCTTGAGCTAAATGACACCTTGTCTAGTGGAGCTGACCTGTGTTTCTGACGTATCATTTGGTTTTCATTGGTCATCTGTTTTCTCGCTAGTAAACGAGAACATTATTAAGGAATAGTGGACAGTGAAACAGAATTTTAAGCATATTTTTAACATAAATTTTTCTATTTTTTTTTTGTTTTCAAACTCCCCTCCCCTTCACCTTTTACACCTCTTGTTCTAAAATATTAATATTGTTTATTCAATTTTGTAGTAACATATTCAGTATAAATTGTGCCTCTGAAGATTCTAGTTGTACCTAGCGAAAGCGCTTAGGCTTATTAAATTGTACTTATTGTGGATTAAAACGATGTTTTATTTTAATTTTTATAAATAAATTTACTATTCACTTTATAAATTTTTCTTCTGGTGTAATGTAGAGAGAGCATTAAATGATTTTGTTTCTTTAATGTTGAAACTTTCAGAAGGCCGAATTATGTTTTAGAACTAAACCATAGAAAATAAGCCTTACTTGGGTCTTCCGACTAATAACTTCAAAGAAAAGGCACGAATCAACAAAGCAGTTTCAATTTGCAATACATTTTACTTACTAATACAACGTTTTAATACCCCCTAATACTTTATGTTGAGTATATACAGACTAAAAGAATAATATTTCAAAAGAGTGGACTCATTACGAAAACCCAGACACGAAACGCGAAGATCATGTTTTACGAGACTAGAACCACAATCTTGTTCTGACATTTGCTCGTTACTAGTTGAGATACGAGCGTTATTTTATTTCATTCACTCAATGATCTTCGCGTGTATTAAAATTAAATCATTGTTTGTTTAGTGGAAAATAAACTCAAACATCCGTGGAAACTAATGCAGGAAAAATAATTGTCAAACTCGTTGCCTTTTATATTTTTTACAAGAAAAAATATTTTTCTTCACAGTATAAACCATTGGGTACCTCATTGCTTAATGTTCATTCAAAATAATATTATGTAAGTAGGTACTTAACTACATATGAAGTACATCGATGGTTTAAAAAAAACCCGGTATGATTGCCACTACTAAACTATGAAGTGCATCGATGGTATAGAAAAAACTCGGTATGATTGCCACTACCGAACTCTTAAGTACCTACTAAACTACGAAGTATATGGATGGTTTAGAAAAAAATACAGTCATAAACACATAAAATTTTATTACTAATAAGTATTAGTAATAACAAAGGTTTGGCTAAAAACGCAGGTAGCCTGTTCGGTGGTCACAATTATATTTTTCAGTGTTCGTTTCCCGGTGGAGACACACTTTTAATTGTGTTTTCAGTCTGGATCTGTGAGACGATTAATGTCGTAAGTCTTCAGAATGTGGCAACTTGTTATTGGGTGCGTGTTAAATTAGTGTTTGACATTGTACCTGTTAGTTGCCCGAGAAGCAATATAAAAATAAATAAAAAATTGAATACATGATATTAAGTTTTGTAAAAGGCTACTCATACATAAGTTATTTTTGTATTTGGACCCACAAATTTTTGATTGTATCTTGAAATGAATATTATTCGATTCCTTATAAAGATGTTCTATTTGATATATATATATATATATATATATATATATATATATATATATATATATATATATATATATATATATATATATATATATATATATATATATATATATATATATATATATATATATATATATATATATATATATATATATATATATATATATATATATATATATATATATATATATATATATATATATATATATATATATATATATATATATATATATATATATATATATATATATATGTTATTATTAAGTATTTTGTGGATAACCCGCGTCAAATTCTGATTCCCGAGAGAATCAGTCGTCTGCCGACGTTTCGTCTGAATCACATCAGACATTTTCAATAGGCGCCTTGTTAATAAATTTCCGTCGCGAGGGATAGTGCGCGCACGTCCGTTCGCGTCGGAAGCTTACCACCAAGTGAAAGTTTGAAAGGAAGCCATGTCAGTTGTTAGTGGAGGGGTGGGTTTCCCCAATGACGTCATTACTGCGTTTTGTTTGGCTTCTAGTGACTCGAGTACTTAACGGTATATTGTTTACAGGTGGATTATCAGTTTTCGGCTTACTTAGAATTTTACTAATGTTTTTAATGTGACTATTGTTTGAAATATCGGTAGTTGGGTTAATTTGATTATTATGGTTTTTCAAAATATTGTTTTCAAGTACACTTGTCCATGCGGTCGGGATTCGAATGCTATCGTCCCTGCTATTCATTATACTGTTGCTTCTTCTATATATTTCTATTGCTTCCCTGTAAATTCTAAATGTTTCATTGTTGATATTCGCGACTACTTTTGAATTTTCAAAGTCTATGGAGTGATTTTCGGTCAATGAGTGATTTACTAGAGATGAAGTTAATTTCCGGTTTTTAATATCTACGCGATGTTCAGAGACGCGTGCCGAGATTCTGCGATTTGTCCTGCCTATGTAAGTTTTTGTGCAATCACCGCAAGGGATTTCGTAAATACCGTGTGACTCTAATGGTATTTTATCTTTCGGACTTTTTAAAAAGGATGAAATTTTGTTGTCTGTTCTAAAAATGGTGCGAATATTATGTTTGTAAAGTAGGTGACTTATTTTGTCAGTAGTGCCTTTTATGTAAGGTAAAAATGCAATGGCGAGTGGCTTTACTTTAGTTGATGTATCTTTTTTATTAAAATTTTTATTCGTTTGATTTTTTATTGCATTATTTATTGTGAAATTTGAAAAACCGTTATTTCGTAGCGCGTTTTTAAGATACTCTAATTCATTTTGAATGTTTTCGGAGTCGGTTATCCTTAATGACCGTGTTACCAAGGTGTTTGCTACAGAGGCGATTTGTGCTGGATGATGGTTCGACGATGCGTGGAGATATCTGTTGGTATGTGTTGATTTTCTGTACACAGTGTGGCCGAGAGTGCCATCGTCTTTTTTGATTACGAGAACATCAAGAAAAGGAATTTCACCGTTGTTTTCGATCTCCATTGTGAATTTGATGTTATTGTGGAGATCGTTCAGAAAATCAAGAAATTTGTGAAGTTCCTCCAAACCGTGAGGCCATATAACGAAAGTATCGTCCACGTATCTAATCCATAGCTTTGGTTTTAAGCGCGCTCTATCTATAGCTTCTTTTTCTAACTTGGTCATGAATATGTTAGCGACTGGCGGTGAAAGAGATAGACCCATTGGTGCTCCTTTTACTTGTTTGTACATGTCGTTATTATAAGTGAAAAATGTGTTATTGAGGCAATGTTCTATTAAAGTTATTATGTCATTCGGTGGGTCACTCATTTCTTTTATTGCTTGAAGAGCTTCGTCTGTAGGTATATTGGTATATATATATATATATATATATATATATATATATATATATATATATATATATATATATATATATATATATATATATATATATATATATATATATATATATATATATATATATATATATATATATATATATATATATATATATATATATATATATATATATATATATATATATATATATATATATATATATATATATATATATATATATATATATATATATATATATATATATATATATATATATATATATATATATATATATATATATATATATATATATATATATATATATATATATATATATATATTATATATATATATATATATATATATATATATATATATATATATATATATATATATATATATATATATATATATATATATATATATATATATATATATATATATATATATATATATATATATATATATATATATATATATATATATATATATATATATATATATATATATATATATATATATATATATATATATATATATATATATATATATATATATATATATATATATATATATATATATATATATATATATATATATATATATATATATATATATATATATATAAATATATATATATATATATATATATATATATATATATATATTTTCTTTGTTTTCTTTTACTCTTATTCGTTTGCTGTTGTACATACATATAGAATGTTGTCATACTTTGTAATCTGGTTGGTTGGAAGAAATTGCCTAGTGACAATAAGCCCGCCAGTGTACAATTATATTTGTTTATAATATGTACAGGAAGATGTATAAATAAATAAATAAATAAAGAAATAAATAAATAACAAATGAATAAATAAATAAAAAATAAATAAATAAATAAATAAATAAATATATAATTAAATAATTAATTAAATAAATAAATAAATAAATAAATAAATAAATAAATAAATTAATAAATTAATAAATTAATAAATTAATAAATTAATAAATAAATAAATAAATAATATGCTCTCAATTGTTTTATTCATTCATTCATTTATAATGTGGCCACAAGTGTGCGCGTGTGTAGTAGGTACTTACTTACCTTATAAAAAGTAGCACTACACATGTGTACCGAAAATGCACTACATTGAGAATGGAAAATGCACCGAAAATGTACTACATTGCTAAACTATGTGAAATATTATTTTGCCTGTTATATTTTCAACTACCCGGCTCTAGAAAGATGATTGTAGAATATAGTGGAAGCACTATTCTAAGCCGGTGCCTCACAGTTATAACTCTGACATTTAAAACAAATTTGTTCTCTTTATAATATATCTCGTATTTCTGCTCAATTATAATTCGGGTCCACGTTTCGTGAAATATTGACCAAATACATGACGTCACATGCCAAAGGGATTATGCTTCTATAGACCAGCAGATGCAAGGAGTCTGGAGTCTGGAGTCTGGAACTCTGCCAGTCATATCCTATTGAATATCAAAGAGTAGGGTACATCTTGTTCTCGAAGGTGTTATCGACTGAATTCAAATTGTGGTAATATTTTCGGTAGTTAAATTTTCGTTACGAATCGATATACCTACATCGTGATGAAATAAATATTATTAAATATTACAAATTTATAAAGATATTTTATGGTACCTAACAAGATCTTTTCAAGGTCGTTCCTGCTAATTTTTGGCTCTCAGAAACAATTTGTATTAAGACCCTTATATTATACCTTGGACATACGGATGTATACAAATAATATGCACACTAAATTACCTTCTTATGTATGAAACACGAAAAAATATTGTATATCACCAATTCTGTCATATACAATATTTTTATCCACACTAACCCAAGGGGATCTAGTGGGTAGTTATATGGTTTCGCAATTTTTAAGGCCATTTTTTTATTGCAGATTATCAACTAGTATCATGCTGAGATTGTATTCTGAAAGTTTCATCACAATGTATCTGTGTGTGTGTGTGCTATGTGCTGTGTGCTATAGTAAGGCGTGTTCATTTTACTTTATCGATTATAGACTAAAGTACTCATTCGATTCGATTAAAATTTTGCAAATTTGTATATCTTATACTCACTTAGACCCCTTTGGATTTTGAAGCATATCTGAATTGTGCTTCTCAATTTTTTTAACTATCAAATATTTCAAAGTGACCCCGAGCTCAGGAAACTCATAATTTGAAAAATTTATTTTTAAATCGGTAAAAAGGTACATCACATAAAATGGCATTGAAGAATTATTAAGTTTTCATAATAAAATATTTAAATAAAAAATAACGTAACAAACTCATTTCACGAAAATGCTAAATATTATCCATACAAAATTTGAATACTTTACAGAATGACTTATTCGTGATGAGTTTAGCGTTGGCCACAACCCATTAGTTTCGTGGGGAAAATGTAATATTTAGAGGTTTTTTGATTAGCAAGATTAGTTATTAAAACATAAATAGTAAAATAACTCATATTCTCTTTCGATTGAAGTAAAAATCTACTTCATAGGCCTTGTAGTTTTTAGTTACAATAAAAAAAATATAAAATATGACGTTGCTATCTAGATAGCAACGTCATATTCCTACTGTCGATTCGTTCATGAGAATTCAATTCTCTGAATGAATCGACATTATTAAGCCAAGATGCGTGTACGAAGGAAAATTTTGTATGGAGTAGAGGACTTTTTGCATGCTAATAACACCAACTAGAGGCCTCGCAGCATATATGTTCCTATACATGGATTTACTCAGAATTCGGAGTAGAACATTTTATGTGAGTTTTGTGTGTGTGTGTGTGTGTGTCTTATAACTTTTGATCCGCTCAATTTACAGAGCCCAAATTTTCAAAATATATAGACAGTTATAGGCCTACAAAACTTTTATACTCAGAATTGTGAATTTTTGTTTCAGTCAGGGGTTATCAACTTTTGTAATTTTGATTTCTTTTTCCATATACCTATCTCAGAAACCGTAAAAGCTATAACGCTGAAAATTGGTATAAACATAGAAAAATAAAAAATCTCAAATTGGTTTTTTATAAAAATCCCAGGGTTTCTCAAACATTTTTTATTAAGAAAATTATTTTTTTATGATAAATTTATGAGTTTAACTGCCTATATTTCCAATTTTTTTAAAAATATTGAAAAAAGCCGAAACACCGCAACTAGATAATTTAATTTTCTATAAAAAATATTAATATTGTAGAAGTAATTCTCAATTTTTTTTTAACAATTTTTATAAAAATTGAATTTAGTGACGACATCACTTCATACAATTTGTATGGTAGTCGCCTATACACAATATGTAAGAAGACTTAATAGTTTGATACTTTTGTAAATCTCCAAACACCCATACATACCATCATGCTGTTTTCATTTTCTGTGTAGGAAAAACAGACTGACCTCCATACTATCCTATCCTGACAAACATACCTACATGTTTTATATAGAAAATAAAATATCTTCAAATATTTATTAATTTGTGTTTTTTATAGTTTGGTACGTATTCTTTGATTGTGCATACTATCGCCATCGACAGTTGGATCTCATGTGTTACATGCAACTAGTGTATTGATAATATCACATCCAACTTAAGTAAAATTTACCTAACACGTGAAAAACCAACATACATACAATGTCATTTTATTTACATAACAGTTAGCGCCTACGTTGTTTGCAATTGGTAAAACAAAATTCTAATATCGAATATATTTTTATTATTGCATATGCGCAAACATTGGATTTTTTTCCCTGTCGGGAGTAAAAGACATTTTTTAACAGATTTTTTAATTATCTCAATAGAGACGAAGTTGGAATATTTATTGTAGGAGAACCGGGAAATCAAGGCACCTACAGGGCTTACGACCTGTCATCGGCTGGTTTACGTGATCACTTTATGCGCTTGCGCAACGTTCACCAATTATGCCTATTTAATGAGATCCCTATCAATTCAATTTTGAAAATTCTATATATTGTAATACTGAAATTCTTTTCGCTTGAAAATAAGGAATTTTTACTACAGCCATCTATGGGTGAAATTATGAACAACAATCTTATTATTTTTTATTTATTTTGTTGTAACGCCATCCATTGAGAGAATTGGTTTTTTGTATTACAATATATAGAAGCGAAAAGAATTTCAGTATTACAATATATAGAAGTTTCAAAATTGAATTGATAGGGATCTCATTAAAAAGGCATAATTGGTGAACGTTGCGCAAGCGCATAAAGTGATCACGTAAACCAGCCGATGACAGGTCGTAAGCCCTGTAGGTGCCTTGATTTCCCGGTTCTCCTACAATAAATATTCCAACTTCGTCTCTATTGAGATAATTAAAAAATCTGTTAAAAAATTCTAAAATATGTACAATCGTTATGATTAAGAACAAAATACAGCATATAGCACGCATGTATTTTATATGCACTTGTATTCCATGTACATTGTAATGGACGCCAGGTCTGAAAGTTTGAAGTCCAGAACGTTTGTATTCGTTTTTATTTTTTTGGGGTTTTTGATCGAGTTGTTTTCTGCGGTCGCTAATTGATGTGTTATTAAATTTTATTTTTGTTACCCTCGAAGCAATAAAGTTGTTCAACAGAGTAGCGGTGGTAATGGATGTAGGTAAGTTTATTTTATAATTGAAAGTGTATGGTTGGGAGGGGCTGGTGGTGGAGGTTAAATGATGATAAGGTAACGTCACGGATATGCAAATGTGGCCCTGTGCGTGATAGGGAAATCTATGCCAACATTTTAATGTGTTGTGTGTGATAAAGTTCGGCCCCTAGACACGGGAATTTATTGGAGATATTTGTAAAAGTGTACACTGGTCCGTCTGGTCGCATTAGGGAATTATTATGTTGATTGAAATATGAAATGTACCATCGAATATTTTTTATAGTTGCATAGGTTGGATTTTTATTTCTCAATATATGGCGTGACAAAAAAAGGTTCTACATCAATTCAGAGATGGCGATGTTGTTTCAGCTTATTCTAATATTATATAATATCATTTTTATTAGCTTTTTATCTTGCGGCTGATGTATTTACTAGTGTGGCTGACTGGTGGAAATTGTCTACGGGAAATAAGTCCACTACATTATGTGAAAAAAAAATTGCGTACTAAAAGAATTTTACTATTATTATTATTATTATATATATGTATATAAAAGTTTAAAAAAAATGATTGATAGAGAACTCAATAAGAAGGCATAATTGGTGAACGTTGTGCAAGCGCATAAAGTGATCACGTAAACCAACCCCTAACTGGTCGCAAACCCTGTAGGTGTCTTCATTACCAGGTTGTTTTATAATATTCAACCTATGTCTCAATGGAGATGTTAAAAATATGTCATGAAATATACTTATTTTAAAATTCGTTTTCAGGTAAAACATCTGTTTTTTAAGTATTTCATTGATTTCGGATTTCGGTCTTCTTTAATTGCAGGGGAGCATTATTTAGATAATGTATATATAAAATTATGTTTATTTTTGGTCAAATTTTAATGTTTGCGTGATGACTTCAGTTTCATCCTTAAAATGCCGGAGTGTAATAAATCTTTTTGTGACATACATAATATACATTGCGAATCTCCTGGTTCTCATACGATACGTTTTCTCATACGAGTTCATCGATTTCGTCCCAAAATCCTTTAACGGAACGAACGCTTCAACTATTTGTTTGTAAGTAATATTACCGACCATGTTAAGTGCTGGTGCTTATTCATAGAATGTAAGCAACTTAAATTTTATACCAGGATAATCCAATATATATTTTTTCTTTCGCCAGACGGTAGATTTACTTCTACAATAAATAATTTTAACCCTCGATAAAATAAGAGAGAAAGATACCATAACCCGATATTGATAATATATTACCTACCTATCCATTTTATGATTTGTTACTATATAAATATATGTAACTAATATTATAAACAACTTTACGTTACGTTGTTTACTTGTATGAATACCGTAAATCGACATTTTTTTTACGTTGGTATGGTTGGAAAATAGCTTTCTGAAATGAGGTTAAGGATATTTTTATTTATTTGATTGATCATCTATTTCCTCGTTTACTTCATGACAGGAGATTGTTTCTTCAATCAACCACTCGAAGAATGGTCTGTCTCAATGTTGGATATGCTTGGGCAGATCACAGGACTTTAAGATTAGGTATTTCTATTATATTTCAAAATTGACAGAAAACTATTCAGAATAAATTAAAAATTAAAGTTAGACTGTATGAGTATTTTATTTCCAACTCAACGTATCAACGCATTATTAATATTATTTATTGTAAAAACACCTATTTGAAGGCAAAAAATCGGCATGAAAACATGATTCTAGTATTAGGTATCTATGTAATTTTATAAAGCGTTTGTTAACGTTTGTGACTTGTACGTATACAAATATGCACACTTATGCCTAGTATAAAATAAATAAATAAATAATACATTAGTGTGCATATTTGTGTAATGTAATGTATAAAAAAACGAATACATTAATATTGTTCCTATTATGTCACACATATTCTGTGAGATACAAAAGTAAAATTTTCAAAAGTTATAAAAAAAAATTTCAGTTGATAGAATTCATATTCTCTTTCAATTGAAGTATTTAGTGAGGTACTTAGGTACCTAATTACAATAAAATATTATAAAAGGGTTTTATTAAAACTTAGGTATTTTACAAAAAAAAGTATTTATTGTTTATTTTATTTATTTATAAAATCAATACCAATTTACATAAAAATTAATATTAACAAGGTTTACAAGTTCCATGATATGTTTCATAATAACCCTCTTTAATGAGATTAAATATCGTGTTAAGAGAGGGGAGTATCTATTTTGTATTGCTACATTTAACAAAAGCAAATTTAATAAAACTCAGCTGATAATGATGTAAATATAAACTGTCTTTTATATCAATGACGTATCTTTTGAAGGTTCTGGGGAAAAGATTTTCAAAATTTACTGTTTGGTCTATTTTAAGCTTTTAGGAAGTTATCTCAGTCTATTTGTGTTCATTACGATTAGGTACCTTTGGCATATTATGGTTCATAGTTATATCTACCTGTGTGATTAAACCTTAGTAGGTGGAGCCCGGATTAGATGCCTTTTCAATAGCCAATTAGTAGGGGATTTTAACCATATTATATTGATAGGTAGGAACAAATGATTGGTCAAATGATAATGATAACTGAGATAAGGCCCTCCCATTTTACTACCTTATTATAGTTAAGCAACCTAATCGGATTTAATTTTTCTATTTAATATAATTTGAGCACAACTAATTCACAATTTATTGATTTAATTATCTTCTTAATTATTGTACGTAAACCAGAGATATAATTTTCCCATAAATAATTGTAAAACCTTTCTATGGCTTTATTGTTTTATGGCGAAGAGTCATTATATTATTGATATTTTCAGTCATATTTATAACTATATATTTTGTACTCCTCACTAACCCAAGGGGATATAGAGGGGAGTTATGATTTTTAAATTTTTCAGGCTATTTTTTTATTGCAGATTCTCAACTAGTATCATGCTGAGATTGTATTCGAGAAGTTTCAACACAATGTATCTGTGTGTGTGATGTGTGCTATGTACCGCGTGTTCATTTTACTTTATCGATTATAGATTAAAGTTCCTACTCATTCAATTCTTTTAAAATTTTGCAAATTTGTATATCTGATACTCAATAAGACCCCATTATATTTTGAAAGATATCTGAATAGTGCTTCTTATTTTTTTTAGCTATCAAATATTTCAAAGTGACCCCAAACTCAGGAAACTTAAAATTTTAAATTTTTATTTTCAAATTGGTAAAAAGGCACATCAATTTCATAAAATGACATTGAAGAATTATCAAGTTTTCATAATAAATTATTTAAATAAAATAATGATTTATCAAACTCATTTAATGAAAATGCTGAATATTTTCCATACAAATTTTGAATAGGTAACTACTTTATGGAGTGATTTGTTAGTGAGGAGTTAAGCATTGGCCCATTCGTTTAATTATACCTTGTTCAACGAATATTTTTATAGTTACATATACGAAAACATAAACATTTATAAAATATTCAATTTGGCTGCATAAGAATGTACCGGAGTCCACAGAATGGAAGAGCTGTTCCTATGTACAATATACATTACTCTACTCTATATTACTCTACTCTATATTTATTTATACATCTTCCTGTACATTATGTAAACAAATATAATTGTAGGTACACTAGTGGGCTTATTGCCGCTAGGCGATTTCTTCCAACCAATCAGATTACAATGTATGACAACATTGTGTATGTACAAAGGCAAAAGAATAAGAGTAAAAGAAAATATATATATATATATATAGGTACCTAACACTTAAATACTATTAAAACAAAAAAAAATAATTCATAGCAAGAAAAAAGGATAAGGTAAGGATTGGAGAGGAAATCGGGATCAGGTGTTCAAGGATAAATTTAATATTCCTTCTTTATTACTTTACTCTCTTATACTGTATGGAACAATATCAATTATGATTTCCAACTTATGTAATAATATTATAAAGATTACAAATCAAGAATCAAAAATACTTGTTATTTGAAGGTGCATAATTAAAATAGAATATTGTCTACTTTGGCACTTGGGAAGATTTACAAAACAGTAGGTACCTAAAGTTAAACACAGTTAATATAAGGATATTGGCTTTGAAATAATTTTCTAAGTACCATATTGATAAGTTTAAAATAACATGTACACTTACAACTGCACCTGTTGATTTTCAATGGTGTTATAATGCACAATTCACATGTCGATGGTATACATATAGAAGTGTTCTCCCGAATTAATTTAAAACTCATATTCAAGTGGATATTGGTGTTCCGACGATGAAAAAGAGGCGTTTTGGACCTCCATGGAGGCAACTTTACAAGAAATTCCACCTAAAGAAACCATAATCCTGGGAGGAGACCTAAATGGCCACATCGGAAATGCTGACCCCAATTTCACTAGAGTTCATGGAGGACATGGTTTTGGCACACAAAACGAAGCCGGAAAAATAATCTTAACTACTACATTGGCTTTCGATCTAGCCATTGTAAACACGTTCTTCAAAAAGAGGCCCGAACACTTGATAACTTACAAGAGCGGAAACACCACATCGCAAATCGATTTCCTCATGACAAACCGGTCAAAGATTGGAAGAGTGAAGAACTGCAAGGTGATCCCGGGTGAATGTGTTGCACCTCAACACCGCATAGTTGTCATGGATATGATTTTTAAAAGTGTAGGTAAGCCTAAAGCAATTAAAAGCCCCGAAATAATAAAATGGTGGCTGCTTAAAAACACAAAGGCTGAAGAATTTAGACAGAAACTGATGAATGTTGGGGTAGATACGACACAAGATGTAGACACAATATGGAGCCACCTGCAGAAATCTATCATAATGACGGCAAACGATGTTCTTGGGCGAACGAAAGGAAATAGAGTGACACATAGGGAGACCTGGTGGTGGAGTGACACGATGCAACAGGCTCTCTCAAAAAAGAAAGAAGCATTTAAGACATGGCAGGCCTCAAGAACGGACGAAGATAAAACAGCGTATAAAACAGAAAAGAAAAACGCTAAACATACAGTGGCCAAAGAGAAAGCCAATGCCACTCGGGTACTCTATGAGAAGCTTGATACTAGAGAGGGACAAAAAGAAATCTACAAGATCGCTAAATTACGAAACCGTGACAACAGTGATCCGGCAATATGTAGAGTCGTAAAAGGGGAAAACGGAGAACTGTTATATAGCAACGAAAGCATTATCTCCCAATGGCACAAATACTATGACACTCTTCTTAACACCAATAATTCACACTTGCAACTTTCAAATATGCCCATGAATCTCGGACTTGTTTCACAGATAGACCAACAGGAAGTGAAAAAAGCAATCCAAAAGATGGCAAACAAGAAAGCTATTGGACCCGATGGTATTCCCATCGAGGCGTGGAAGAGCCTGGGAGACAGAGCTGTTGAGCTGCTCACAAAATTTTTCAACAGGATGCTGGAGACCTCTAAAATACCGGATGCCTGGAGACTGAGTACAATAGTGCCGCTCTATAAGGGAAAAGGTAGTAAGTATGAATGTAATAACTACCGTGGAATAAAATTAATGTGCCATACTATGAAGTTATATGAAAGAGTGATCGATAGTCGACTTAGGTCGGAATGTTCTCTATCAAAAAATCACTATGGATTCAGACCTGGCATTTCCACAACTGACCCAATGTTTGCCCTAAATACGATAGCCGAAGAATATCGGGAAAAGAAAAGCCCATTATACATTGCTTTCTTGGACATGGAAAAGGCATTCGATAAAGTGCCAAGAGAGGTGATATGGTGGAGTCTCCGGAAAATAAATATACTTGAGAAGTATATCACTGTGATCATTGATATGTACGCACAAGTGAAGGCTGAAATAAGAACCCCAGCAGGAACCACTAGACCAATCGCAGTTACAGAGGGGGTACACCAGGGATCCGTACTTAGCCCATTCCTATTCTGTCTGGTGCTGGACGCGCTAACGGAGGATGCGCAAATGCAGTCACTATGGACATTCATATACGCTGACGACATAGCAATCTGCACCGAAGACAAGGACTCTCTACAGCGAGCCCTTCTGGCGTGGAAACACCAGTTACAGAAAGGAGGCCTGGTGCTGAGTGTGAGCAAAACACAGTTTATGGCTTGCAATGTTCCCCAAACAGACACTGACCCGATTACAATTGATGGACAGCAAGTCACAAGATGTGATAAATACAAGTATCTTGGGAACATGATACATGAGTCAGGAAGCCTGGAAACTAACATTCAGCACCGTATTGCCGCAGCCTGGCTTAAATGGAAAGAAGTGACTGGAGTAATCTGTGACAAGCGAATGCCAGTGAAGATGAAAGGCCATGTATACAAGACAATGATCAGACCAGTGTTGACATATGGTAGTGAGACCTGGACCGTCACTCGAAGACAAGTTCAGTCAGTGCAAACAGCCGAGATGAAGATGCTTAGGTGGATGTGCGGCGTCACGAGAAGAGATAAAATACGTAATGAATATATAAGAGGTAGCCTGGGTGTACGCGATGTATCCGATAAGCTGATGGAGAATAGGCTGAGGTGGTTCGGGCATATCCTTAGAAAACCGCCAGAATATATAGGAAACACTGCACTGGACCATCGAGTGTCTGGCAAAAGATCCAGAGGGCGTCCCAAAAAACGATGGAAAGACCTGGTAGCTGAGAACATGCAGGAATGTGATGTCTCTGAGGACGATGCTCAGGATAGGGCGAAGTGGAGGAGCGCAGTGAGGAGAGCTGACCCCACCACCATGTGGGATACAAGCTAAGGAAGAGAGAGAGATTGGTAACAGAGTACAAAAAAGGTTTCTTAGACACTTAGATTATAAAACTAACACACATTGTTCCAACTATTCTACTCGCTGTAAACAATATGTGCTCCATTCGCTACATGAACGTCCGTCGTTCAATAAGAGACCCTCTGTATCTGCACAATATTTTAAATAATCGAGTTGACTCCTCATATTTATAAGGAAAAATAAATCTAAGAGCTCCTACGCTATTTATCAGAAATAATAATCTCTTCAGTATTCCGGCAGTGCGTGATAATTACACAAAAAAAATTAAATTGAATACATACTGTGGAAATAGAGACATTTTTTCCGAATCATCTGGGATATTAAAGCTATACCTACAAAGCAACTTTACATTTTAATAAATTTCCTTCGTACGTGTGTGTATGCGTTTGCATGTATTTATGTAAGTGAATAAGTAAATATTATGATAAATCTTAACGGAGTTGGCATCGTGGTGGCATGTAGTAGTATTGTTAATCTTCCCTTTTAATCCTCTCCTTTTGATTAAGATTCATGTATTTTAATTAGTTTTATAAAATTCGTTCGCATTTTTCTGGTCTTTATGTGGGTAATTTACTGTCTTATTTAATGTGTTTTGTGATTGTGACTGTTTGTATCCGTCAATTAATAAATAAATATTTTTATTGACAAACATTTTTTCAACATCTCAATAGAGACGAAGTTGGGATATTGTATGTAGAAGAACCAGGAACTCGAGGCACCTACAGGGCTTACGACCTGTCATCGGCTGGTTTACGTGATCACTTTATGCGCTTGCGCAACGTTCACCAATTATGCCTTCTTATTGAGTTTCCTTATTGATGTAAGTTTTTGAAAGTTCTTTATATTTGAATAGTGTGTAACATCTATGGAGTAACGGAGAAACCTTTTTGTAACGCCATCTATTGAGAAATTGAGAAATTAATTTTTATTTGAAAACAATGAAAGCAAGTCCTTATAAATGAGATGACGGTGTCACACACAGATGTCACCCCTGAACTACGCCAGAAATATTATTTCAATTTTGGCTTGTTTACCTATCTGTACCAATGTGTATGTAAATAGAATATTTTTTTTAATTGCATATACGCAAACATTAGATTTTTTCCCTTTCGGGAGTCAAATGATATTTTTTAGACAAACATTTTTTCAACATCTCATTAGAGACGAAGTTGGGATATTGTAGAAGGACCAGGAACTCGAGGCACCTACAGGGCTTACGATCTGTCATCGGCTGGTTTACGTAATCACTTTATGCGCTTGCGCAAAGTTCACAAATTATGCCTTGTTACAAAAAGGTTTGTCAATAAAAATATCATTTGACTCCCGAAAGGGAAAAAAATCCAATGTTTGCGTATATGCAATTAAAAAAGAATAATAAATAAAGATTGTTGAGGTAATGATTGTGATTGCAGAAAGTTGAGATTGTATACATATTTAGTGTGAAACGGGAACAATCACCTGGTTCATAATTGCATATAATTATCAATAAAAATTGTAAACTGCTAGCCCTAGAACAGGATTTCCTAGTTGGGCAGCAGTAATCTACTTTTATATGATGTGATATGAGGTAAATAAATAAATAATAAAAACATAGTTTATGCAGCGAAATCAAATACATTTGTAGGTATAGTACAAATATTTGTAAAATACATTTGTATATTCTTAAAGATTAATTCATTTTTCAGGTATGAGATTTCGTTTCAAAACTGGTTCATTGATAGATAGTATAGTGCTTAGCGAGTTCTCACTTTTTTCACGTCTTTATCCCATTTCCAACTTCCTAATTTTGTTTTCAACGCCGACGTTAAAATACTTGCTTTGATAATTGTTTCTATGGTACTTCGTTAAGCCGGAGGAAAATTTTATTTAGAAAAAGATAGTAGACGCCGTGCAGGAGTTGCCTACCTAATTTGATCTTATCTTTAAAATAATACCACGTAATAAGATTGCGGTAAAACTAATTACTTAAACGTTATTGTAAGTACAACCTACTACCCCGATGAATAATTATTATTCATAATATAGAAAATTATGCTACTAATCTGTATCTGTTCGTCTTAATTTGTTTAACTGATCCACGTAAATAGTAAATTAATTTAAACTTTCACCGACGAAGGATTTCTCTGATTTTTTATTATGACATTTTGCAAGTATCTATTTAGGTAAGTTTATGTAGTTATCGCTAAACACCTAGAAAAATTACGTGGGTGCAAAGATTGCTTGGTTAATTTCATTAAGGATTTGTGCGAATCGCCCCCTCCAGGCCTAAATGTTTCAAGATTTTTTGAGATAACTGTATCTATGCATAAATGCACGCTGTGATTCATGAACTGTTTCAGTACATAGACCTTCATAGACATTGTATTATACAAGTCCTTAATTAAAGGGTTTTCGAGACGCAAACCGTGTTCAGTATTGTGTTGGTTCGGATGGTCTCAAACATATGGCAGCACAATAGAATAGTTATTGTCAAGGGATTTGTAAAATATATACTTAAGGCTCTTTTATACCCTGGGTATACGGATCTACACAAAAATACATACTAAATTACCTTCTAATATATGAAACACGAAAAAATATTGCATATCACCTAATCTGTGACATACAATACTTTTTCGTGAAAAAATAGTAAAATTTAGAGGTTTTCTCTAAATAGCAAGAATATTAATTAAAATCTTATAATAATAAAAAACTCAGCTGGTAGATTTTCATGTTCTCTTTCGATTGAAATAAAAATGTACCTCATAGACCTTGTAGTTTTTTAGTTACGTACAGCAAAAAAATAAAAAAGGGTTTTACTAAAACTTATTTCACAAGAAAAGTATTAAACAAATTTAATTTAAAAAAAATCATGCAATAGAATAAATATGTAAATATAAACTGTTCTTTATTTCAAAGATGTATCTTTTGAGGGTACTGGGGAAATTATTTTCAAAATATGCTAGGTATATAGCCTTCTATAGCCTCTTAACCATATCCTTTTTTTACTGTTGTTTACGTATCTATCAAATTATTACCATTATAAAATTCAAGAATATAATCGTCAAGAACCATATTAATGTGAAACAAATTAAAGAATTTTGTGACGCCAAGTTATTCCTGTTTATCCATTTCAACGAAAATATAAAATACAACATCTAATTGAAACTGTTTGACAGGTTTAGTTGGAAATGGTAAGTTCATATTTATTATCACATAATCATCACAATGCAATCATTATGCCAGACTGCAAACTTTTATTCTTTCCAAAATTCCAGCATAAGAGAAAATGATTTCTTTGAGAGAAATTTAGTCTACAGTATGATTGCACAAAGGTTTTTTTACTCGAGTAGGTAGGTGCCTACTCAATCCAATTGTCTGCCATGAATCAAGGTTTTACTTAAAACACTGTAAATTTTTAAAATAAATTGGAATCGTTCATTTTTTGTGAACAAAACGCGATATCTTTGAAATTAAAACGAGCATTTTTACATGGATTTAAAAAATCTCACGGTCTTTCGGGTCGAAGTTTTTTTTTTACACACATTTCATAAAATTTTTAATCCCACATCAAGGATTAAAGTTCAACGAAAACGGACAATGAATATTAATTTCGAAGCGGGACTACACCTTCGTAATTAGATTAAGGATTGCGAAATACATTTTCTCTACCATGAAAATTTCTATATACTTAAAAGGTCTGGCTGGTTTTTCGTTTAATACTTTATAAATGTTTTTAGCCGTTAACTACTGGCCCGCGTATTAAATAAACATATTGAAGAATTTATGAAACTTGCCGCACGCTCTTCGTTGTAATAAAATAGTAATCTGCATTTTATAAAAATGTTTTTCTATCTAATTACTTCTTATTATTATTCAGTATTTGTGTGAACTAATTATAATTAGGAATTGTATTGTTAAGTAAAAAACGATTACGGAACGTAGCAGATCCTATATATTTAGTATTGTACGATAGAATAATAAGATAAACGTTCATATCTACCTACCTTTGTGATATCGCAAAACCGAAAAAAATGCGCAGGAGAAATTTACTCAAAATAGTTTCTCTAAAATTTTACTTCTCTGAGCACAAAACACTGGATTGTTTGTTCGTAGAATTAAAATAGCTCTTCGCTTGCGCAGGGTGCAGGAAAGTACAGGTATGTTTTAAATAATATTTCAAATAACTTATAGCGATTCTGGATTCTCTGGGCAGGTCAATTTATAAAAAAAGTGAAGTGAAATGATTTTGTTTCCATTATTTTTACATACTTATTCCAGTAACGAAAAAATAACCATATTAAAAAAAATTACTTTACTGACAAACTTTTAACATCTCAATTGAAACGAATTTGGGATATTATAGGGGAAGCAGGAACTCAAGGCACCTACATGGCTGGTTTACGTAATCACTTTATGCGCTTGCGCAACGTTCACCAATTATGCCTTTTATTCAAATATATTTTTTTATTTTATTTTTATTTCCGGGAAATTAACAGTATAATAACATTTATTATATAGATGCATTAGTATAAGACTAAAACCAATAACGAATTTCCACATTATTAACAATAAATTTTGACTGCTGTGCTTACATAGGTACTTAAAGCTACATATGAAAAACATTTATATCTGAATGATAGTCATGAGTGTATGTATGTCTGTACATATGAGTGTAAGGATGTGTATATGTGTGTGAGTGTGTCTATATAAGTGAAAGAGAGAATGTATAGGTACCTGCAAGCTCAAATAGTTTACTCCATTCAATCTTGATATTTCAATCATCCAGTGAAATTATTCAATAAAAATTAATCATTATTACTTGAACTGATGGCAGAAGAAAATGAGTTAGGTCCTAAAAGAAAAATATCGACATCCAGATGTTCGTGATTATAAGTGTTCATCATGCGTATGAGGGGTGCGTTTTTCGTGTAAGTAAGTATTATTACGGTGCGGCATGTGAAACAAAAGTGGGCTTCGCGTACGACGCGATGGGACGTGTGTTGAAGGAGAGAAGTTCCGTAATTTCAGGACAGTCAATTGCATTGTGTATGATGTTATACAATGTTTTCATATCAACCAAGGATCGTCTCTGTTCCAACGTAAGGATTTTGTGATACAATGTTGCATCCCTATAAGTGGAAAATTCTGTGTGTTCTCTGTGATTCAAGTGTTTTATAAATATATGATGGATTCTCTCTATGCGTGCTTTGTGTACATGAAACACGGGTGACCAGATGGGAGATGCAAATTCCAAAATACTACGCACATAGGTATGTAAAATGAAGAATTTTTAAGATTTTAGCGTTGAATGGTTTTGAGATGCGGAGAATAACACCGAGGGTTTTATAGGCTTTGTCAATTATTGTGTCGATATGTTTTTCGAGAGTGAACATGCTGTCCAAAACAACTCCGAGGTCTCGAACCGATGATGCAGTCTCAAGAATACTGTTGTGTATGGTATAAGGGAAATTGATGATAAATTTTTTGTTTCTAGAGAAAGTATTTTGTGGCATTTTTTTAATATTTAGAGATAATTTGTTGTCATTGCAATATTCATATAGAACTTTCAAAAATTATATAACTCAGTAAGAAGGAAAAAAAATTCAATTATGCCTTCTATTCAAATATATAGAACTTTCATAAATTTTATAACTCAGTAAGAAGGAAAATTTTTTAAGGAAAGGGGGCGATGGCATTCGCCAGGCACCCAAAACTAAGAAGATCCTGACTGTGACCTCACAGATCCTATTTTTTCATGACAATAAAACAGTGTAGTGCGATAGTTGCCCCTATTATCCAGCTTACACATATTTGTCCTTGTTTCCGTCGAACTCGACTGAAAAACTTCATTTTCTCTTTAAAAAGTACGCGAGAAAGTTGCCCGCGCTTTGAAATTTAGTTTCCAAAGTCGTAAACGATATGATTTACGAGTCTGGGCCAAACTTCTTTAGACTTCTGGATAAGGTTGTCAGTACATTTATCTTGTTTAGCTGCTCCGCTGTTCTGCTCTTCTTATCAATCTTCTCGCAGATTTTATTTGTCAGTTTCAATTGTTGGAAGTTTATCGTTGTTGAAAATTTGACTTGTCTATTAATCACTCCAATCGTTGAAAAGATTGGGCTATGGCCAACAAAAACTTGATTGCCACACAAGCAATTGATTGTTTTATTCATTCGTTTAGTGATTGCATTATGTTGAAACCAAAAAATTAAAACTCGATTTTCAAAACCCAAAGAAATTTAAAAAAATGGAGGGTGTTGACGCGGCTATGAAATTATAGATAAAGTGGACTGTATTTTTTGGTGCGGGTGATTAGTTGCAACCACCGCAAGGCAAAGGAAGGATGTATATGGAGACTCACCAGATCCTTAGTCCTCTCCCTGGTTGGATGGTAGCACTTTATTCACACGCGCGCGGTGGTGGCAATTTTATAGCGAGTTTGGAGGAACGGTAAAAAAGGTGGAAGAGATGCGGGACAGTCTTTATAAGACGCGGTTTGAAAGGATACTGAATTATGGATGTGGGGCGGGCAATGATTGCAACAATTTTGTAATGATTGCAACAATAGGTAATAAAAATAAAAATGTGACAATTATTCCAATGACATATTGGCGCCAACAGAGGGCATTTTAATTTGTCGTACTATTTTTTAATCTATTCTTATCAATAATTACTAACCACATGCGAGTTTGATGACTTTCTTGAAACGATGTTTCAAAGGGGTAGTTAATCTATTTATCAATATTGCTTCTCGGGCAACTAACAGATACTTTGTCAAATATTTATTAGTAGTTCTATAGGACAACGCAAAGGAGTTTGTGGCTTTTTGGGCCCGTATGGGCATTTAGTCTCATGTGTTGACCGACATGACAAGAAGAAGAAGTAGTTCTAAAATATAAGTCAAGATATTATGATAATGGAATCTATGACAAAATAATTATCAAACTCTTTAATTTATAAAGGTATCTGCATGACCAATTAACCTATTAAAGGTATCTGCACGACCTATTAACCTATTAAAGGTATCTGCACGACCTATGAATAAAAAAAAAATCAATAAACATAATATGGATATCTCAAAAGAGTAATTATGATAATTTTCACAAAATGACACTCAACGGTTATATTTTTTGTACTTGCTCGTATTATTGTATTTACTAGAGTGGTTGACTGGTAGAAATTGCCTACGGGCAATAAGTCCGCCATATTATGTGATTTGTTTTTCATAATATTTTTTTTTATTATTATTAAAGGTGACACGAGATAGAAACTCGTTTGGATATTTAATCATTAAATATATTATTGTTTTTTCATATTATGTAGGTAAGTGTATTCGCCTTTTTCAATAAAAGAAAAAAAAAGAGTAGCTTTGTTACATTGTGCATTCCTTACATCATCCCCTTTCGCTCGATTTCTCATAATACGCAAATATGGCCGCTGGAATCTAGAAACTAATCCCGAAACTAGGATTTTTAACCCATACGAAGTAATTAACCGCTCTCGAAGCCGCCCTGTTTCAGATTTGGGTAAGTAATTACTGGTCGGCTAATCTGTTCCGGTGACTGGCAACCCTGAAGCCAGGCAGAGTGAGTAAGTTGCGTAATTGGCCTTAGATAGTTGAGAGTGTATATATTTCTATTACTTGTTACGCGCGAGCCGCCATGAGTCGCTGCTTAGGAAATACATAATATGTACTCTGCGTTGGGCAGTGGTTTGCAAACCACGGCTCGAGAGCCACATGTGGATCTCCCACTAAATACCTCAGTATGATTTAGGGAACATTGTGGTTTGGAAGAATATATTTCGTTTTATTTATTCATTCATTCATCCTTTCATTCATACCATCACGGCATATCCCACAATGTGGGGTAACCAGCGAAAGGTGTACGTGTGTGCATTGCCTTATAAAAGGAAGAACAACACATCTATGTATACCCACACACCAGTCTCGTTTCACCAAAAAAGGCACTACATTCAGAATGGGTGGTGAACCTCATTGCTGAACTATGTGAGATGTTATTGTTGCCTGTTGTATTTTCCATTACCCGGCTCATACGGGACACTCGAAAACAATGATTTAAAAGAATGCAAGCACTATTCTAAGCCGATGTCTCACAGCTTATTTATTCATCTTTTTGTATATAATAAAATGCACAATGATGAGCTTATTGATATTAAGCGATTTCTTACAAACAACCAGATTACAAAGTATGACAAAAATAAAAAATGTACATCAACATGAAATAAAGCAAAGAAAAGATATATTATGCTAAGATAAATATTGAAAAAAACACATCATGGCAATAATAAAGGCTTGGGAAAGGACAAGGAGAGAAAATCGGAATTAGGTGTTTAGGAATAAATATTTCTTCTTTAGTTATTTCTTGAAAATACAAAGTAAGTTAGACGACGCAATATCCGGACTAAA
This sequence comes from Molanna angustata, assembly GCA_963576475.1. Taxonomy (NCBI): domain Eukaryota; kingdom Metazoa; phylum Arthropoda; class Insecta; order Trichoptera; family Molannidae; genus Molanna; species Molanna angustata. The sequence continues at coordinate 12,135,964 of OY754982.1, forward strand.
GCTATTCAATAGTCTTTGTACTTTGAACAACGAACTGAGAAATTCTATGTTATGGATAGCGATGCATAGTGTAACACGTTCAGCAGATCATGGTAGAAGTCCATGATTGGATTGAATAATAAGTCAATTTGTTTTAAAGATACTGTGGCAGGTTAGGGTTAAAGAGAACATTGCACAATAGTGATAGAATTTGTATATTGCGCCGCTGGCGTATCTTGGGCCAACAGAGAAGATTGTGGTAAGATGATATAATATGATCAAAGAAAACCCTCAGAAAAATAACAAGCAAAAATATTTAAGTGATCCAATAAGGAACAGTGCGAACAGAGAGATGTTTAATATTCAAGATGTTGCCAGATAGGGGAAACAAACATTAAGGCGTTGACTTCCAAAAACTAATACACATTATCCTATATGGAAAACCAGAGAGAAGGATGCCTGGAAGACCCCCCCCCAATAGATGGAAGAACAGCTGGTCATATCACAAGAAGCAGCAAACTCTGCAAAAAGGTCCCAGTGGCCTTTGAAAAGTATAAAAAGAAGAAGATAGACGATGAACGAAAGGAGACAGACGAAACAAATACCCATACAATATGGGATGGAAGAGTCAGAAGCAGTCGACTTCGGCGAACGTACCTCATTAAGATTGAGGACATTTTTAGTAATGGCAAGCTCATTTTTCAACTTCGGCCTCTTTTCGTACAATCCTGAATACCGACCTCCTTTATCCTTCTCCACGCCAACCAATCTTTAGCAATCTGTATTTATATCCTCTGGTTTAGGAGTTCCCTTATTTATTTTATGCCTACCTGTATATTATCAGTTTAAAAAATGATCTACTATTGATATGTGGGCCATTTGACTTATGAGCTTGCCGACCACTGGCTTCGGGGTAGGTGGGTGTATTCCAGAGTTGAGACAGCTGGGTACACCACTTCACGCTGATGAGCTCTCCTGATCCTTTGGAACTTTCTAATGCGATGACTTCAACAATGTTAAACGCACCGCCCGCGTTCTTGCTACGTAGAGATACGTAATATGGAATTCCACGTGTTTTTGAAAGTTTTTAAAGGGATAGGAACGTTCCCATATATAATATGTTAACTCTAATATCAATTTGAGGGCGGGTTTTCTTATGGAAAAGTAACATTTACACACTTTAGTTTTTATTCTATTTTATTTATTTTATCAATTTTTTTAGGCACGAATAAGCATTTTATATGACCGGTTTCAAAGAAATTGCTTCTTCCTCAAGACCGATTACTATTTTATTGAATATTCGGTTAATTCAGATGGGTCGATGGCAGAGCGATTAGCGCGCTGTGCTAGTTATCCAGTTGTCGCGAGTTCGAATCCTGCATCGACCGATTTCGTTCACATATAGCACAAGCAGTTATGCTTAATTTAGGGATGTAGGAAGATGTTATATGTACTTGTTTAACAAGGGCATATTCATTTTTTTTATAAAAATAAAAAATTACCAGTTTAATATAATTGTGTACCTACTTATATCACAACACTGGACAGTAGGGCTAGTTATTGTTTATATTATAAATTTGATGTATTTTCAAATGAGATATTGTATCTAAGGTGGTTTGGCCACACAGAAAGAATGAGTGATGACCGTCTGACAAAAAAGTATACAAAGCTGATAAAAGAGGAACGGAAAGTAGAGGTCGGCCAAGGAAAAATTGGCACGTTCATATATATGGGATTTTGAAAGATTGAGACGTTAGAAGTAAGACTAAAAGTAGAGCATAGGGGGTGGATGTGAATGATGCAAGAAATGTAAGTCGAGAGTGAGGAGTCTGGAATTCGGTTCTCTCTGCTTACCCTAAATAGAGAAATGCCGGGATGGCATGATTTGGTATGGTAGATATTATACCTACCTGAAATAGTGACTATAATTTATTGTCAAAGACTCTACAGATTATATTGATGGTATACAGAGCAAACAGCACAGCGGGGAACTATGTCTTTGTAACAAGAACAAATACATCCTAATACATACCCTAAATTAACCAAATGCTTGTGCTATAGGTGAAAGAAATCGGTCGTGGCAGGATTCGAAGTCGAGACCACTGCAGGCCAAGTCAGTAAAAAAGTCGAGATCCGACAACGTATCTCCGCTCTTCTCGCCTATGTTTACGCCCGTGACGACAATTCGTAGTCTTCACTAAGCGCTGTCGAGTTCGTAAATGCACTTATTAGTATTTGTCGCCGTTAGGCTGGCTTGCGGTATATTTTTGAATTATCATTTATGGCAATACACAATATTTTACCCATGATTTGAATAAATGTCAAATTTGTTTACATAAATTTGTTAAATAAGTATAATATGGTCATATTTTAAAGCACGAAAGTAAGTTATAATACGATTAAATTTACTTCTTTTGTGTTTATTGAATGTTTTGAGAGTAATTTAAAAATTATTTTTAATTATATTTCGATCAATTATTTATCAAGTGTGATGACAGCAGCGTGTTATTTTTTTACTAAAAACTACGCCGAATTTTCTTTTGTTAAGTGTTAAAATACATATGTGACAAAATAGCTTACAATAATACTTTCTCAAAATGAAAAATTATTTCAAATCTATACTTACGGAAAACATTTACGGACGCATAGAATTATAATGTTATAATCTAAGTACGGACACATATTTCCAATAAATATATAACCATATAAAACTTTTGTTACGCGGTAATTAGCAATAAATAAATTACGCGGAATATTTAAAGGGTTTGAAGAATCTCTTAAACGGCGTCGTTTAACCCGTTTATATAATTATTTTCAAAATAAATACGAAATTCGGCATTGTTCGCGTAAAAAATGACATTTATTTCAACATGGCGGCGTTAGATCTTGTCTCTCGCCTCGATGTCGACCCAATCTCGCCGTCAAATAAGTGGGCGAGAACGATTCGACGCGTTATCTGCTTAGTGACTACCAAAACTGTCAAAATATCGACTAGTCGATATTTTGACAGTTTTGTCAAAACAGTCGATATTTTGACAACTGTCAAAATATCGACTAGTCGATATTTTGACAGTTAATCTCGACATTTATCGGTCGAGATCTTCTTACAGACTTAGCCTGCTGGATTACTAACCCAGCGCTGGATTACTAACACATCTAATTAATTAACGAATGATATATGTTTCTTACATGCGCATTATATCCCGTTCAAATCTCATATTTGTAAATTACATTATACATTATTTTTCGTTTTGCTTGCTTATCATCGTCTTCCTTGTGTAACACATTATTATGTATGCAGTGGGGTACACGTACCTAATATGCTTCCATCTCATGAATTCCAAAAATGTTGAAAGAACAGACAATAAATCTTAATGGAAAATTGATTACAGCATCGCAGCTTAATGTACCATATACGCCATCAATTGATCCTTCATTTTACGTTCGTAATTTTTTGCTCTCTATCGGTAATATGATATAAGGAAAAACATATTAAAAAAAAACAATCATTTATTTATTTATAGCTTCCACACTCAATAAGAGTATTTCAAGATTCGACACATAATACACATTTCATCTCAATAATATCGCATTTATTATTCGTCTTTTGCCGAATAATAAATCCGATATTATTATTGATCAAAACATGAAATGGAAAGTGCATTTAGGTGACTTAGTTAAACGAATAAGGAAATGTATTTATGTTTTCATAAGACTAAGAAATGTATTAAATTTAAAAAACCTAAAAAACATCTATTATGCGACGGTCCATTCCTTGCTTATTTATGAAATCGTTGGTTGGGGAGGAGCATATGACAATATTTTAAACCAAGTAAGAGTTGTACAAAAATTAATCATAAAGGTTATACTTAAGAAAACACGCACTTTCCCCACTACAACAGTATTTGACATATTCAAAGTACCCAAAGTAGATAATATTTATAAAAAAGTGTCTATTTTGCAAATTTTCAAACATAATGTTTTACAAAAAATTGAAAAAAATAAGTCTCTGCGATTCCAAAATGATTTTAAAATACCCAAATGTAATACAGGACAATTACAAAACAACTACATTTATTTGGGTATAAAATGTTTCATGTGCCTCCCAAATGAATTAAAACAGATAAAAGAATTTAAAAAATTTAAACAAAAATTAAAATTGCAAATAACTCCTAACTTCTAAAATATTAGTTATCGATGTTGTTTGTTTGATTTTTGTCAATTGCCAGTATTTTCTTTTTTTTATTTCTAAATATGTGTTTTGGTATGTTTAAATAGTCTATATTGCTCATTTTTCAATTTATTTTCATTTATTTCCTTTTGTTTTATTTGAATTTGTGTTTAGATATGTTTACTCATTTGTATATTTCTCATTTTTATATATTTTCAAACTTTTTTAATGTTTATTTTATTTTTTATTCATGTTGATTTGATTTAATTACTCTATGTTGACTTTGTTTAATTGCTTTGTTTTGATATTTTTTATTTTTTTTTATAAGTGATTTCCCTCATCAAGCACAAGATTTGTAATCTTTTTGATGAGGCACTGCTTAGATAAATTTGTAAAAATATTATTACCTGTGAATTATCTCTTGATTTGTTTTTTGTAAAATTATTATGTTAAATAAATAAATAAAATAAAAAAATAAAATATAATTGAGATCAAAGTGAGTAGGTACATCCAAATTTTAATTTGTTCACAATTGTGTAGACTCACCTTATTTACTTAATTAATTATGTTTTACTGCCCATCACGCAATTTCAGTTCTCATTTTTTGTTCTATGTCGATCGACGTTGCACAAAATACTCGAAAAAAAAATACTTTAAAAGGAGTTGCTCTTACTGCAATACATACTTCAAACGTTTCAAAACAAACATATTATAACAATTCGATGAACAGTACATACCGCAATCACTTTCATCCATAATCTATCTCGCATACATTCATACAATGTAACACAAACATAAATTCCATATTACACTTATACACTTACATAATATACATATGTTACATATAGTTGGTATATTATTTGTTTCTTTTAAGCTTTAGTTTATACATATAAAAAAAATAAAGTAAACATGATTAACTTCACCGTAACACACATATATTTTTTTTTCTCTTTCATATCTTTTCTACATGATGAAGTTCCTGACGTATGTCTTGAAAGATTGTGCATCTTGATTTTTCTCCAGATTTTTCTACTTATTTTACTTACTCAATTTGTTGTGATTTGCTTTCTGTATAATTATGTGAATTTACTTACAAATAAAAATTATATCTTATGTGAAAACATTTACGTGGGATACAATGACCTAAATATACTTTTTACATTACCTATCATAAAATTCTTTATTTATAACATTTTAACTCGTTTTTTTCTAAATAAAAAAAAAACAGAATTCGCTAAAATTAGGATAAATATAGCAAAAAATGATTAGATTATAGCAGAAAAAAAAATTTATTTAAGAGCTGATTGAAGCATATAATACTTTTACTATAATGTATTACTTTTCTTTCTGTTATTCTTTTTTATTTGTATGTATATCTAATTTTTAAATGATGTATATATGATATTGTTTGTGTTGCATTGTACCTCCCTGCTCATGAACTGAAATATTTTTTTTACGGCGTTGGCCGATTTACTAATGATATAAATAACAATTAAGCACTACAAATAATAACACTCAATTATTATTATTATTACCATTATACACTTCCTCAAAAGAATTAGGAGATCAATGCGTAAATTGTAAATTATTTAAAAAAGCAAAATAAAATGCAACAAACGCATCATCAAGCTTTCAATTGGGAATAATTCACCCATACAGATACTTAACATATCAAAGGATTAGGCTCTGAGGAGATCTCTATACTACCTATCAACCCTACTGATTCCCGAATATTAACGTTTAAAAAATCTTTAACGATTCTAAATGTATTCATTATTACCGTTTTTTGCATTTTTATTAATAACTTTTTCAATAAATCTAAAATTTCTAAATTACGGATTAACGATTTTTGAATAATGCCAGTGCCTGTGATAATGAACGGTAATATTATTATTTTACGAGAATGCCAAAGTCTTTTAATCTCGTTACCTAAAGCGGTGTATTTTATAATTTTTTCATCAAATGATTTTATAATATTACTAGAATTTGGAATAGCCACGAATAGCCATATTATTATTATTATTGTTATTTTAATACGATGAACAATTTATTAAGAGTGATCGAATAAAAATTATTGTTACTGGAATAAAAAAATGGCTTCGAATTGCGCCCATTCAAAGAATGCAAAATTATTGACTGACTATAAAACAAAGGTAATTGTCTGAAAATATCGAAGAGATATCTTGAGGTCGCTTAAAGAAAGACTGACATGCCATGTGGATGGCACTATATATTAATAAAATCTTCGTAATTAATTTTTTTAAAGCACCATTTGATGATCCAGAATCATGCAAAAGACGCTATCAGTGATATTTTAGTTTCAATAACGAAATATATGAGTCACAGAATGTTTACATATATTACCTTTGATATTTTGAATCGTTCTGTTCTCTCTGCATGCCCTATTTGAGATATGGCGCAATCGTGCGTATAAAATATTTAAAGGTGCACATTTTTTTAAGAAATCATATCTTTCAATGACTCACATAAAATATTCAATAGCGCGATATTAAAATCTTTTTGTTCAAACGTTTTTTTTATGTGTCATATTGTTAGGTTTTGTACGAGAGTTTGCTTTCAGGAAAAAGTGGATATATTTCAGATCTTTATTTTATATTCAAAGCTGTCAGTCTTACACGTGAAGATTTTGACGTCATTGTAGGTAGAATGTTAAGTATAAAAACATATTTTGGCATTTTGAAAATAAACATGAAAACGAAGCTCGAAAAGTTTATTTGTCTTTCCAACTTTGTATGACAGGAAATGTTCATTGTTTTCTATAAAAAGGTTATGTAAACGAAAAACATAAAACTTTATATTATTATTAATATATATTTATACCTATATATTATTTAGTAGAAGGTATGTTAAATAACATATTATCATATTTGGAAGAGTGCTTGGTTAACTATAAAGTACTATGAAAAATATTATGTGGGCATATAAACTTAACTCAAATTTCTCAAATATGTTAAAAAGTGTTTCTCTAAAAAATACCAACAATTATTAATAATAAAAATACCATATTAATTGCTCTTGTGAATGTTCACCACATAATTTTAAAACTCAACATGAATTTCCCTAAATGAGATTTTAAAAATATATCTTTTAAAAATTTATTTTAAGAGCCTATAGTAGGCTATATAGTATATTTTGAAAATAATTTCCCCAATACCATCAAAAGATACGTCTTTGAAATAAGGAAAAGTTTGTATGTATATCTTTATTCTATTGCATGAGTTTTTTTGAATTTTAAATATGTTTAATACTTTTCTTGAAAAATTAGTTATAGAAAAATCCTTTTTTATTTTTTTTATTGGAAGTAACTAAAACTATGAGGCCTTTGAAGTAGATTTTTACTTCAATCGAAAGAGAATATGAAAATCTACCGTCTGAGTATTTTATTATTATATTATTTTAATAATTATTCTTCCTATTTAAAAAATCTAAATATTACTTTTTTTGCACGATAACATGTTGTTTATCACATATCAGGTGATATACCATATTTTTTCGTGTTTCATACATTAGAAGGTAATTTAGTGTGTATTTTTGCGTACATCCGTATACCCAGGGTATACAAGGGCCTTAATTTTTTTCCATAACTATGTATCGAAAAGAAATAAATATATGATGTGCTTAAAGAGTGCATTTAATCAACGTGAATGTTCGTGATATTTTTTTCGTTTCAAGCCAGGTTAAAATTAAGAAATTTTGGGTTTCTGATAATTTAAATTCACGTATAAACCCTTTTTTAACGCACGCGATGCTACCCTTACTGACACGTAAATTACATAATAGTGCATTATGCGGTTATAATATATCATGTAAATTACATAATAGTGCATTATGCGGTTATAATATATCATGTTTTCAGTCACTAGATATGTTATATGTCCTCTTACTTTGACACGCACCCAATAACAAGTTGCCACATTCTGGATTATGTTTAAAGACTCGCAAATCCAAACTGATAATAAAAACTGTGCTTCCACTCGAAATCGAATGCGGGATCAGGGGGGCTACTCATGACATATTCTTAATACATTCTTTGCTTGTCTTAATCTTAAAAATGAATAAATCAGTACTCGATTATATTCCAATAGTAATCTTTCTCTACATTTAATCATGAAAATTTGTTGATATCAACGTTTAGTATGAAATAGTAATTAATTGTTGTATGAAATTAATATTTGTATTCTATTAATTTAGCCTCAAAGATTGCTAAAATCTGAAGCTGATCTTAATTTTACTGTTATCAGCTTCATGAGTAGCCCCGCAGGAGTTGGATATCTTACTAAAAGATCCCCGAAGGTCGACGGTACCATACTCATAACGGTTTTAGAAACAAATCATTGTTTAAATAATTAAAATTTTCTACAATAATTATCGACGAAGTTTTCATTTTGTAGAAATATATAATAAATCAGGGGGGCAAGTCTGGTCCGACCGGCGAAATCAAAACCCTAGTGATTACCCATATCATAGATATAATTATCGTATGGAGTTCTATGACATCTAAACATATGGGTAATAACTAGAGTTTTGATTTTGCCGGTCGGACCAGACTTGCCCCCCCAGGTCTTTAATTAAAAGTAATACACTTTTTTGATTCTACATGAATTTATTTTATGCGATAGACCTATTTCGCCTTGTTGGGGCATTTAGGGCTCGTAAAATTTTCTACAATAGCGATCCACTATAAATAGTAGTGTGGACAATGATTTTTTTAATCAAAAGGTAATATTTTATTCATTGCACATTTACACGCTAATATTTCACTTAAAAAAAAATAAAACAATCCTTTAAAATCCAATCCAATAAAATAAGTTTTAAATGATTAATTGTGTGATTGAGTATCACAAAATATTTTTTTTATTTGGTGTGTGTGAAAAATAAAAAAAAAAACAAAATATCTTAAAAATTTAATATGTTTTTTACACGAGTCAAAAAAAAAATAATAAAAAAGACAGCTTCTTCCAAAATCGACTGTGAGAGACGTGGTATTTTTTATTTACGTAATGTACCGACTTTATTAAATTTAATATTGAAATTTTCATCTGACAACCTACAATTTAAATGTTCATCTTCATAATATAGCCCCATGTTGATGTACACATTTCTGGCAATATTTTAAATTAAATACACGGGATTAATATTACTTGTCATTTCCACGAACAGCTCATATTGATAGAAAATGATTTTCCTCGGGCATTTTGTCTTGCCCAACGTCACTTTGTTGCCAGTGAATAAAAAAATATGATATTCGCCATTTCAACGAGAAATCGACGAAGGTCAAGAAAAATGTGGATTTATTTAGGATTAATTTTAAATTTAATTAATCCGCTAATGGATTGTTCTTTTTTTGTTTGCAAACTGAAAGCTGATAAATTGAAATGTTCATCTGTTCATCAAAATTAATTCCATTTCATTTTCTTATCCTCCTTATTTATCGTCCAATCGCTTCATCTTTGGACTTAAAAATTCGATCACATTTCCTCTTGCCGTAATCTTCTCCATTGGTCTAAGATACGACAACGGCGAAATATAGGTACATATTTTGTCACTTCTATATAATAGGTACGCTATTTAATCCTAATTCACCGCAGTACCTTAAAACCAAATTCACCTATCGCTTCGATTTGCTGAACGTACTGCATTAACTATCCCCATTCACAACACTGAATTTTTCTTTGAAGTACGTCCAGCAAGACTAATATTTTGACTCCTGACATAACTTTCAAACTCGCTTTCCATTTTAAGAAAGGACTAAAGCAGGGATATCTCTCCGAAAATACCTGATCCCTCTCCTTTTCCTTCCTTCCCTTTGCTACGTAATATTTATCCCTAAACACTTGATCCCGATTTCCTCTTCTTGTTCCATCCTAATCCTTTTTTTGCTATGATGTTTTATTTTATTTATCTTGGTCTTATGTTTATTTTCTTGTTCTTTTGTGGCTTTCATTTTTTGTTGATGTACATGCATAATTCTGACACTCGATAAACTGGTTGGTTGGAAGAAATTGCCTAATGGCAATAAGCCTGCCAGTGTGCATTATATTATGACATACGAAAAGCTATGTTGATTGATATTTTTAGAATTTTTTTACTGTATTACTGTATAAAATTCATTTTTGTGAATCTAAACCATTCGGGGACTTACATAAAAAGTTTCATCAAAATCGGTTTAGCCGTTTAGGAGGAGTTCAGTGACATACACATGTACAGAATAATTATATATATAAAGATATTTATGAACGTATTTAAAAAGTATTTTTAAATATATTTTGAAACACAAGAAGTCTTTCAAAAATAAATAGTAGGTAACAATATTTCATAGCCCTGATAAATTCCATAGAAATAAACTCTTTTCGGTTCATACTTTTCTTTTAATTATGTATATGTCGTTGGGAGTTAAGCATTGATCACAATCCACTTGTTTTAAATAAAGAACAATTTGGATAATGGATCAACGTTGATTTATCGGAATTATTACGGCACGGTGCTCAAAAAATACATAAAACTTTCCGTACGTACAAAATATTCCCAGCGGAGTGTTGTAATTGATATTGAATGCGTATTTAGGGAATGAAAAACCACATCAAAAATGCTTACTTGGAGGATAAGAAATTAAAATATACCTAATAATCCTCTTTAAACATTGCTCGTAATCCGTTTCCCGCAATTTTTTTTATATTTAACTTAATTTTGTGGAATGGCACATTTTCCCCTCGAGTAGGTACACAGTTCTAATGAAACACCTTATGAGTTGTTTAAATATTAAAATATTCGAATTTTTTTTCATAAAAACGAATAAAATGCGCACACTGAGAGAAAAAAGAAAAGAATATATTGATTCAAAAATTTGAATAACATAAAACAATAAAGAATAAATATGTGACGTCTTTGTAATTTCGAAATGTAGAATTTTTTGAAAATAAATGACGCCAATAAACGAAATAATATGCTGTGAGGCATATTATTTCGATTATATCATCATCGTTTTTGGGTACCAGCAAGGGACGGGTAATCGAAAATACAACAGGCAAAATCATCTCACATTGTTCAGTAATGAGTTGCATCATCCACCCTACCACTTTAGATGAGGCGGGATTGGTGTGTGGATATACGCGCGCGTGTTGTGCTTCCTTTCATAAGGTTATACTGCATAGCCTCACACAAGTCACTGGTTACTCCACGCTGGTTTGATTTACCATATCATGGATATAATTATCATATGGAGTTCTATAACACCTTAAGGTATAATAGACATCCATTTGATAATTATATCCTTGATATGGGTAATCATGAGGTTTTTTATTTCACCGTTTGGTGGGACTTGTCCCCCAGGTTTGTTCTTAAAATGCAAAAAAATAATAAAATTTGGTTTGGGAAAATTCAAATCACACATAAACTCAAATCACACATATTTTAATAAATAAAATTGAAAACATCGGAATCACTGGTGAGCTCTTAGATTGGTTCAAATCTTACATAACAAATAGGATGCAGGCAGTAGTGTTACATGGATACGAGTCAGATTTCAAGTCCATTCATTCTGGTGTACCTCAGGGATCTCATCTGGGACCATAACTGTTCTCCATATATATCAACGACATCGAAAAATGCATCAAACATTCAAGAATACTACTTTTTGCTGATGACACCAAAATATACAAGGAAATAAATGTGGTTAGGGACTGCGAGGGACTGCAGCAAGATTTGGATAGCTTACAGAGATACTGCGAGCGGAACCAATTATTTTTAAACCCTGATAAATGCAATAAAATTTCTTATACGCGTAACCGTAAGAAAATAATCTATGACTATAAGATCAATGGCAAGGAGATACAAAGCAAAATTGAAATCCGTGACCTTGGAGTTGTGCTAGATGAAAGTCTCGGGTTCACCAAGCACATTGAGCATATAACCTCTCGAGCTTTCAGATTGCTTGGTTTTATTTTAAGGGCTACAAAACAATTTAAGAACACTGACTCTCTAGTGGTTTTATTCAATTCCTTGATTCGAGGTGGCTTGGAATTTGGTTCAACTGTATGGAATCCTAACTACTTAACACATATTAGCGCCATTGAACGCATACAAAAGAAATTCATAAAACAAGTTAACTACAGGAACAAATTGCATTTTGAAAATTATAAACAGGCCCTACAGCACTACAAAATAAATACCTTGGAAAATCGAAGACAAATTATAGATATCTGTTACTTATATAAAATTTTAAACAACAATGTCGATAGTGCATATCTTTTGAGTGCTTTGCCATTTCATTGCCCGATCAGAGACCAACGTAACCCACACTTATTTTACATAGAGTCATCAAGAACAAATTATCATCAAAATTCATTTATAAACAGAGTTTGCTGAATTTACAATAACGATTGTTTAGACATGGATCCCTTTTATTTGAGCCCGAATTTATTTAAGAAAAAACTTATCCAAAGTATCAATTTTTGAGCTACAACCTTCTAAAAGACATGCAATTTGATTGTGATGGTTGTCACCTGAAATCGTGTAAAAAACAAAAGTAAGTAAATTTTATATACCCACTTGGTAATGTAGGTAAATATACAATAGACATGGTAAAATAAAAGGTAAAAAATAACCTTCCTTTTCCTTCCTTTCTTTCCTTTCCTTTAATACCCTTCCATTCCTATTCAACATGGCGAGTTTTTTTCCACTTTCAATCTGTATCTCATATAATAATACTTTAAATTGTAAATATTTGGATTCAGTAATTGGCGTAGTAAATCATAATTGTTTTGTTCTTTCTTTTGTAATGTAAAACTGAAATAGCTGTTGTATCCAATACTACATATAAAAAATAAAAAATAAAATAAATAAACCCTTTTTACCGCACGCGATAGTTACCCTTACTAACACTAATCGTATTAGAGGGTAAAAATCATATTTTTAGTCACTATGTTTAGCGTTTTGTGACCTTTTACTGAAAATTTATTTTAAATAATATATTTCTATGTTTGTCAGAATCTATTATTGTCAGAATCATTACTATACAATGTCCTTTTTAATCCATATTTACCTCAGTATCTCAAAGATAAAATCATCCACTTCGATCTGCTGAACGTACTTTACTGACAATTCCTATTCATAGTTTTGACTTTTCATTTGAAGTAAATTCAGCTAGACTATGGAATAGTCTATGTCCTGATATTATGTCGTCTATCTCACTAAATATCTTCAAGAAAAGGCTAAAGACAACACCTGATTACATCTTCCACTACTCTTCCTTTAGTTTTCCTATCATTGCTATGAATTGTTCTTATACGCTAACTTCTTTGTTTTTTTTTACTTTTCTTGTGCTATCTTTATTTATTTTGTAATGTGATTAACTTATTGCCATAGTACACACTGTTTTGTATATTTAACCTTTTACTCTGGTTGGTTAAAAGAAGTTGCCATTACGCAATAAGTCCGCCAGTGTACTTATTGTATGTACAGAAAGATTCAAATAAATAAACAAATAAATTAATTTTTCTTATTGTCGTTTACGTTATTTGCACCCACCTTTTGACGAGCAAATAGAAAAGCGAAAGATACATAATATGATTGGGGATTGTAAGTCAGATTTTGATTTTGGACTAAATTTATGATTTCTCTAATTAGAATCAACTTAAGTAATTAAATTTAAAAAAAATGTCGAATTAATTATAGGTATCTTTCGGTCGTTATTCTGCGAAGAAACTAAAAAAGCTATGACAGTAAAAAATATAATAAGTACCCTTTCGTGATTGGCAAAGAAGGAATAATTTTGAGTTATGAGGCACTAAAGCAAGAAAAAAATACAAAAATCATGCTATTTCTGCTTTTTAAGCTCAATTTCTGAATCCATTAGCATTAATTTAAGAAATAACGTTACAATTCCTTTGGGAATTTATGTGGCATTATTCATGTCGTAAAATATTTAAAAGAAATAATAATAATACTATCGTATCAACTTTGTAACGTATAAATTTAATAATAATAATAATAATAATATAAATCATAATTGATCAAGTAGCGAACACAATATAAATGTTTTATGATGGTCTTTGATATTTTATTGCGCCATTTATCGTGGAAACCATTAAACTATAACGAAGGATGTTATTAATTTGTAATTGGGTAAATTTTCTAGGACCAGTGGTAGTTTGATGGAATGAAAACAACAATATCTCAAACTGGTATACTTATGTACTCAGAAACCGTTATGGCTTCCTGATTCTGGGTTTGCCTTGCCGACAACCCCAAAAGGGAGCATTATTTGCGTAGGTAGCTAATAACTATTTGAGATTTTATCTGTGCTTGGTGGTATTGAGAAGAATCACGAGCTTTCATTCATTTTGCGTTTGTGTTTATTTTTGGTTGAAATTTAATATTCATTGTTTTTGGTAACAGAATTTTTTTTAGCTATATTGAATTTTATCATCAGCACTCATCCGCCGACACCTGTTTACGATTCACGAAACGGTTGTGGAATCAACTACCCGTTATTGTCACATGTACTTTCTTTCAGCTTGGTTTCAATCTATTCTGTACCCATGTGTGGCGACAAACCACTTGGTGTCCGATCAACCAATGAAGATGTATACTTTCGCTAGGCGACCGTCTCACCCAATCAGCGAACATCGATGTTTCTCGAAGACGGCGCTAAGGAAGCATTTATCTGGCTACATGCGTGCGCGCCTACCAGTATCAAATCAACCTTTTTTTCGTTACGTATATTTGTGTTAGATATTTTATACCCTTGTAAATCTTATTGTTATATTTAAAAATTGTGAAAACATATACATCATAATTTATTTTTCATTTCCCTATATTCTACCTAATAAAACTTTGTACCTTTATGTTGCATTTGGTGACCCCGACGTGATTTGAACACGCAACCTTCTGATATATCCATTTAATATTATTCTGTCTTCCAGAAAATGTTTCGCCTGAATCAATAATTTTAGTTTTGTTGTTCAGACATATTCATTTGTGTTAATGTTGTATAGATACATTTTATCATTGATACTTTTAGTAGACTGGTAGGGAAAATGAAATTTCGTCTTAAAATAAGATTTAAATGTTTGTTGGTGGTAAATTACGACAACTTATTCTAAAATAAAAATATTTTTTTTATATTGACAGGCTCTGACCAAAACATTATACTGAAATTAGTTTTTCATGCTGCCTCAATTACAAAATTTCTATATAGAAAAGTCGTAGGAAGATTCTCGCTTCTGTATGTTCTCATTTTCTACCTACCTTCTTCTTTGGTCTCTTAAATCACACAAATAATACGGTATTATGTCTTAAAATATAATTAAAGGATAGAAAATGAGTTATTTTCAGTTTCAAAATAATATGGAGTCAAGGTACTTGACAAATACCCTAATTCCAAGGTGAAGTCGATAATGTGTGAAGTGTAGTAATCCAAGGAACTTTCAAGTTATCAATATTATTAGTTAGGGGAGTTCATATTGGAAAGCCTTCCAGCAACTATCTGTAATTCAGAATTCCATCGTTTCATCTTCGAATTTTGAAATATTTCGTAATTACATTAAGCAGAGTTGTTAATTTAACAAATATTTCCTAACCCTTTTAATCGATTCAACCCTTTTTTCAATTAGCAAACATTCATTACGTACTCGACATTTTAAATAAGTTTGCACAATATGAGCCATGGCAAACATCGGATAATTTATAATATAATTTGTATTTTCAATATCTTACTTTTTTCAATATTCACGCACCCCAGTTGTCGAATTAGGTATTGGCCCGAAACGATTTTCAAAATACGTCACACTTTTATGACGCCATCTGTGTGTCGATCGTCTTAAAATAATTATAGACTCAAACCACGTATCGTTAATTTTTGTCTTGTACACTGCTCATAGCTTAGTAAATATTTGAAATGTTATAAAATATTGAATCGTCTTTCATATAATATATAAAATAAACCAAAATCTACCTACGACTCATTTCATCGTAAAAAAAAATGATTAAAATCAATCTAGCAACACAAGGTTGTTAATTGGAAGTAAAATAAATAGCACAAGCATTTATGCTTATCTTAGAGAACGTAGGAAGATGTATATGTAGCTACCTACTTGGACAAGGACATATTAATTTAAAAAAAAAATCCTACCTAATAAAATAAAATCAATTGAAATTTTTTAATTTTATTAAATTAAATAAATATACTCTTAACAATATATGAACTGTTAATAAGAGAATTGTGTGGAAATATTTTGCCTTAAGTTATTCATAGAATAAACAAAGACATGACTTTATAAAAGGAATATGTATTTAAAAAAATAGAAATTTCCCTACAATAACATTGTGATAGTGATATTGCCGGGCCGTATATCCCCACACATTGGAATTTCCCGTTCGAAAATGGAAAATTCAAATCTGTAACGGTTATAAAATAGAGCTCCCACGGTAAGGTCAATCAATTTGAGTCGAGATTTGCTCCATATAATAAAGGATTTAGGACCATTTTCCGAAACACGCATTACACCCCGAGGCACTTAACTGGAAAAAATGAGTCGTTTTACATTATTCAATTTTCCGTCTCATCCGACGCCTAAGACTTTGGTTGGCCTAGAGAGAGACGACGTTGCCGAGTTAACAACTTGTACATTATTCAAACGTATTCCATCCTTTTCACATCCATTGACTATAATGAAATGGCTTGGACTAAGTAAAGTCATTTTTCAGGCCCCCTGATTGGTATTGTTAATGGCGGGAATGAGTCGACAGTATTTTTGTCGTCAATGTCAAATTTCTTTCCGTCTTTTACTTCCATCTCACTCACACATCTTACCCGAAATGCGTCTCGTTCTATTTTTTAAATCCATTTTTATTATTATTTGGAAGGATTTGAATGTATAGATAAAATGGGTACCTACCTATTGCTACTGAGGTTTTAATTGATTAATTTAATGGATTGTTAAGTATATAAGTAAGCTTTCGCTTACTTGCGTCTGGCGACAGATGAATCAAGGGAAAATTTTACGGGATGCAATAAAATACGACAACGAATTAATAGTATGGATCTATACGTAATAATTTTTAAGTTAGGTTTAGTGGGGCTTTAAAATAAAAGCGACTCGAATGAGCGGGTTGCTTTATAAATTGAATGGAAATTGGTCGCAGGAAAAATGTTATCAACATTTTTGTCATTTGAGGTTAGGATTAAGTTACATAGCTATTCGCATTCGATCATATTTTTCAAATGAATTAAATTTCTCAACATACATATCTCTGAATAAATTCTCGTAGAAAAATAATGGCATTCTCCGATTCACAACGTTTATCTTACATTTTTGATAAACGTTGAGGCGTAGAACAATACATTATCCAACTGTCGATTCTTTCATGAGAATTCAATTCTCTGAATGACTCGACATTATTAAGCCAAGATGCGTATACGAAGGAAAATTTTGTATGGCGTAGTGGACTTTTTGCATGCTAATAACACCAACTAGAGGCCTCGCAGCATATATGTTCCGATACATGGATTTACTCAGAATTCGAAGTAGAACATTTCATGTGAGTTTTTTGTGTGTGTGTGTGTGTGTGTGTGTGTGTGTGTGTGTGTGTGTGTGTGTGTGTGTGTGTGTGTGTGTGTGTGTGTGTGTGTGTGTGTGTGTGTGTGTGTGTGTGTGTGTGTGTGTGTGTGTGTGTGTGTGTGTGTGTGTGTGTGTGTGTGTGTGTGTGTGTGAGGGTGTGTGTGTGTGTGTGTGTGTGTGTGTGTGTGTGTGTGTGTGTGTGTGTGTCTGTGTGTCGTCGTCCCCCCTTATAACTTTTTATTCGCTCAATTTACAGTATATAGACAGTTATAGGCCTACAAAACTTTTATACTCAGAATTGTGAATTTTTGTTTCAGTCAGGGGTTATCAACTTTTGAATTATTACTTTATTTTTCCATACATGTATCTCAGAAACCATAAAAGCTAGAACGCTGAAAAATTGTATGAACATAGAAAAATATAAAATCTCAAATATGTTTTTTTTAAAAATTCCACAAGATTCCAATTCTCAGAATTGTGAATTTTCGTTTCAGTTAGGGGTTATCAACTTTTGAATTTTTACTTTATTTTTCCATACATGTATCTCAGAAACCATAAAAGCTAGAACGTTGAAAAATTGTATGAACATAGAAAAATATAAAATCTCAAATATGTTTTTTTTAAAAATTCCAGAATTTCTCAAACATTTTTTATTAAGAAAAATATTTTTTTTATCATAAATTTGTGAGTTTAACTGCCTATATTTCAATTTTTTTTAAAAATATCGAAAAAAGCCGAAATACCCCAACTAGATAATTTAATTTTCTATAAAAAATATTAACATTGTATTTAGTGACGACATCGCTTCATACAATTTGTATGGTAGTCACTTATACACAATATCAAAGAAGACATAGAAAACCAAATATATAGAAATATATAGAATATATAGAAAACCAAATATCATAAAATAATAAATAATTTGTATTTATGGGTTTATAGTTTGGTACTTATTCTTCAACTATACATACTATCGCTATCGACAGTTGGATCTCATGTGTTACATGCAACTAGTTTATTAAAAAAAGATAAAAATATAATGCAATTAATGCAATAATGCAATTCATCATGTTTTGATGATGAATTGCATTAATGGTTCAGGTTTAGTACGGAAACCTAAAAAAACACGTATTTCATATTCAGTGCCATTGCGAACTAAAAGTTTTTGAGGTTTCTTCGCTAAAACTGAAGCATTAATGCAATTGTCTTGGCATAATTTTTTAGATATTTTTGCATTCTTTAATTTTAAAACGACATATTTGGTTCTACGCCTTAAAGTTTTTTAGAAATAAGAGATTAAAGTTAAAAATCGGGGTATTTTTATTCATTTCCTACAAGATTATATACAAAACATAATAAAAAGTTAAGGAATATTTTTCTTTATTGATATCAAAACTATCTTAGTTATTTTTTTTTCAAAATGATTCGTGTTGTAGTAATGCACGCTGTTATGGGTACGCTGGGAGCAGGCGTTCCTTTAAATATATATGTAAAGACAATTCTTATAGTCTTGCGTTTTCTAGAGATGCCATTTGAGCCAGGATGATAGTGTAATAAATACTTTATTTTTAAACATTGTTTTTATTGAATTATGTAAATTTGACATAATTCATTCAAAGACAATGGGCGGGAAAAATAAAATTATTCGTACATTCGTTCTTTCATTATAACGACAATAATTTGAAGTGTAACAAGACCGTTTTAGAATGCGCCATTGAACAAACAGAGAAAATAACAATACCTACACTCTGAAATGTACAGTGACAAAAGGAAATTAGCGATCATTTGAATACATCTGATGTCAAAAACTTGAATGATACTTCTTCAGCCACAAACATGGCTTCATTCAAATAATAATTTGCGACTTCGGCTATTACGGGAACTTCAAAAGAGTCGATGCTAATTCGGTCTAGCGTGGGGTGGTTATTTTGCAAAGAGTCGCATAGGGTTTGAAATGAGATGTTGAAAAGGATAAGGAAAATAATGGATTAATTTGGAATCCTGTAGGAAGGCGATTGACTGAATCTTAAATTAATTAGGTGTCTTCAGTAGGTACTCAGCGAAAATCTATTTTACAGTATCGTCTCATTTTCATAGACGTAATAATGAAATGTTTTAATGCGATCAGCAGAATCGAAAATTAATTACGACAAAAATATCTGCGTAAGATTTATTTATAAATTCATAAATTATGATAATGTTTTTACTTTTTGGCCAATAATTCTAAATCGTTGTAAAATCCTAGACTGTTATTATAAACGAGGTTAACAACTATTTTTCCTATAATTCTAATAATATTAGAACTGCCTTATCACTTTATGTCTTCAAATCTCGCCAACGCTCACTCTTCCTCTCTATTTCTTAACCAACGTACAAACCATCCCACAGACCATCCCTTTTGATCGCTCCTCATCCTTTCCTTTTCCTTTTTTTTATTTTGTTTTTGGGAAAACATAGTTATATTTATGTATAGTTTACTTATTGTATTTTGATACTTTTTATATTAGGTACCTAAACACATCATTCATAGTTCATTTTTCAACATTTCATCATTCCATATTTAAATACCAATCTTTTGTTTTTTATAATATTTTGACATTAAGATTGTTAAGATAAGATTGTGAAAATAAAAACGTTAAATGTCGTTTCTCGATATAATATAGAGCAACGAAAACGTATTTTTATTTTCAATTGACATTATATTTATATAAGCGTTTTTATATTATGTAAACTGATATGTTCATGAACCTTTTTTCTCAGATGGTTGACTAGAAAAAAATGCCTTCAGGCCATAGAATTATAATGTATAATCTAAGCTTCAGGCATTAAGTCCGCCATTTGTACAATGCAATATTATATGTTTGTACAAAAAACGTTAAATAAAAGTAATGAAAAAGCAAACCTTCTGTAAATTGCATATGTCAAACGATTTAATTAATATGCCATCATTAGATATTTCAGTAAAGTCAATGTCTTTAATAATGTCATAAAATATGTATGAAAGTTTTTCATTTATAATATATTGATTTTATCTCTTTCAATAATTCCTATTGAATTAAGTATCTGATGGAAGATGGGTATCTACAAAGGATTAATCAGTGATATAGGAGGAAATTTTCTTTTGTGTCAATTTATATCTTAATAAATTATTCAATACTTTAATTGGCTAAAATTACTTGTTCAAGAATGACTATTCACTTTATTTGAATTGCTCAAACCTCTTTTTTTTAAGATGTTTATTTTTTAATAAAAAGAAATACATATTTATTTTCCCGCCAAACTGCAAAGCAGTTTTTTTGGCAGAGCAGATTCTCTCTTTCACATAAAATTATTTCATTATAAACTTATCTCAAAAATTAAAGAAACGGAAACTAAACAAAAATTTGAAAGAAAAAAAATTGAAATAAACCTTACACATAATATACATTAGATATACCTATAATTAATCAACAATAATAATTCAAAGTCTAACGAACGCTTGAATTCAGATACAGATGTTTCAGTGTATTTTTTATAAATAATAATAAATATCATTATAATAAAATGAAATAATGCAATAGAATAAATGTGGGGACTTAATATCCTACATAACTATTTTAAGAATCGATCACTGTATCGTAATTTTTCATCTATTTAAAATAAATATTTTTAATAGTCCAACGTTTGAGTGTGGTCAGGAGGAAGAGATGATGGACCAATGTATCTTTTTTCTATTCATTTTGTTAGTTACAACATAAAAATGAATAAGTACTGTCCAAATAAAGTTAAAAACTTGTGTTTGGGACAGGAGTAAATTACATAGATATTACATATTTATATTTACAATCTCATAGTTAGGTATATACGTCCCTACATACACGAGAATTATTTAATAAATTATTAATTAAATTTAATTTACAGCTAATACAGATGTTTAAAGTTCTTCTTTTTGTTAGGGATATGGAGGATTAGTAAAAAATTATCTTAACAAGAAAAAAATAATAGTAAAAATTTACTTGTAATTCTGTTAATTTGATCTTTAATTGACATATACGATTAGCTAATAGAAATTGTGTTCATAACATTAATGTTCTATACTCTAATTTTATAAACACAATTACTTAATTTCCAACGATATTCTTCATATTTTGTCATAAAATTTTATGTCATTCTCTTTAGGGTGAATTAAGAACCAAAAAAAAATATTTTTTTTCAAGACTAGATTATTATTATTACAATTAAGTACTTAAATGATTGTGATGCGCGAGATACCAGAGGGGCGCCGACCACCGGGAAGACAATTAAGGGAGAGCTGGACATCCTCGTCCCAAGACCTGTAGAAACAGATCATTAATCTATCAAAAAAATAAGAAGAAGATAATTTAAATGGCTCTTGTAACCTCAAATGAAGGAGTCAAATTTGTTATAAAATCGTGCATTATATTAAAATGAACAGCAAATTAAAAAGTGTGTGGAATCTTCTTCTTCTTCTTTTGGTGTCATGTCAGGTCCTCCCAACGTTGACTATCACCCGAGAGAAAACACTTGTCCAGGGCAGCCCGAAACAGCTATCCAACACTTCTTATGCTCGTCCAGTCGCGTTTATTGCGGAGCCAGGAAATTTGTCTCTTTCCAACACCTTTTCGACCCTCTATCTTGCCCATAAGGATGTGGAATGTGGAATACAAAAACAAATATAATAATAAACACTTAAATTAGAATTTCTAAAAGTTAGGAAACGAAATTTTTATAGTATATTATAGCATTCTTCATATTGTATCATAAGTATAATCACGACTAGTAGATACAATAATTTCGGAATAATAATATTATTATAATAACTTGCATCCCTGGTCCGTCTTCCACTCATTCTCGTTTTACTCAATCTCAACACCTGTTCACAGTAAACCTTCAATTTGCAGGTGCCAGTCGCTTCTCGAACTCTTGTATTAAAACAGCAGCCGAATTCCGTTTCCACCATAAGGTGTTAATTCGAATTAATATTTTCCTGAGCAGATAGCAAACCCTTCCCAACCCTTAGTAGTACGCTTCGTCAGAAGAGAATAATGGACCCAAATCCTAGCTGGTGTACCATTTGTAGCCATGCTAAAAAAAGATATTCTTCTTCTTCATCTTGCTGAAGACTCAAGAGTCTGTTACCACAGGACAGTCCTACTAAGATGCTGAGCTCTCTATCGTTTGGGAGTTTTCCTGGTTGACACTGTCCGTTTGGTACGTAGCGACTTGGTGTAAAGCTATGTGTGGGATTCTCGTATGACTCATCCTCGGCAAATCTTGATCAAGTTCCTTCATTCAAGAAAATATCGATTAAATAAATATTTTTTTGGAAATCACAAAATATCAATACGCTTGTCTTTTACGTAAACGTTGCCTATTATGTTACAGTAAAATTGGGTCATTTTGACATTACCCAAATATAGGCCACAGTCGCTTTTCTGTAACACTCGACATAAAAACTTCCGAAAAAGAAAAAAAAGGCTCCATTAGTAAAGTGCCTTTGAAGTAAAGTGAAGTGGCTGTCTCACAAAAAGGCGGTTGTATAAATATTATCCTTATTATTATTTTACCGGCTCGTAGACATTTTCGAGTAAAGAAGCTCAAAAATGGATCCTGAAAAAATACATTATATTTCTCATACCATACCCATTCTGAATCAGCTCTTCATGAGTGAATAACACTTATATATTCAACGTACAAGTCAATACTTCATAAAGGTTGTTTGTCAATAATCCACAGAAAATTAAATTAAATAAAGGAGCAAATGGAACTATTCAAATGGTTACACTTGGAAAAATTTCGATTAGTTATTTCCATTGATTTATATGTACTACGTACAATTCAATACCTACATATAATTCAATGTTAGTTTCTGAAAATTCATACGATGACTGTGCACGATTCACGGAATATTGAAATAGTTACATAATATAATAACTTGAGTTATTCAAGTAGTCATATATGATAACTTCAGTTATTAAAATCGTTAGACGTGGTAAGGAATATTCGACAAATATATGATAACTTGAGTTATTCAAATAGTCATATTTGATAACTTGTGTTATTGAAATCATCATATATGATAACTTGAGTTATTGAAATCTTTACACGTGGTAAGGAATATTCGATAAATATATGATAACTTAAGTTATTCAAATAGTCATATATGTTAACTTGAGTTATTGAAATCGTTACACGTGATAAGGAATATTCGACAAATATATGATAACTTGAGTTATTCAAATAGACATATGTATATGATAACTTGAGCTATTGAAATGGTTACACGTGGTAAGGAATATTTGACAAATATATGATAGCTTTAGTTATTGAAATAGTCATGTATGATAACTTGAGTTATTCAAATCGTTACACGTGGCAATGAATATTCGACAAATTTAAATATATCGACAAGTTCAACACAGATATCTCAAATTGTTTCAATAAAAAATTTTTAAATCTTATTCTTAAATTTCACCGAGAAGGTTTCATTAATTCGCAGATATTTTAATAGTTGTACGGGCAACTGGAGTTATTCAAATTGTCAGATTTTGTTTGATCGTTTTAAATAATATATTGATATTACATCCATCTTAAATAAGTTATGCGGCTTATATTGCTAATATCGTTATCGAAAATTCATTGAGATAATTTTGTATATTCTGAATATTTTAATAGTTGATGGAGCAAATGGAGTTATTCAATTCGTCAGACATGGTATTTAAGACTTTCTTAATTACATATAAGAGCCTTTCAAGTATATATCTTTATTAGTTTAATCGGTTCATATTGCGATTATCGTTTTTGAAAATTCATTAAGATGATTTATAGTTGAATAACGAAAAAATAATAGTTCAAGGACAAATGGAGTTATTCAAATCGTCAGACGTGAAGTCAGATACTCTTAAAATTCGAATAATGCAGAACGTGCCTATGTTTATTAATTACGCAGCAAGGATTGCAATTTCATGAGGATTTCACACAATCACAGAATACTTTATTTTTTAAATGGAACATTTTGAATTTTCAATGGTGTTTAATCTGAATATTCTGAATTATCTTAAAGTTTCAGCATAGGCACATCGCACATAGGCACATAAGCCATAGTGTCTCATTTAGTTATATTATGTCTGACGGGATTGATTTCCAGTTAGTTTTTTTCAGGTTGGGTTTGTGAAACGATTGACAGTCTTATTGGTAGAATTTTTAATTAATATTTGACATATTACATATATAGTACCTAAAGGAAATACAAAATATTTTTTTTTTTTTTTGAAATATACCAACACACTGGGTATTGACATGACAAATATTTGCACAGCTGGAAAGATTTGATGCTATATGTATGTAGGTGTTATAATTATTTAAACTGGTTTCTATAAATGCTTCACCCTCTTTGACAAAGCTCCTCATCTTAATAATTATTCAAATTGATTCGAAAACGGTGTTCATAAAATATGTACATGTACATTATGAAATGGCTTTGTTTTAGCAATATTATGAATACACCTCTTTAATTTAATCTTGTTTATTCATAGACCGGAGGATTAGCTCCGTATTAATATTTCAGGAGATCAAAGTGGCCTCCTAAGTCTTGTTGTATTATGCCGAAATAATTATTAATGGAGGATTTTCGTTCGTACAGTTTATCAAATCTTTAGTTCATTCTAATCTATTCTATTTAATAATGTAAGCGGTCTACGAGTATTGGGCACAGTTATAGTGATGAATGTCATGTGATTTTTATATCATAATAATAATGAAACTTATAGGAAATTTTATAATTTTATTTTGTTCTGAGACATTGGCCTAGAATGGTGCTTCCATTTTTTTCTGTTATCATTGTTTTCTGGTGTAACGCTGAATAATGCAAAATAAACAAGGCAAAATATCATATTGAGGTTCACAACTTATTCTGAATGTAGCCTTTATATATAAGACGAGACTGGTGTGTGTATACATGTTTGTGTCGTACTTCTTTTCTTAATGTACCTTTATGATATTCCTAATAAACTCTAATATTGATTGAACAGACCTTCTGGAAATTATTAACTTCAACATACCAATCAGACGAACATGGCACACCTCAACGTTCTTTTTAGACAAAAAGAAAACACTAATGCCGCTCAGAATTCGCCATTCTACCGATGCCTTACCACATATAATTATTTGGAAAGGATCAGGTCCGTGGACATATCCTGTATGTCCAGGACCCTTTTCAGGAGCCACATTAGACAGGAATAATTAATTGCTTTGTTACCAGCAGTGAGTACATGCAACATGAAATGAAAGGTGGGCTGATTAAGTTACAATTACTAATGTTATTACTCTTGTTAATTATAATTGTTTAAAAAAATAAGTAAAAACTACTTTATAAATAAACTTGTATTTTTGTTTGTCTATAAATATTGTTTTCAATTTCATATGTTTAGTTGTAATAGGAAAATGTATATGTACCCTCAAACAACTAAATTTACATGTCTTCCAATTAAATACCTGAAAATTACAAACGAGACTAATAATTAATTCTATCGATTTTCATCTCACAGAATGTAGTATACAAAGAAACTCAGCGTAGTCGACATCTTCTGCTTTCATCTTCAAATGTGTTGTATTAAAATCACATGTTTTATTAATAACTTTATAGTATATATTATGTATTATTTAAATAATAGCAGTTTGATTCACGTCTGCTTTCACAACGCTCTACTGCGTATGCGTAAAAGTAACAGGAAATATACGGATTAATACTCCTGGTTAAATAATTACTTGACATTGGTACCTTCCATAGTCTTAAGATATTTTGCATAAAAAACCTAATCGATGGTAACGATGCCGTTCCATTCACAACTAACAGAGTCTATTAAAATCTGTAAATCCAGTAACGTAATTCATCTTAAATCCACTCGGAGTGGCTATAATCTCAGTGTTAGTGATTGGGTTTATTTCAACTTAAAGGTTAATTACTATATTGCTCTTCCAGCAGCTGTATCACATCAGATTTTGAATTAAAAAATACTGTGGACCTTTCTGATAGAATACGCATACAAATCATTTATGTAATTGCAGCTTCCGTGAAGGTCTTGGTGTATTGGCTTGGCGTTGTCGTACTAAATATCTAATCATTTTTATCGATAGAAACAACGTAGGTATAGTATCCAAATCTTGCATGTTTTTTAATAAATGAAGTTCAATGAACTTAAAATATTAAATAGAAGAGATTGGTACATCCACTATTTATTTAATGTTTATCACACGCTTCAAGGTCAAGGAAAAGAAGAAGAAGACACGCTTCAGTCTGTACCCTCATAAAGAAGGGATTGGTTGATTCCCGAAATATGTGTTATGAAAAAAAAAACTTAAATAAATGGTACTGCCTCCCTGACCAGCCGGCTGGTTAAAAAATATTTGACCAACACCAATTTAGTTATTTAATTTTAATATTTTAGTTACTTTTTTAATATATAATGCAACTGGCTCACGCCAGTCGCAATTATAACTATAAACAAACCTAACCAACCTATTTTTACCGAAATTTTGTAGGTTAGGTTTAAAAAATCGGTGTACATCCTATGCTATCCTGGCTGGTCAGGGAGGCAGTTCCTAAATAAATAGTGCAATTATACAAAGTACCAGTGTGCTGTATATGTATAATATTTTGAATAGTGAATTTCCCAAAGTAGAAGCCTACACATTTGATAATTTAGAAGCCATTTTAAAATTCATAAATGTAATACCTACAATACTAGACTGATAAAAAATAATTACATTTATATGGGAATAAAAAAATTCAATTGCCTCCCAGATGAAATAAAACAGATAAATGATTTTAAAAGGTTCAAACAAAGACTGAAAAAAACATTTCACAATCTAAACTGGTGTATTTAACGATGTATGTATTGATATGACCAAAATTGTTTGGAATTGCCCGTTTTCTCTTGTTTTTTTTATGCATGTTTGTTTATTTTGTGCTTAGCTTTTTTTCACCATTGTATAACTCAGTATTTATTGTATTATCTAATGTCTAATGATTCCTTCATCAAGCACAAGGTTTTAACATTTTTGGTGAGGTAGTGCAACAATTTTATTATAAAAAATATCATAAGTATCTTATAAATTAATTTGCAATGTTGTTTAACAAAAAATATGTTAAATACATAAAATAAAAATAAATACGCTCTTTTAATTTTGTTTACACTGACAGCGTTTACTATGTAGAATTCCATTTTTAAAATAAATTAAACACTTGTTTTTCTTTCTACATTTATTTTTACTCTCCAGAACGACCGTTTCGCCTGGTGAAGGCCTTTTCAACTGGTCCAGTTGAAAAGGCCTTCACCAGGCGAAACGGTCGTTCTGGAGAGTAAAAATAAATGTAGAAAGAAAAACAAGTGTTTAATTTATTTTAAAAATAAATAAATTAACTTGGAACTTAATAATTTCGCATTGTATGTAATACCTATTTGAAATCCAAAACTAATTTATTTCTTTCTGCTGTAAAATAACAATCTAATTTTGCTCAGATGCGTTTGTTTCAGGCAACTTATTGCAATATATTTTAGAAATGAGACGAAATTGCAGACATTTAATATTCAAAAAGATTGTACCGCAATTAAACTGTGTGGTCACTTGATTTGAAACGTCTGCTACGAAACAGTAGTAGATCAATTTTCAGTTTTGAAACTAATTTTGACAAAATCACGTCAAGTTTTTATTTTATTCACGGCAATGATATTGTAGAACTACATCTTGGGGTTTTGTTAAACAAAATATTTATTCATTAATTTATTTATTTATCTTTTTGTTCACAATATAAACAAATATATTGCACACTGGCGGACTTATTGCAATTAGGAAATTTCTTACAACCAACCAGATTACAATGAGGTGTAATAATTACGCAATAAGAATTATAATTATGTTACGATGAATTGTACAACATAATATATCAGGCCCCAAGTATCTCAACGCACATGAAAGTACTTAGGCTGAGATGGGCTGGACATGTACAACGAATGCCAACCTCATGGGTGCCGAAACGAATCATGACTGGACACCCGGGTGGGAGAGAAGAAGGGTAGGAAGACCAGTGCTGCGGTGGGAAGACGAGGTCAGAAAGGATGCGGCTCAGCTTTTCTAGGAGAGCAGCTGAAAAGTGGCAGCAGAGGACAGGATGGGATGGAGGCGAAATTTAACGGATGTCAAGGCTCGATTTGGGCTGTAGCGCCATCGAAGAAGAAGAAGAACCAGATTACAAAGATAACAATGCATGAAAAAATATTGATACTGATAAGTGTTCCACAAAGAATTTGGATTAGGGTAGTATAGGTTAATAAGGTTCATTTCGTCGGGAAAAGTGCTTTGTCAGCTTTTGTACACCTACAAACAAAGCAGGGGGACAAGTCTGGTCAACTGGCGAAATCAAAACCATCCATGTTTACCCATATCATAGAAATGATTATGTTATGGAGTTTTATAATATCTTGAGATGTTATAGAACTCCAAAAGATAATTATATCCATGATATGGGTAAACATGGATGGTTTTCATTTCGCCAGTTAACCAGGCGGGCAAGTCTGATCAATCGACGAAATCAAAACCCTCATGATTACCCATATCATGGATATAATTATCATGTGAAGTTCTATAACATCTTAAGATATTATATAACTCGAAATAATAAATATATCCATGATATCGGTAATCGTGAGGGTTTTGATTTCGCCGGTTGACCTGGGGGCAAGTCTGGTTCAATCTGCGAAATCAAAACCCTCGTGATTACCCATATCATGGAAATAATTATTATATGGAGTTCTACAATATCTTTAGATTTCATAGAACTCCATACGATAATTATATACATGATATGGGTAATCACTAGGCTTTTGATTTCGCCGGTCGAACCAGACTTGCCACCCAGACCTACCCCCAGAAATGTACATACATAGTATTCTGTCCTAAGGCAAGTAGGTTCACGGATAATTGCCGAATACATTATGAAAGCAATTACGTCCCGTATGAGCCCTTACAACAGTTAAATATATTTACATTATCAAAACGGCTTTGTCATGATATATTATTACTTCTGCGAGAAAATACGAAAGTGTAGGTACCTCCTTTGTCAACTTACATTGTAACAGCCTTTTTTACCCAAACTGTAAGTGGAGCACCAAGAAATTAAAGACTAGAAAAATTCGTTTGAAAATTCGTTAAAACGAAGTTTAATGCATTTGTTTATCATGCATACTATTACGCTGTTCTAATAGGTTGTTCATAAAGACAGATATTGTATTTTTTCACGGCCATTTTGACCCTATATTTTGACGGGTGATAAAGCAGACAAAACTAGTTTGTGATAAAGTTCGTTTGATTTTGCGCATTAGGTTTTGTTTTTTATGTAGTAATCTATCAAGAAATGGAAAGCCGAAAGAAACATTTTCGTCAAATTTTCCCCTTTTTTATGTTCCAAATATTTACATATGAATCAACTTTATTACTTTAATGAATATTTTAAGAATCAACTCGACACATTTTCAACTATTGCATTTTTAGAGATAATTTTGTTTAAATAATAGTGAGTTTATTTAAAATAAATTATCTGTGATTTGAACAAAAATAAGCTGATTGAAATAAATCATTTTATTCCGCAAAAACGGTCCGCCGTTTACAATAACGCTTTATTGCTCTTTTTGATTTCGTAGTAGTTAAACTTCGTTAAAGCCGTATTCGCTGCGATGAAATTGGACACGTGTTTAGGTAGGTACCTACCAACACATGTCCTACCGTAGAGAACAATAATATATTATATTAGAAGTGTAATATGGCCCTATGTATGTTGGTCGCAACTCACGAACACAATGTTAGCAAATCCTCCAAAGTTGAGTTTTTTGCGCGCCACAGTCGTGAACACACTCGTTCCTCGACAATTCACTATGACAAATGGATTTTCGGATCTGGAGCGATTACAAGTGCGGTGTAAGTTGTTGACCGCGACGGCCTTAAGCTCGGGCTGGGCCTAGGGTTTTTTTCGCCCTTTCCCAAAGGCGGGCCTTATGAGACATACACGACCAACAACAAATGAGTATGTATGTAAACAAGAATGATTGTAAGGAGCCAATCAGCGTATATAAACAGTTTGAAAACGAAACAAACATATATATTGCTTTGAATAACTATAAAAATAAAATAATCAAAAAATAAAAATTGAGGACACCCTTCTCAAAGTTTTCTTCACGTTGAATTCAAGAACAAGTCAAGTTAAAGAAAACTGTTATCGTTTTAATAACGATCCAAGTAACGCCTGAGTAACATGAAACATTAATTATCGACGAAGTTTTTATTTGGTAGAATTCCATTATAAGTTTTATCTATAATTAAAAGTAAAAACTTTTTGACTCTACATTAATTTTTTATTCTGCGCGATAGGCCTATTTCGCCTTGTTAGGCCCTAGTTAATGCCATAACAAGGCGAAATAGGTCTATCGCGCAGAATAAAAAATTAATGTAGAATCAAAAAGTCTTTACTTTTAATTATCGATAAAACATGTATAGCAGTCACAATTAATAATAATGAACACTTCCTTGCACCCTGCGCAAGTGGCGAGTTTATTGCCGTATGGCAATTTCTTCCAACCAACCAATGTTTCCAGCCCAGAGAAGCAAAATAATTGAGAAATAATTTTAAATAAATTTCTCCTCTGCTGGGAATCGATCTCAGGACGCCCGCACAGAAACCGATCGGCTTACCAACTGTGCCACGGCGGTCGGCAATTCAACTTTAGGATTTTATCGATAGGAAGTTAAAAAGAGTGTAAAAATGACGTAAATAGTTGTTCATACATTATTTCAATTTTTATTTCTATTTGTAATATAAATACTAACACAAAAGATTTTTAATGTACCTACCTTTTTTTCAATGAATATGTCCTTGTTAAACAAGTACATATACATCTTCCTACGTTCCCTAAAACAAGCATAAATGCTTGTGCTATAGGTAAATGAAATCGGTCGAGACAGGATTCGAACTCGCGACAACTGGATTACAGGCCAGCGCGCTAACCGCTTTGCCATCGACCCATCTACATATGATTCAAGATCAATATAATAGCGCTGATGAACATAGCAGTGTTCAGTTTTGAGGACTAAGGACATGAAGAGATAATCCATTGAATTTTTAAAGAAGAAATTATTGTTACACTTCAGAGCGAGATGTAGTAGGTATATTATGTGAAGTTCAAAATTAATTACACTTTCAAATTCTGTTATACTAGCAGCTTCATGTGTCGTGATGATATGAATGAATCATTTTTTTATTAACCTATTCATTTTCTACAAAATTATTCATTACCTTCACACCTTACAACATTGAACTGGTAGATAATATACATTTGAATGCGAAGGTTAAATGGACAATGGCGATCTTCAAATCCTCGACCAGCCGTTTCATTCAATCTAAATATATTACAAATTTCATTCAAGACTGAGGCCTTCCTAGGAAATATGATTTCATTCATAGATAGATTCTAGAGGTCTCTGATTTTTATGGACATACGCGTATACGCGATGAAAAAAATCAGGACAAAAAGGGAGTTTGAACCACACGGGCCATTGTGTTCGGTGTCACTCCAGATATATATTGACATCCTTGTGCCGAATAGGGGTAGCTATTGTACTGGCCAGGGTTACCATACGTCCCGTGGACACGGGACTGACCCTGTATGTGGTATTTCCACATGTCCCGTTATTCGACAATTTTGACAAAATACGAAAATGCGTCGATAATGCGAAAACGAACTGTCCTTAACAGAGGCGCAAGATTTAATGTGTTTTCAAGACTAAATGATGATGGAAAACCTATTACCCATCCTAGAGTAAAAGGGAATTGTACTTCTATGGCATATATAATTGTACTTCCTATAGTCTCGAGTAGGGAATATAATCCCGCACCAAAACTTTGATCCCGCATGCCTACGGGATTGAGGCCTTCAATCCCGTGTATCTGCGAAATTTGCGAGAATATGAGCTATGTCACAAATCAAAATGTTTTTTTCAATAAATACAATGCAATGAAAAACAACTAAAATTAAAATAAACGTTCATGTGGCTTTGGATTCCCTTGTCAGGAATACCTTACTACTGTTTCTCAATGTCCATTTTATACACGTCACGTCACCCTATCAACAGTCCCTGATGTTTTAACTGTCGATGTGGTCATCCATATTCACTCTTTGAGAACGGAAAAACCGAAGAAGTTTGGTGAAATCGCCAATGTAAACGAAATGTGTGGTTTGTCTGTCACTATGCTTTCATGCTTTGGTGTAGTTAAACGCTTAATTTTTGGCGTTGATGCGTTTTAGGAATCGAAAGTGTAAAACGTCCCCGTATTGGTTCGTGAAAGTTTTGACAACCCTAGTAATAGCGGACAACATATACAGAAGTCTCCGGGGATTATAATCAGCGCTATCCGTTGAAAGCTGGACATTGTTCGGAATGATTTAAAGATCTCCCCAGTCGAAATATGTCGGCCTTAAAATCGGTCCTCTAACGTATCATAAATAATCCAATCCAACTGCGGATCTCTATTGATTAAAGATGGAGAATAAAAGATTTTTTCTGTCGTATGACTTTTGTGATATATTATCTTTCTGCTGCGAAAGAAATAAAATACTTTTGTACATGGTGGATAGCAGTCTCGATAATTAATCGATCACACACAGATACATATTTCTTCAACATTTTACTCTATTAAATGACATTTTTATATAACTAGTTGCATGTAACACATGAGATCCAACTGTCGATAGCGATAGTACGTACCTATAGTTGAAGAAAAAGTACCAAACTATAAACCCATAAATACAAATTATTTAATATTTTAAGATATTTGGTTTTCTATACAACACATGTACCTAGGTAGTCAAGATAGGATAGAATGGAGGTCAGTCCTTTGATCCTACCCAGAATATGAAAACAGCATGATGGTATGTACATATGTATGTTTGGAGATTAGTATCAAACTATTAAGTCTTCTTAGATATTGTGTGTACGCTACTGCCATACAAATTGTATGAAGCAATGCCGTCACTAAATTCAATTTTTATAAAAAACTGTAAAAAAAAAATTGAGATGTGCTAATACAATGTAAATATTTTTTATAGAAAATTAAATTATCTATGTAGTTGGGGTGTTTCGGTTTTTTTCGATATTTTTTGAAAAATTAGAAAAATAGGCAGTTAAACTCATAAATTTAATAATTTCAAAGTATTTTCGTTAACACAGTGTAAGTTCATAGTTATAAATAAAATATTTATAAAAATAAATAAAAAACACACAGTTTTAATCCACAAATGAGATCTCATTTGTGGATTAAAACTGTGTGTTTTTTATTTGTTTTTATAAATATTTTATTTATACTCATAAATTTATCATAAAAAAATATTTTTCTTAGTAAAAAATGTTTGAGAAACCCTGGAATTATTAAAAAAAATCATTTTGAGATTTTGTATTTGTCTATGTTTATAACAATTTTCAGCGTTCTAACTTTTACAGTTTCTGAGATATATGGAAAAATAAATCAAAATTTCAAAAGTTGATGACCCCTGACACACACACACACACACAGACACACCCTCACACACACACACACACACACACACACACACACACACACACACACATACACACACACACACACAAACACACACACACACACACACACACACACAAACACACACGCACACACACACCCTCACACACACACACAAAACTCACATAAAATGTTCTACTCCGAATTCTGAGTAAATCCATGTATGGGAACATATATGCTGCGAGGCCTCTAGTTGGTGTTATTAACATGCAAAAAGTCCACTACGCCATACAAAATGTTCCTTCGTACACGCATCTTGGCTTAATAATGTCCATTTATTCAGAGAATTGAATTCTCATGAACGAATCGACAGTTGGATTATAATTTATCCGGGTTCGATTTCCGATGGAAACACAGTTTTTAATTGTGTTTTCAATTTGGATCTGTGAGACGGTTAATATCGCAAGTCTCCAGAATGTGGCAACTTGATACTGGATGTATGTTAAATAATTATTTGACATAATACCTGTTAGTTGCCGAGAAACTACAGAACGAGAATTCTTTTCATTTTATAATAGGTCGGCTTACATTGATAGAACATTAATCAGAAAACATTTTTTTTACCGTTAATAATAAATATTTTTCATTAATTGCAAGCGTCAAATATGGTATTATACTTCAAATAGTAGGTAATTAAAATATTCTCCATACATTCTCTTCTTTTTGGGTGCCGTGTCATGCTTTCCTGACGCGTTAGCTATCACTTAGTCAAATGCCTCTCTATTTCGGGCTGTATCAGCTTTCCGACGACGCAGCGGTCTAAATACCTGTCTAGGCTCGAATGCTTCGGAGGCACTCCATGTACTTCATACTTTAAATACCTATTATAAGATCTTTTATACCCTAAAATATTGAGATGGAGACCTTGGGAAAGACCTTGGGAAAGTAAGAGAGGCGTCGGAAGACCGCAAAAAAGATGGTCTGACGACATAGTCGCTGTGGGGGGTAGAAATTGGCTGCAAGCAGCAAACGATAGAAGGAAGTGGAAGAATATGGAAGAGGCCTATATCCAGCAGTGGAAGACAGAGGGCTGAAGAAGAAGAAGAAGAAGAAGATCTTTTATGTACTCTCCACTCCAAGTTAACAGTCGCATTATGGTTTTCTTATTTCTTAATTCTATTTTTAACTGCATATTCAATTTAGTTATATTTCAAAAAAAAAAATTAAATTTGTCAAATGTATATTCCATACATATTCGAAAGATAGTTTCAAAAAGAAATTGTCAACATCCAACAGAAACAGTTCGTACGAATATAATTAAACGTATGTATATATGCGTATATATGCGATTTTTTAGGTGACTTAAAAAAGTAAATATATTTATTTTTATAATTTATGTACATGTGCACAAATGCGGGCTTATTGCCATAAAGCAATTTCTTCCAATCAAACCGAGCCACGTGATGTCTCTAAACTTAAATAAGTACAATAGAGGGTATTTATTGAGATATAAAGAAAAAAAATACAGAGAGAAAAAATAATAGCATTTATCATAACAATGAGGAGGGTGCGGAAGGATAAAGAAGGAATATTTAGGAACTATTTAAGTTTTTTTTTATTTTATCTTTAAATATTCAGGCGACGTTACTTTATCACTTAGGCTATTCTAGTCTAGCTGATTGTACTTGAAAAGACGATCTGAATGTAGATCAATATATTTTTACAAAAAAAAAGTTCATGAGTCATCCTTTTAAGTTAATCAGAGATTGAATTCATCATAAATGAGAAGTTAATCGTAAGATCAAGTTATTTTCGTTCACAGCAATTAAAATTAAGAAAGCATTCAATATTTTAACAATTATTTTTGTTTAATTGACCGCAGTTAGTTAGCTTTATACAATTCATAATTAAGATAGGTACTTAAAGAGGGATGGAAATAAGAGAAATGTTAAAAATAATATTTTTTTATATTTTATGACAGATTTTTAACATCTCAATAGAGGGGAATTTGGAAAATTATAGGAGAACCAAGGATCTCAAGGCACCTACAGTGCTTACGACCTTTCATCGGCTGGTTTACGTGATAACTTTGTGCGCTAGCGCAACGTTCACCAATAAATTATGCCTTCTTATTGAGTTCCCTATCAATCCAATATTTGAATCTACTGAGAAATTGAAAAATTGGTTTGTTAACAATGAATGCAACAGTCCTCATGTATGAGGTTACAATGCTTTCGCACAGATGTCACCCCTGAACCACGCCTAAATTAAAAGTTTATTTTTGGCTTGTTTATGTGGTCATAAGAAAGCATAATTGGTGAACGTTGCGCAAGCGCATAAAGTGATCACGTAACAGATCGTAAGCCCTGTTTTCCAACTGCGTCTCTATTGAGTTGTTAAAAAAATTTCATAAAATATCATCGTACCTACATGAAACAGCAAACATATTTTTATAATTTTAGCTTTCTTGTGTTAAATTAAGAAATTATAACAAGTAAAAGACATTAGGTATGTCGTTGCCAGTATATATTTTTGTAATTTTATTTTATTTATCTGCAAAAGTAAGTTATTGTATTACGGTAATCTATTCCAATCAAAGATAAAATTGCTGAAGTTGAATAAATAATATGTAATGTTCAGCGGATCAAAGAGAAAATCTGTTATTTTAATGAAATATAAATAATTTTGTTTTAAGATATAACGGTGAATTCCGGTCGGCCTTCGTGACTCAGTTGATAAGGTATCTGACTGCTGATCCAAAGGTCCCGGGTTCTAATACCGGTGTAGACACAGTTTTTAATTGTGTTTTCAGTCTGAATCTGTGAGACAATATCGTAAGTCTCCAGAATGTGTCAACTTGTTATTGGGTACCTATGTGTTAAATTAATATTTGACAATGTACCTGTTAGTTGGCCGAGAAGTAATAAATATGTATTATTGAAAGTATATTGAGACAATTTCAATCAGACTTTAAATTGAAACCATTCAAAATAGATTTTGATGTGATAGATGATATCTAGTAATAATTTAGAAAGTATGTAGGTACATAAACATCTTAAATTTTAATATAATTTTAGAATACCTACAAATAAAAAAATGTTTCGTTTATCTTCAAAACGCTACAGGTAACAAATTCGTCCATGTAATTTGACTATTTGTAAAATTATGATGTCAACCTTTCATTAAATTTCATCTACCTATTACTTACCATCTCCTTTATTTGGTTAACCCAATTGTAAATTGTTGCACGTATGAATTTAGTTTGTCAATATGTAGTTAAATTTACAATAATTATGTTAGTGTATATTCCTTCGAAAAGGTAAAATTTTGCTTACAGCTTACATAATATTGTATGAGTGAGGTAAGCGAAAATACGATCGAGTTTAAAATGTGAGTGTGTTGAGCTTCTAAATATTCGAAATTTATACAATTCGAATATCAACTATTCATTATTGTTTTATATGCATTGTTTTCTGTTTTAATATCATAAACAAATCATTATGATTGCAGAGTAGCCATAGCAATTCTAAACTAGTACTGCCTCAGAACAGACTTACTTACTATTTAAAATACGAGTTTAATCCAATGCTAAGTCAGTTTCAGCCATACAAAAAAACTGGGTAAGTATCAGCTTAAACACAAATTGCTAATAGTAAGTAAGACCAACTATATCTTGCGAGGTAGTAAAATTTCCAAATGTATGAAAAAAAAACAAAATAATACAAACAAAGTCTGGTTCAATCGGCGAAATCAAAACCCTCGTGATTACCCATATCATGGATATAATTATTAGGGTAATCACTAGGGTTTTGATTTCGCCGGTCGAACCAGACTTGCTCCCCTGATTTGGAAAATAAAAAATAAGTATTTGGATTGTATATTATTCGAATATTGCACAGAGCACCTCGCGGGGCTATCGGCAGTTGAGCCCTAGTAAAAAAATATATTTGGATTGAATATTATTCGAATATTATACAGAGCAACTCGCGGGGTTATCGGCATTTGTGCCCTAATAATGAATTGTATTTGGATTGAATATTATTCGAATATTGTACAGAGCAACGCGCGGGGCTATCGGCAGTTGTGTCCTATTAAAAATACTATTCGAATAATAAGTGTCGACCTAATTGAAAATTGTGTACCTACATTAAAAACAGACGAACGAAAATTCGAATATCCGATTTGAACGCTATACGCTAGTGTGTAGTGTGTTGTTATATTGTAATTACAACTCCGCGTTCAATTAAACTTTATGTGACAGATGTACAGAGCACCGGCTTATTGTTCTTAATTGTTAATTTCCATTTTACACACTGGAAAATTTAAACCAAAAATGTTAAATATTCAAACCAAGTTATAAAATAATTGTGGAATTTATCTCCAGAGGAATAAAGATGGACACGAATTCGTATGAAACATCGTTTGAAGTAAATAAATATACATTGAAATTTTAAACACTGTTTCTAAAAGAAGTGTTAATTTAGTTAATTTTGTGGATATCTTTTCATAAACGGGTTCAGTTCCTGGTAGAGACACAAGTTATTATTGTGTTTTTCATCTAGATTTGATTTTTTTATTAGGTATTCTAAATGCCCTTTGTAAAATAGCGAGCTATATTTGTATTGTTAGGAGCATGAAAAACTATGTTTAAGTTGTTAAGATTATGGAAAAATGTGTATATTATAAGGGATATCGAAAGTCATGTTGGTATTTTAAGGAGTATGAACAACTATGCTTGTATTGAAAGGAGTAAGAGAAGATGTGTGTGTTATAAAGAGTACGGGAAGCTATATTTTGTACTATTAACATTAAGAAAAACTATGTTTGTACTTACATATATACTCTAAGGTCTCTAAGAGCTCTATCTTTCCACATATCTCTGTTCTCCCCCAGCCTCGTCATCTCTTGGTAGCTGCTTATACAGCGCACATCACTATTCACCTGGTCCATATACATAAGTGTCTCTGGGGTTATGATTGTGTGTTATATTTGTATTGTAAAAATACAGATAGCTACATACGTGTGTATTGTCAGAAGCATAGGAAGTTATGTTTGTATTGTAAGGAGTATGGAAAGCTATGTATTTTGTATTGTGAGGAGTATGGAAAGCTATGCATGTTTGTAATGTTTGGAGTATGGGAAGTTAGATATATGTATGTATGCTTATTTTATACGGAGTATGGAAAACTTTGTATTAAATCAATGTGGAAATCTAATGTAAATTCAGAACATTTACTTGCATATTCCTACATAGTACATACATGTTATAAATTAATTAATTTTTCTTCTTTTGTTTCAGTTCGTGTTAGAATCCTTGTTTGACAGTTCAGTCAGGTTGTGAAGTTTTCCAGAAGACCCAATTTACTACTTTTACGAGTGTTTGGTGAGTTAACGCCATCTTTAATATTTATTTGTAAACTTATACGAATGATATTATTATTTCGGATTAAGGTCTACAGTACCGAACAGTTTCAATTTAGGTTCCCGGTATTACGTTATAATATATTCATCTTACTTTAAATTTAGATGAAGCCATTGTCAAATAATACGCAGATACGAAACAGAGTCGGAGCAAGAGAATTGGTTTTTGGAGCAATTGCTTAAGTCACATAAACTGAAAACAATTATACAGTTATTGCGTTAATAGAATAGGAATTCTTTTAAATTATCAAATAAAATGAGACCTTAATAATGCTGTGTAGTTTCGGATATAATGCTCGGTCGTAAAGAATTTAATTCAAAGTTCCATGAGCCATCAGTAATTTACTTACAGCTAGTTCTCTTCTCTCCAGTTCTGGATATAGATCTCTCCAAAATTCTTTCCGATCTCGAGCTACACGAACCCACTGCTTACCCGTCATTTGCACAATATCGTCAGCTCATCTCCTCTGGGGTCTTCCACAGTCCTTTGTCCCCACACGGCCTCCATACATGAATTCTAGAAGTCCATCTGCCATCCTCACGCCTTGCCATATTATGACCAGGTCGACGATTTGTATTTTTTGTCGGATGATTACCTACATTTCTTATTTTGTCTCTCAAGGTAATGTTTAGCAATTGTTTTCCATGTGATGCTCTACACTATGCTGGGCCGCACAATTTTTTTTCCAATCCACTGAAGACAGGGGTCTCAATACTTACATATTTGCTTATTTGGCGTTCACCTATTTATTCAGTTGCAGCCGATTACAGTTCGTAAGCCCTGTAGGTGCTTTGATTTCTCGGTTCTCCTATAATATTTCAACTTCGTCTCTATATAGATATCAAAAATTTGTCATCCAAATATCCAGCTATGTTTTTTCATGAACAGGAGGTAGGTGCTGTTTTAACATTTTATAAATTTTCGTGTGCCCCTATTTTTGTCAATTCCCCTTTTTCATCGCCCTGAAAACTGACTTATTTTATCATTTTGGTGAGTTTCAGCGTTTGTTTCAGGCCTAAAACATCTCGCAACGACACTGGTGGGAACAAATGTATTCATTCCACTAATTGGGAAATATGAGTCAACATTATGAGTTATTGAATAACATAATACATCAATAAAATTATTTATTTATTAACGAATGTAATTACTAAATGATTTTATCGTCTGTTTTGCCATCGTGAGTGATGTATTAATTCGGCTTAGCACTGATTGAAACTTAATGTTTGATAATCTCATTCACATTGAAACCAAGTTGATGAAATTTGTTAATTAATGTAGCGGAATCACAAATGGGTATTGTCATTTGGACCAATGGTTCTTAAACTGGTTCCTACAGATCTCAAGGAATCCAGAGACACATTTTTATTTTATTTTGTGAACATAGTCTTAAATAAAAGTAATACAAGAATAATTAAGTGTGAGATATGTGAATGAAAGAGATAGCATGTCCTTAGTGTAAAAGTATATATTGTCCGGACGAGCGAACGACGCGTCATTCTCCGCCCCGCGGTACCATTGTTATTACCTCCATTATTGTGTTGTTTATAGTATTGACCTTGACTTACATTGTAAAAGTATATCGTATCGTATTCAATAAATTGTATCAAGAAGATTATATCTTTTAATCTATACGATAATCAAATAGTGCCACCCCATGTACAAGATACTGTATTAAGTACTTAATTAGATGACCAATTAAGTTTACAGAAATAGTTACTTGTATGTATGTAAATTCTAATGGCAGATGTATAGGGAGAGACATGGGAAGGATATTAGGAATTGGACGGAAAGAAAAAGCGGAGAGCTTGCGAAGACACTACTCACCAGAAGCCGCCGAGGCATCATTAGGGTTGCGCAAAACAATTTTTTTTTGCGGTGTGCTAACCGTCACCCACTCAGGATATTTGACGATAACTATAATATACGTACATATTTATGTACAGATAAAGAAAATTTACAATATTTAGTCGATTCGCGAAATGTATATTATGAAAAATATTTAAGAAACTATATAGGTACCCGTCGGAAAACCTGTCTGAAAAAACAATTCAACCTACTTGATGTTAGGCAACTTGGTATTTTGTATACGAATAATAATTTTACACTATTGGACAAATCATATATAACACAATACGTCGACATGACTTTCTAACACATTTGACACGTACTACTCATAATAAATTACTAAAGATATCTTACTCATAAATATTTAATATTATTAATAACGATCTACTACCCTCCACATACACACACACAAAATCATTTCAAGAGTTTGGTAACACTTTGGCTAATGAATAAGGGCAGACAGGGATCGGAAACAGCACTAATACATATTCCAAGTTAAATTTACACACATATTTAAGTATCTTAATTCTCTTTCAAATGCACTATAAATAAATTATATTACTTATTGAAATCTTAATAATGTCATCTCCATATATGTGGTATATTAAACCAATAAATAAAAATGCAAATTTAAAACGCCTTTTATTACAATCCAATAGTTTCAAATAATACCATAATTATTATATTATCTTAATTGTTCGCGTAAATTAAATACAATATCTAATAAAAGAGACATACAAACATAACAATAATTAATCGGTTTTTAACATTTTGTTTACTCTATCAAGTAGGTAATATACGAAATCACTATAAT
This sequence comes from Molanna angustata, assembly GCA_963576475.1. Classification (NCBI taxonomy): domain Eukaryota; kingdom Metazoa; phylum Arthropoda; class Insecta; order Trichoptera; family Molannidae; genus Molanna; species Molanna angustata. Next base: position 12,178,360 of record OY754982.1, read on the forward strand.
GTTCAGATAGGGCCGCCGTGTATGAATTGGGATGAAGGTAAAATGTATAAAACACATATTTCCTGAAAAGTGGGTGGAAATTCGAAATATACGGCCGCAACCAAAACGAATCCTCGAATTATTATTCAGATAAATTTTTCATTTTTACATACGACTAGGTGAATATTTCATATAAAAAAATATAAAAAACAAAAATGTTTTGGTATCAAAATATTATATTTGAACGTTGGATAATGTACGAGTATGTATGTATGAAAGGCGTTTTTGTATTGCGAAATATATACAGCAGTGTTTTGAAAGAGTTATTAGCAAAGATTAGGTATATTATTTTTTTAGCTCTTATACCCGTCATTTTGGAGATATCCCGGGAAAACTTATTAACAAGCAATTTAGTCAATTGCCAAAATTGCAATCACTTCCAACCTTCCGAAGCATTTTGAATCATTAATAAATTCACTGCAATAGTATCTAAAACATAGAAAAAAAACGCAACGTGGCAATAAACGGTTGTATGTGGAAAAGTAATCAGCTCTAAATTTATGGACATGACGTATAGAGGAGACAAGAAAAAACAACGTAAATGATAAAACCAAAGAGAAGAAATTAAGGGTTGTCTATGGAAAACTAATCAGCTCTAAGTCTATGCACTTTACACATATGATGTAAATATGAAGTGGGTCGGACTTTAGTTAAGGCTATACAGAGTACACAAAAAGTATACGCTGAAAGGCGTTCTATACGTGGTATACCCCGTATACGCGATGTAAGCAAACACATCACGACAAAATCGTTGTATGCATTCTCTACTACATGATACACGTTGGGAAATTGATATATTTAAAATATGTGAAATCATGCCTCTCCACTATTCCAAAGGAGTGGAATGTAAAAACCCATGAAAATAAGAAATGAGTGAAAAATATATAATGACGATTATACAAAAATGGGTGACAGGAAAATTATTCAAAAAACAATTATTCCAATGCTCAATTTTACGAAAATCAATTTTACGAATGACAATTATTCGAATCACATTTTTTCGAAAAACAATTTTCCGAACACACAATTATCAGAAATTACAATTATTCGATTTTTTATGACGTCATGTTGGTAGTATTGTGAGAGGAATAAACCATAGATTTTTACTATAATATACCAGATGTCGTAGTTTGCAAATTTTGTATGAAACGAAGCGAGGCATTTTTCCGGGGGATTTTTGACGTTTTAGTACATTTTTTTCCATAGAGAATAACGACTAATGTGAATTGTTTTCGGATTTATTTGTCATTGAAAACACTTTGTTTATTTAGATTTAGAGAAAAGTACTACTACGGAGTACTACATCTGCATAGTATATTACGTATAATAAAAATCTATGGAATAAACAACATGGCGACGTACCGCGCTGTCAAACATCAGTTATAAAAAATGTGCAAGCATACGTACCCAACAATAATACAACAAGTAATAATAGTCTTCACCGAATATATTTTACTGGCAACAAATATGTCAAAAAAGGCAACATATTGACACAAAAATATATTTAATTCGGTCAATTGGTTTTCCAACAAATGTTAGTTCGAATAATTTGCTTTCGGACAATTGTCATTCTGATAACTGATTTTCGAAAAATTGTTATTCGTGCAATTGTGCATTCGAACAATTGTGTTTCGAAGAATTTTCATGTAATCACAAAAATGTACGGCTTTTATTGGATATTTGAATTTAATTGCTTTAGATGGATGGTGGTAGAGCGGATAGCGCACTGTGTTTGTAATCCAGTGGTCGCGAGTTCAAATCCTGTCACGACCGATTTCGTTTACCAAGCACAAGAAGTATTTATGCTTCTTTTAGGGAGTGTGTATGTACTTATTAGAAGTTCATATTCATTAATTTTTTTTTAAATATAATATTTTTTATGAACTCGATGTTGGTAAAAAATGTAATGTGTAATTTTGAACTTCGATTATTAATTTGTCCATCGCCTAGCTTTTAAGTAGTCACGTAAACAAAAAAATATATTAATGGATCTCCTTAAATTGTTTTCTATGTTCAGTTAAAAGTGGCAGGGTTCTAGAAGAACTAATTATCTACTTGAGTCCTATGATAATTTCTTTTGTTACCCTTTCTTCTCGTGTATTTTCCTTAACCTTTACCCCATCTCATAAATATTCTTTAACTCTTTATGTAAATTTGAGTATCTTTAAGACCCCAAAGATACATCAATCCTCATACTTATATAATTGGACGATTTTTCTAAGGGGCAAAGAACTTTTCCAAAACAAATTTCATGCACCAGTTCTTGGCACATAATCCTAGTAAAATATTATATGTGGTACGAAGAAAATTAATTAACAATTGTTTCCACAAAAAATCTAATATTGATTATACATTTCTTGTTCAGTCATGTTTTTTACCTCAAAAATATTTCAACTAATAACCACTAAAAGACTGAATACCATTGATTACATAGGGTTCAATGGTGAAAATATGATATTTTAAACCGCCAAATACACTACGAAGTTTCATATTAGTAAAGGTAACTATTGCGTGCTAATGAAGATAGGTTATAATTAAGGTACCTGAATCAAATGATCAGAAAACAAAATTGGATGATAGTAAATTTTAATATTCTTTTTAAGGGATTTTATGCTATATTTCAAAATTGTGTAGCGATAATTCTGTAAAGAAATGTTTCAGATGGTATTATCTTAGAAACACTGGTTATCATATTAATTGATGAATTTAGTTTCAAATTTAGTTTATATGCACCCTTAATGCAAAATGATTGTATTTCATCAAATCGTCATTTAACAAAATCAAATTTCTATAAAAGAAATCAAATGATTGTATAAATAAAATTATTATACCTACAAGGACAAAGTAATTTAATTATACTTTTATATTCGTTAAAACAATATAAAAGTATAATTAAAATACTTTGTTCTTTGTATAAAAAATCTATAATATATATTACATTATCAAAAACGAGTACCTGTTTTGACTCACCTTTAAATATCGCATTGTGTTAATTATCATATTATTTTATTGCAAAAGTACCTAGTATTAGGGAAAAAAATGGAGTAGGGAGCAAGAAACGAGGAAACAGGGCAAAACATGTTAGATGATAGTATGTGTTTGTGTGTGGTGTGTGTGCAAGATTGAGTATACGTATAAGATCGTGGAAGAGTAGCAAAATTAAATTTTAAAAAGTGTGAGAAAATTACCTCTGCCTAATCATAAAGATTTTTTTTTTCGAAATTTTGATCTTGACACGTGGAAAATGTATAGATCATCAGTTTCATTTACAACTTTTGTAAAGGTAGTTATACACCTGTGTAACATTACTACCAATATTTGCGTTACATTTATTAAGCCTTGTCCGTCTAACGGGTACATTAAACTGTATGTACATATGTATGTTGTGAAGTTCCTGACACTCAATAAAACCATTATATCAAATCGCGCAGATAAGTGCGCAACATACAATCCGTATGCGTAAGATATGCGTAAAGTATTACAACTATTATAATTAAAATGATTTGGTTATGGCCAACGCTAAAACTCCTCACTACCAAGTCACTCCACAAATTATTCAAATTTTGTATGGAAAACATTCAGCATTTTCATGAAATTAGTGTTAAATTATTTTTGATTAAATATTTTATTATGAAAACTTGATAATTCTTCAATGCTATTTTTTGAAAGTGATGTGCCTTTTTACCTATTGCTTGGGGTCACTGAAATATTTTACAGTTTTAAAAATTGAGAAATACTATATTCAGATATCCTTCAAAATCTAATTGTGTGTAAGCGAGTATTAGATATAGGTACAAAATTGAAAGAATAAACACGCCGCACATTGTACAAAGCACATAATACATAGCACATACATATAAAAATTTTGATGAAACTTTCAGAATACAATCTCAGCATGATACTAGTTGATAATCTGCAATAAAGAATAGCCTTAAGAATTGCGAATTAAATTTGATTTTTTTTTTAATTTTATATGTTATTGGCGCTCATCAAAGAAATACCAACTATCGATAAGAGACTATTTTTGTTGAACGATGAGGGTGAGAAAAACCTTCATGTCCGAACCATGTATACATTGTTTGTAGGTATAATGTGTTTGTAGCACATTTTATAGGCGTTCGCGTAAGATGTTGCTGCCGTGTCTCGAACCCGGAACATTATTTATTCAGAGCACACACCCTGATGACGGACACTACCATCATTTCGGGAACGTGAACAAATACAGATTACGATGGGAAAAACAAAAATGAAAAAAAGAGGAAAAAATGCAAAACATTTGCTTAATGCCGAAGTATCCCATACGCGTATATTTTAGTATTCCTTGAGAATTTCGGTGTTGGTCGTATTGGAAATAGATTATGCGGTTCTTATCTCCAATATTTCTTTTCTCATTTCATTTTCATTTTTTCTGCTGTTTCTTTTATTCCAAACATGGGGTTAAAATTACAAAACGACTCTGCACTAGAGCTGTTTGAATATGGGGAGGTAGTAATAATGTCTGTAAAAATAATAGGTGAGGACTTAATATTTATTTGTATAATAAATTAATATAATTTTATAAGCAATTGTTTTACACTGTGCTGCTTAAAAAATAATGTAATATCCGCAAACAAAATTGGTCTACGATAAATTGAATTGTTTAAATTGAATTTGTTTGTATGTATATGTTTTTTGGTTTGTATAACAATAAAAAAAAACGAAAATATTAATTTGGTAGAATTCCATCAACATTAGTTCCTCATCATAAAAGATAGCAGATAGCAACGTCAAAAAACAATTATATTTTTAACGGCTGGTTTTTCGATATTTCCTTCCTTATATAGGTATGAAAAAGGTAAGTATGGCACCTGGGAGTGGTTGTGTATACAAGTGTGCATCCCCTTTCTATTGGTTAAAATAACAGAAAACATCGTTTGTATCTTTGTGAGTCCTTTTTGTGCTTTTATGCCATCCATTTGATTACAATGAAACTTGATGATTTCTTCAGCGCACACAAGGGTGTCCTGAACAAATCACCAAGTATAATAAAAAAAACTGCTTCATTTTTAATTTTTTTTACACATTTCAGTAACAGTAAGTACGTATTTCACAAACGGACGAATTTTATAACATACCATACCATCACGCCATTTCCCTATTTGGGGTAGGCAGAGAGAACCGAACGCCAGGCTCCTCTCTCTTGACATACATTCCTCGCTTCATTCACGTCCATACATCGTCTCATACACGCTCTTCTATTATTCTTACTTCTAACATCACCTTCTTCTTCTTCTTTCCCCTTAGCGCTTTTTTGTCCCGTTTCTATCGGGGTACGCTTTGACCATGATCCTGGAATTGGCGAGTCTGGTAATCGAGTGATCGTCCCAACTTTTTCTTGGCCGACCTCTACTTTTCGTTCCTCTTTTATCAGCATTGTATACTTTCGACGACCAAAACATTCTTTTATATTTTTTTAATTAAATTCGTTTTGTGTCAAAACTTTAAATATTTTTATATTTGAAACAAAGGTTATTGCATAAAATTATTGTATATTTAGATAATTTTCATTTTTTTGTAATTTTATTTATACAAAAATATTGGCATTGTTGAAAGTTGAACAAGGTTCCCATATTATGATGTTATGAATGTCGGAACCTTATCTGTATCACAAAAGAATATATGCGCAAAATATTCACCCTCCTTTTATAACTTTTTGCAAAACATCTAAATATCTTGAAACTTTGGTTATGTAGATACTTTATCAAAGTTTTAATGAATCATAAAATATCTTTTAATATAATTGTATCACTAAGTTTCCTAACCATTTTTGTGTTACGCATCCTTTATTTTTAACATGATTTATCAAAACATCTCCAAAAATCACCAAGAGAGTTCATCGAACCTCAGGAGCATCTCCCCCCGGGTCACAGTCTGGACTGGCGCACCTGGAAATCACTAAATAGATTAAGAACGGGAGTCGACAGATCGAAAGATAACCTAAGGAGATGGGGAATCATATTAGACGACGACTGACTCTCGTGTGAATGTGGCCTGCCACAGACCACTGACCACCTACGAGATTGCCTTGCCTGCCCTGCTATCTGCTCACTCGAGGATCTACTGCTCTGTAGTGGCGCAGCAGCCGACCGCGACACGTTGCCAAGTATTGGTCGGATTGCTGCTGACACGAAGAAGAAGAACATGATTTATTTATTTTATGTTGTTAAGTCTACTGAATTTATTGCCAAATGCCAATTACTTCCAATTGGCTGAGTCCAGAATAGCAAATTTTGCGTGAGAAATGAAAGTAAATAAATTTATCATCCGCTGAGATTCGAACCCAGGAGCCGGATATAGAAGAAAAGCGGCTTATTACCGTGGCTTTGAATTTAAGGATCAATTTACATCTTCTTGTAGTAGGTTTTGGAAAACTATTTTTGTTTTGCAGAAAGTGTCCCCCTCCTGCAAGCCATTCTGTGACGCCGAGCTATCTCTCCATCTCTTTGGTGGTCTACATCGTGGTAGATTGTCAAAATTAATTTGTTGGGATATAATTTTAGGTAAACTGACGCTACCTGGTTCCGCCAGAATAGTCTTCGGCTCCTGCACCTTCTGAGGATGTCCTTAACGTCGCATATCTTTAAGGATGAATCCCTCGATGGAGAGTAAGGTTCTCGTCTCTGGCGTCCGGAGCAGGCTCTTTGTTCTAATGGTGTCAATAAAGGCTTCTCCTACAATATTAATAGTTTCAGATTTGTGAATCGTTTCAGGAATAATTATATTCTTATTCTACCTCTTGGGCAACTAACAGGTACTATATCAAATAATTATTAAACACGTACCCAATAACAAGTTCTGGAGACTTCAAAACACAATTAAAAACTGTGTCTCCACCGGGAATCGAACCTGGGAACTTTGGATCAGCAGCCAGATACCTAACCAACTTAGCCACGAAGGCCGACAATATTATAGAAACAATGATTTTGTTACCATTCGGTTCGTTGTTATTCTTTTTTATCCGTACTTTGAGTTTCTTCAAGTTACATAATGCATAAGTGCTTCCACTCTTTTCTTCTGTCATCATTTTTGGTTGTACTGTAAGAGTCTGGTAATTATAAAATTCTTCTTCTTATTCTTGCCATATCAGATCCTCCCGACGTTGGCGATCACTGCTGAGAAGGCATCTCTATCCGCCGTCCGGAACAATTTGTCGACGTCTCTGATGCCGGTCCACTGACGAATGTTGCGGAGCCATGACATCTGACGTCTTCCTATTCTGAGGCGTCCCTCTATTGCAGCCCTTCATAATCAGTTGAAGCAGCCTGTACTTTTTGGCAGAACGTGACCCAAATATGACATTTTTCGTCGCTTAATTGTGTCAACCAGCTTGCGCTCGATATTCGTTCTCCTGAGTACCTCCACATTCTGGGATACTTTGTCGAGCCAGGAAATTTTCAGCACGCGGCGATGAATCCACATTTCAATGGCTTCTTGACGGTAAATCATAAAATACAAGAGGCAAAAAACATCTCACATAGTTCAGCAATGAGGTTCACTAACCATTTTGAATTTTGCCTTTTCAGCTGAGTCGAGACTGTTGTGTGGTGATACACGCATGTTTCATGCTTTATTTTAAAAGGCACATCTTTATCTGGTTATTCCACACTGTGGGATATGCCGTGATGATATGCAGGAAATGAGCGTTGAAAACCGCTGCACCAACAAATACTTTTATGAATTTCCCTACAGACCTAATTATATTTTGAACGAGATACATGTATTTAGTTTAATTCGTTCCTTTGTCAAATGTATGTATAGTCTGGTTGGTTAGTTCATTATTAATTTAATGTATAGAGAAAACAATTTATTACCGGCACACTTTCGTCTAGGAAAGACCTCCCTTTATGAAAGTAAACTTTGACAGTAGATAAAACAATGAGACAATTATTTAGTGGCATTCAAAGTGTGGAAATGACGATGGAGGAGGACCGTTAAATGGAGATAGAATGAGGGGAGATAGGGGACAACGAAATTGGGTGGTTTGTGAGAAAATCGATGAGACAGTAGGTCTTAATGGGAATGTGGGTATCTTGTTCGTGAAGGAGAGTTTTAAAATAATTAAAGTGTCAAACAAATGTAATGCTACACAAGTAAATTAAGTCAAAAAGTTGGGAGAGTTGGCGTTTTTATTTGACTAAACACAAACATTAAAATATCCGCTAACCTCATAAGATGGAATTTATTTGCTGTAAAAAGTGCATTTTTTTTTTTACAAAAAAATGAATATGTCCTTGTTAAACAAGTACATATACATCTTCCTACGTTCCCTAAAATAAGCAAATAAATGCTTGTGCTATATGTGAACGAAATCGGTCGAGGCAGGATTCGAACTCGCGACCACTGGATTACTAGCCCAGCGCGCTAACCGCTCTGCCACCGACCCATCTAAATCCCATCTGACCCATCATTTATAAGTAGGTAAATGCTTTTTATTTAGCTTTCCAGCGATCGATTATTGATAAAACTTCATAAATAAAAAGTGCATTTATAAGTAGGAAAATGCTTTTTATTTAGCTTTCCAGCGATCGATTATTGATAAAACTTCATAAAATATTAATAATTTATTTGTTTCAATATTTGGCGTTTTTAAAATATTAATAATTTATTTGTTTTAATATTTTACCAAACAAAAACCTAAAATAATCACAGAATTTACGAGTATAACGTGTATTCACAAGTTATTCTTCTTCTTCATCAGCCAGTTTGAATCCAGAGTTGAAAATAGGCCTCCCCCCTCTTCTCCCATTCCTCCCTTTCCTAGGCACACCGCTTCCAATTGCTCCCTGCCACTGCTTTGATGCAGTCCGACCACCGTGTCTGAGATCGTCTCACGCTTATTTTTCCCTGTCTCGGACGCCACTCCATGACTATCTGGCTCCACCCACAATCTGTATACCTGGCAATGTGTCCCGTCCAGTTCCATTTCAGACTCTCGGCGACATCGGTTTGGTCTACTGTCTCATCCACCTATTAATTTTTCTATCTCTTAAAGAGATGTTCAACATTCTTCTCACCATAGCCCTCTGTGTCACCACGAGCTTGTGCATAGTATATTGATGTTTCTAGCCCATATGTAAGCACGGGAACGATACAGGAGTAAAATAGGGATTTCTTTTAATCTCTTCCGAATTTGGTGATTATAATCTCAGCATCCTGATTTACAAGTTACTTCTATTTTATTGAACTTCCCAGTGAACGATTTTTGATGAAATTCCGTAGAAAATCAATATTTAATCTGAACTTTTTCTTCTTCTTCTTTCTCAGCCATCTCTCCACTGCTGGATGTAGGACTCTTCTAAGATCTTCCGCTCGTCTTTTTTTGGGCTTTTTGAACATATCTATTTCCAGCGACAGGGATAATATCATCGGCCCACCTTTTCTGGGGCCGGTCTATTCTCCTTTTCATATCCCATAGTCTCCAATTTAGAATTCTGGGTGCCCACTGTCCGTACCCTGTCTGACAACATGACCTGTCCATTGCCATTTGAGTTTTGCAACTCGATCCATGACATCAACAACTTTTGTTTGGCGTCTGATTTCTTCATTTCTAATTTTGTCTCTTAGACTTACGCCTATCATTTGTCTTTCCATGGATCTCTGAGTGCATTTTAGCTTATGTATGGTCCTCGCAGTTAGCGTGATAGTTTCCAGACCATACGTAAGCACAGGCAGGATACATGTTTCAAAGACTTTTCTTTTCAGACATATGGAAATATCTCTGTTTTTTAGGACATGTGTAAGTTTCCCAAAGGCTGCCCAACCTAGTCCGATCCTTCTGGGTATTTCTGCGGTCTGGTAATCTGAACTTCTTACTTAATTTTATTTTATTACTTTCTTACTTTACGAGTCCGAGTACTTCACCACTAGGCCTTCCCACTCCAGAATACAGCAAACGAAACGGCATTGTCATTAACCATCTTCAAGTCCTCTGCGTCGCACCTCATTGGCATATCTTGACAGATGAGGAGGTTTTCGTCAGTTTGTATCTCGCCGTTATTTTATTTTATTTACACCATGTTCATAATATGGTTACTGTTAATGAAATAAAATGAAATATTAAATTGATTGTTTAACCAGCCTAAAGCAAATTAAGTATCATAAATTGTAACACATTTTATAGCTCACTGTATTCTACCAATCAGTAGATAATTCTTAAACCTGAATAATTTAGTTTAAATAGTTTTTATTTTATAAGCCATACAAATTTGGATTCTCTGGGCAAAATATAGATATTGATCCTCCTCTTACATAGGAAACAATGCCTACAACGCAATACTTGTGATCTGTGGCCTAAGTGTTAGATGTTAACATAACTGAGCCTCGAAGGTTGACTAATCAACATTGACATGAAGACGAAGTCAAGAGTCTTGACTTGTGTACGTATGTATTAGTAATGTGCAGTGTCCGTACAGTGTACACAATTAGTAGATGATACAAATTAATCCCGAATTATTCCTGAAGCACTCCGTGGTCGGGTGTGATGAGTATTCTGTGGGCAAAGCCGTAGGTCCCGATTAGCAAATGTTGCGATATGTCCAGATGACCGTGCCAGGATATTGGAGCTTAACTCCAGATGTGCATAGGCGCAAATGTGACCTGTACTTGCAATATACCAATTAGATTTTGATGCAAATTTGACTTGAATTCCCACAGAATAGTCTCATATATCTCCATAAATGCATTTATAAGACCGGTTATATTACCAGCTATCGAAATGCATATTATATGACGATGTATCTCAGATTAGAAATTCGGTCGTGCATAACATTATAAATTAAGAGGCTACAGTAGGCTAGGCTAAATATTAAATTTTGTAAATCTTTTTCCCAGGTACCTACCCTCAAAAGTTATGTATTTGAAATAAAGACCAGGGGGGCAAGTCTGGTCAACAAGCGGATCCAAAACCATCCATGTTTCCCCTGTATCATGGATAAAATAATCTTATGAAGATCTCAAGATGTTATAGAACTCCATAATATAATTATAACCATGATATGGGTAAACATGGATGGTTTTGATTCCACTTGATGACCAGACTTGCCCACCAGTTTATTTTTATTCTATTGCGTGAGTTTTTTGAAGTTTGATTTCGTTTAATACTTTTCTTGTAAAATTAGTTTTAATAATACCTACCCTTAATCTCTGATCGTGAATAACAAAAAAAACTTAAAAAGTAAATTTTTATTTCAATCAAATGAGAATATGATTTTTTTACTACTTTGATAACTATCCTTCCTATTAAAAAAAACTCTAAATTTAATATTTTCTTCATGAAAAAATGTTGTACTAACTTGTATTTTTTTTTATTTTTATTAAAATATTGCAAAAATAGTCATTCAAAACAATATCAAATTCCCCCAGTTTGATCGTTTATTGTTTGTGGCTATTGTATATTTTTTAAGCTGCACAGTATAAAACCTTTCTCACATCACAAATCATATCACAGATTTACTGATATATATCTAATATTTTTTCATATACATACATTAGAAGGTAATTTAGTGTACATATTTGTGTCCAAGGTACCTACACGAGGGCATTTTTAAATAATTGACAGTAAAAAAATTGAGAAGCTTTGATCAGATATCCTTCAAAATCTATTGGGGTCCAAGTGAGTATTAAATATACAAATTTGCAAAATTTGAAATGATTCGATTGAGTACTTTAGTCTATTATTGATAAAGTAGAACAAACACGCCATACGTAGTAGGTACATAGCACATATTACACAGTACACACACAGATATATTGCGATTTCAGATTACAATCTCAGCATGATACTAGTTGATAATCTGTAATAAAAAAATAACCTTAAAAATTCTAAATTACAACCCCCTTTATCCCCTTGGCGTAGTGAGGAGTAATAAAAGTACCTACATCCATATGGTAAATAGAAATGGACGTGTGAATCGGGCAGTAAGACCTGAGGTAAGATAATTTAAAAAAAAAAAATTTCATTTTCTCAAGGCACTTGTATATCCTGGGTATACGGATGTACGCAAAAATGCACACTAAATTACCTTCTAATGTATGAAACACGAAAAAATATTGTATATCACCTGATATATGATATACAACATTATATCGTGCAAAAAGGGTAAAATTTAGATTTTTTTTAAATAGCAAGAATAGTAATTAAACTATTAAAATAATAAAAAAAACTCAGCCGGTACGTTTTCATATTCTATTTCGATTGAAGTAAAAATCTAATTCATAGGCCTTGTAGTTTTTTAGTTACATACAATTAAATAAATAAAAAAAGGGTTTTACTAAACTAATTTTACAAGAAAAGTATAAAACAAATTCAATATTCAGAAAAACTCATGCAATAGAATAAATATGTAAATACAAATTGTTCCTTATTTCAAAGACGTATCTTTTAAGGGTACTGGGGAAATTATTTTCAAAATATACTATATAGCCTCTTAAAACAAAAGCTGAAATGATATTATTATTAAACGTAGGTACTTCTTACCTCGTTCTTGGAATGATATGTTTGGGACTTGTTAACAGCCCGTCATTCCCAATGTTCCACATTAATGTGGTACGATATCCGTTACAGAGGTTGTGTGAGAAGATGTTTGGTCAAATCAGTGGTCCCAAATGAGCGAGGAAGTAAAAATTGCCGCGTTAGTGAAATTAGACTAGTGTGGGATATAAATGATACGTGTGATGAAAAGATTACTGGTTGGATGGGATGTAGAAAAACGACAATATTGGGAGGATACAGAAATTATTTTATATTGCAGCATTACGTTTAATAGTTTTCTACCGTGTGAACATGTTGAACGTACAATCTTGAAAATGTACATTGGTAGATACCAAATTAGTTTGTTTTGATTATATTTTAGGATCTTGTGAACGAATTTGTTAAATGGAATATTTTTACAGTTGCAAACATTGGATTTTTTTTCGCTTTCGGGAGTCAAATGATATTCTTTTGAATTATATCAATCGTTTCTAATTATTTTTAAGTAGCAGACGCCATAACCCAAACCTTTTTTCAAGATTATAGTTTGGATCAAATATTTTTATAATTTATTGCATATACGCAAACATTGTTATTTTTTACCCTCTTGGATGTCTATATTATTCCAACTTCGTCTCTATTGATGTTAAAAATTTTCATAAAATATCATTGAATTCCGACAGCATACACATTGGTACAAGCAGGTAAACAAGCCAAAGATGTACTTATAATTCTGGCGGGATTTAGGGGTGACATCTGCGCGAAAGCATTGTTACCTCACGTATCACTGTTACTTATTAAAGTCCCACCAAAGTCCTGCAAGCTGCCCAAAAAAACTGGTTTTTGTTGGTTAGGAACAAGTGGTATTCAATCCGAGACTATGTTATAACCACTAGTTTCAGCCTTGTAGAGTATTATTATGTCGATATGCCTTGCAAGAAATGCGTCAATAATCAAATAAATTTTAATAGAACAAATACAAAGTATTTTTTTAATATTTGTAATATATCTACATATTATTTGGATGCAATAAACTAGTCATACGTTTTTGTATTATCGTGTTATATTTTTTACTTATAACATTGTTTCCTATATGTAATAAAGACAAATAAAAATGTAACTTACTTTATGAACATATTTTTACTCATTGTAAATATCTACAGGATTTAGGTTTTAATATGTTATTTGACTTGCTTTATTCCTAAGAATCTTGAAAGTAAAACCCCATACATGCCGAGGGCTTAATTAGCCGGAGTTTCAGATGGGATGCAGTTTGGTTTGTTTAATCAGGGCGTAAGTACTCTATACAAAATCTGATTAAACGTACGAAATATTATATAATCTGAGTAAGTAGTATGTATTAGCAGCACTCGTTTGAGATCCAGTCCATATGATGCCAACTGACTAACCCCTCTTATAACTAGAGCGATTCCATGATAGTCGACTGTCCATAATATGTACTGGTTCGTTTGTTACGATACCAATTTTCCAACAAATATCAATACTCTCGCGAATTGTTTCTTTTGAGTGAACAAATACAATAATTGTTTTATATGATAGTTTATTCAAGAGAAAGTTGATAAATTCTATCGTGATTTGCTGGCTGGATTGTTGGCTCTATGAAACAAAGTAGTCTTTAGTGATTTATTGAAGGTGTCAAGTCTATAAGTTCTATAAATATCTAAGGAAACTGTGTTCCACTTTAATAGCTCGCTTACTCCAGAACTGATTTATTTTCTGTATACAATAAATTCTTCAAAGAATTGTTACACATTGATGCAGATGATTATAATCTAAAATGTCTTTCTGTTGACACATTTATTGAATGTAGTGCGGAGCCTATGTCTAAAAAAGACAAATGTATGTTTAATGTATTTTGTTCGTATTGAAACAAGGCTTAGAAACAAAGACTTGCAAAAAATGTCCACAGGTTGAATAGTAGTGCACAGAAATCTATGGAAAGTTAGTTGCGTGGCATATGACAAAATACACCGTATTAAGATTGTCGATATAATGGATCGTGATGCTTGATTAAAGTGGCAAAGGGCTGGTCATTTAGCCATACAAGAGATACTAGGTGGGCATCCAGAAAACTTCAGTGGAGACCTTGGACAAATAATAATAGGAGTGTTGGAAGACCCCCCAAAAGATGGTCTGAGGACATTGTCCATGTGGTCGGTAAAACTTAGATACGGAGGGGACAGAACACAGACAAGTGGAAGTGTATGGAAGAGGCCTACATCCAGCAGTGGAGGGACGAGGGTTAAGAAGAAAGAAAAGGGGCGGAGCCAAGTCATGAAGAACTTTGAGCATACTCTATATTCTACATTTTTAAGACACTCAACCAGTGCGAATTGTTGATTCAATTATCAGCCTCATACCTGCGTAAAAAATATTTACTATATGTTAAGCTGATACTATAATGAGTGGTTTTTTTTTGTTGATGAATTGTTTCATATAACGTACTGTGTGGAGGTAATGCACATATGGATAGTCAGTATTATAATATGTAAGTGCGTGAATAACTTTCTTCTTCGAGGCATTCTCTGAGCACACCTTAACTATGATCAGCTCGTGTAGAAGCAAACTAAATGTTATTACTGTAGTACGTAATTTCCGTCTTAAAACGTTAGGAGCTTTCGAAGATAGTAACTTCAGACATCTAAAACTTTACAACACCACAATGATTCAAAGAATCATTGAATCATCGTTCACCATGTAAGTGCAGTGGTAAAATTACTATCTTTCGTGATTCAGTTATTCGATTATTGTCATATTCATGTGCAAAAAATAAGGCAGTTGTTTAATCAAAAGTGTGTGCTACTAAAAAAGAAAAATAATACAACTAGAAGCAGACTGATTATAGATATGAAGGGAGGGAAATGAAAATTTTATTTATAAAGTTAGGAATTATGTAAGCGTTGATGACATAAATTTTGCTAATGTCAACGTTTTCGGCCTTCATGGTTCAGTTGATTAGGAATCTGACCGCTGATCCAAAGGTCCGGATTGCTGAAGACACAGTTTTCATTTGTGAATCTGTGAGACGGTTAATATTGTAAGTCTCCAGAATGTGGCAACTTGTTATTGAGTGCGTGTTAAATTAATATTTTACAAAGTACCTATTAAATGCCCGAGAAGTAATAAAAAAATGTACGATATGAATTAACATACCAGGTATTTAAAACATCAATAGTCAAATTTATCCGAGTCATAAGTCTTGGCGTAGCTGACAGTTAATAAGATGATGGGAGAAATTGAGTGATGAGTTTCCGATAACTTTTGAAACTGCTGTTAATATTTAATTTGAAATTTATGGTTCAATGATCCATTAACTAATTAGACTCGTACATATATACCTTAAGGCCAAGATTAAGCTCCGAGCTAAGTTCGGTGATCCGTGATAAGATGAATTTCTTCGAGAAGTTCAACCTAAATTGGGAGAATACTTTATTTTGTATTATTTTTTGAAATCGTAAACAATGTCAAAGAAATTTATTACTATTTTATAAATTTAGATGGGTCGATGGCAGAGCGGCTAGCGCGCTGGGTTAGTAGTCCAGTGGTCGCGAGTTAGAATCCTGCCTCGACCGATTTCGTTCACCTATAGCACAAGCATTTATTTGCTTATGTTAGGGAACGTAGGAAGATGTATATGTACTTGTTTAACAAGGACATAATCATTTTTGATAAAAAAAAAATAAAAAATAAAAAAAATAAAAAAAAAAATTACTAGCCTACCCGACAGACGTTGTCCTGCCCGAACTATTTGTGAAACAAAAAATATATGTAACATTATATTTGAATCGTATGGATGTTATTATTCGCTGAGCCGCTAAACACTTTGAGGTTAGATTGATTGTCATTTCGTATATAATTGCAATACAGCATAATATATTATATGGTCTGGACACGGAAACGAACGAATTGAAATATGAATAATAACGAAACAGTGAACAGAAATTATAATTCCATTCATGCGTATATAATTGAAATATGAATAAAACCGAAAAAGAGCGAAAAGAACTTTAAATGTCAAAAAAATCCAAACTACGGCGCAAATGACAGATTTCTTAGTGTTGTCAGATGGAAAAAACTAAAAATTGCCAATTAGACATTTTAATAACTATTGTAATGAATAGTTATAAAAAATCATGTTTTTTTTAATTTCCTTTTATTATATTAATATTTATAATTCCATTTTGTGAATCTAAATCATTCCGGGACTCACACAAACACACAGAAAAAATTTCATCTAAATCAATTCAGCCGTTTAGGAAGAGTTCAGTGACATACATGTACAGAAGAATTATAAAGATTTTTTTTTCTAAGTATAATAGTTTGATTTCTATGCTTCAAAGACACAAAAGTTTTTTTTTTACAATTTGTAGCTCAAAGATTCTTATATGTGCATAAATGATCTCGTAAGGCTTTTTCAATTTTATAAATAATCAATTTGATAACAAATAACATTGTAATATTTATTGACAGACAACTATTTCACGTGTAGCAAATGAAATTGCGTATAAAAATCAGCTAAAAACTCCACAAAGAAAATCTCCATCCATTGTTTTGTCATGTCAATCTTGTCGATTTACTTATTCACGAAAAATAATTCAAGATTTGTGATAGAATAAATATATTAGGTTGTATACAGACAAAGTTTATCAAAGTTTAGGGTACCTACTCTAAAGCCGAATAAAGTATTTTTTTAATTATTTATATTTTTGTACATAATATATATGTACTAATATATTGCACACTGATGGGCTCATCGCCATTAGGCAATTTATTCCAACCATTAAGATTACAAAGTATGACGAAATTGTGTATATACTGTTCATCAACAAAAGAAAGGAAGTGAAAAAATCAAAGAAAAGATATATTACACTAAGATATCAATTAAACCAAAAAAAAATGAAAATAATTCATTGTAAAAAAATAATAGGGAAAGGAAAAGGAGATAAAATTGGGATCAGATGTAAAGGGATAAATATTCCTTCTTTACACTCCCGTAAAAGCCACAAATGTTGAGAGCACAGACACTGTTTCAACTTCAATTTTTTAAACAAGACAGTTAAATCTGCTGTACAAGCAACTTTAATTTTTTCAATATTAGGCACTGTCACTTCGTGGTAGAACTCCATAATTAATTAAAACTAAAAAAAAAAATATTTTTAATTTTACGTTCTACTTAAATTTTTCGCAAACGCGACTCCCATTCACCGGTATCGCTCTATGATGAGCATCGTCAGAATGGTGAACAATAATGATGAAGACCATCTATATATAGATTCGCAAAGAGGATAACAACAATAGATATGGAAGGGGGCAATTCTAAGAAAAATTAAATACCCGAAAGACATTAAGGTATGACATGATGACATGATAAAGTTGTTATCATGTCATCATTCCAAATATTTTTGTCAACATCAACAACAAAAACTTAGAAAAAATTCATTGACTATTTTAATTCGGAGATGTTTTTGTCATTTCAAACAAGTGCCTTTTAAATATGAGTTTTGACCTTTGATATAATATAGTTATTTATAATTAGAGAAAATAATTACTCGCGTTGTTCGCCATTTTGTTGTGTGAAAAGTGCCAGTAAAATTTTCACGTTTTCCTCTTTAATTTCACACATTAAATTCGCTCACTTAACTAAATAATTACAGTTATTAATTTTAGTTTTCTTGGCGACATTCAATATAACGGCAATTTTATTTTATAAATTTATATTTTTTCGTACGTTATGTGTGTGTTTTGGTACCCAACGTAGCACGTTAACCAATTTCGTAAAAAAAATAATTATATTGATTCATTCAGTTCAACCGATAAAAATTTTTTTTCTTAAAAAAATTATAATTTATTTATACCTATATTTGATACTGAAAAAATAAACTTTTTTTAGATTACATTTTTTTGGTAGTTAGGCGCCATATTGTTATGCTTATAAATGAGCATGTAAAATACAACACTTCTATATTATAATAGGGGAGAGTTATAACATCGTTTTATATTAAACAAATTTATTTTTTCGTCAAAATCCGAACGGAAATCACATAGAGAGAATAATATGAACTTCATCTTAACTTAGTGGTTATTTATTTTATTTACTTAATATTGCTTCTCGGGCAACAAACAGATACTATGTCAAATATTAATTTAACACGCACCCAATAATAAGTTGCCACATTCTGGAGACTTACGATATTAATCGTTTCACAGATTCAGACTGAAAACACAATTAAAAACTGTGTCTCCACCGGGAATCGAACCCGGGACCTTTGGCTCAGTAGTCAGATATCTAACCAACTGAGCCACGAAGGCCGACGTTATGTATGTATAGCCCAACGTATCTCAAGTTAGTTTATATTTATTTTATTTTATTTATCATTAAAAAATAGATACCAGGCAAGAATACCCAAATATTATCAGATCAATTTTTATGTTTGTTTTTTTTTTTTGTAAAAAAAAGCTGTCCTCAACATTGATCTAATAAATTTTCATCTGTCAATATTTTGTGTATAAATAATTATTTCAAATTAATAGCTCTGAAATAAAACAGGCCCTCATAAAATTGCATTAAGTGATCGAAAATATTTTTTTTTACTCCTCACTAACCCAATAGGGTTATAGTGGGGAGTAATGATTTCGCAATTTTTAAGGGTATTTTTTTATTGCAGATTATCAACTAGTATCATGCTGAGATTGTATTCTGAAAGTTTCATCACAATGTATATGTGTGTGTGTGCTATGTACGGCGTGTTTATTTTACTTTATCAACTATAGGCTAATTAATGTACTCATTCGAATCTTTTCCAATTTTGCAAATATGTATATATATAATACTCGCTTAGACCCCATTAAATTTTGAACGATATATGAATAGTGCTTCTCAATTTTTTTAACCGTCAAATATTTCAAAGTGACCCCAAGCTCAGGAAACTTAAAATTTGAAAATTTTATTTTCAAATTGGTAAAAAGGCACATCCCTTTCATAAAATGGCATTGAAGAGTTATGAAGTTTTCATAATAAAATATTTGAATAAAAAAATAATTTAACAAACTCATTTCATGAAAATACTGAAAATCTTCCATACAAAATTCGAATACTTTATAGAATGCCTTGTTAGTGAGGAGTTTAGCGTTGGTCACAACCCACTCATTTTAATTAGTTATGGTTTTACGAGCAACATTACGTAGTTTCTTGAGAGTATGTTTGTAGAATGCAAAATATGATTTAGTGTTGGGAATAGCCCATTCGTTTTTCATTGAAATTGATGCGAGTAACATTTCGATATCAAATCGATCCATGATTTTAAAAACACGAAGAGATGAAACAAATACCTTTCTTTTGGTATCTATTTACGTGAATAGGTATTATGTGAGGAAGTAAATATGTACCGACGTTCTTATAGGGATCATGAACGATTTTGATGTCTATCTGTGAAGTATGAACGCCTTCGTGACCTTTGGTATACATTAGGAACCACAACAATGGCATAAATAGATCGTGATCCCAAACTTTACCGTAACAAATCGCTAGGGTTAAGGCGTTTATTCACCGTGTCGACGCCTGTCGCATCCGCTACCTAATATTTACAAATCATATAGGTTATTCACTTATTCTCGTGTGCTGGTATTCTAGAATAAATTTACGAAAGCATGTGGAATACAGGACGTTTTTCGATGGAGTAGATCCAGAAGAAGGCATTGGAGGGACCACGTAGCCAGGATGGACAGTGATCGGCTTGCAAATATAGCAGCAAATGAAATTCCTTATGGCCGCCGCATACCCGGTAGACCACCCAAGAAATGGAAGGATAGCTGGACTTCGTCATCCCAGGAGGCATAGTTTCTGAAGAAAAGGCTTCTTTGGAGATACCAGATAATAGTCCTGGTAAATACAATCAAATGTCGCATTTTTTCAAGTAAATTCAATGGCTTCTCATCTATCTGCGCCGAGATCATCACATCCTTTGTCTCCTGTTAAATGTATAAAATAATCGGAATGCCCCCTCATATCGGAGAGAAAGATTCTAACCGTTGGCTTTAGCTTCTCCTGGACTCCCACTTCGGACTAGAGAAGAATGAAGAATCCCACCTCACGTTACTGAATATTATTCATCTTCCTTTACCATTCATGCTGCCCGGTTATGGAACAATGCAGCATTGTACATTAGAGCTGCCCCATCACTTTCAAACTTCAAATCTCACCTTAAATGCTCATTCTTCCTCTCTATTCCATAACCAACGTACATACCATCCCACACACTTAAACACTCCTCATCCTCTATTTTTCAATTTATTATGCTTTTGGGTAAAATTTAGTTATGTTTGTATAAGTGTTTATATATTATATAAACTGTTATGTCGTATATTATGCCGTAACTTAATTTGTTCATATAAGTTTTTTCTCAGATGCTTGACTGGAAAAAATTGCCTTCTTCCCGACAATAAGTCCGCCATTTGTACAATGCAATATTATATACTTGTGTTAAATAAATAAATACAAATGTCGATAGTCCAATGTGGGACAAGGAGGCCTTCTACAGTTCATGACGATAAGCTTAAGAGATCATCACCAGCCCGTGTTTGTCTGCTGCAGGACAAAAGCCTTTCCTCTGCTTTCGCTACTCCCACCACCACCCGCTCTGCCTATGGGGACTGTAATCGGCCCCTTCACAGAACGCTAAGTGAACGACAAAAAAAAATGCATAGCACGAAAAGTAGCTCATGGAGCCCTCTAGATTAGCAATCTCGGCACCATAGTGCAAAAAGAAACAATCAACGAGTGCGAACAGAAAATTCACACCCGTGGACTGTCTATGACCTCAGATCCCCCTACATGCAGACCATCAGAGAAGTGACCAAGATCTCTGGAAATAATTAATTTAACGGGAATCTTCTAAAAGTAAGGCACCATATCTATGACAGAAAACCTTAAAAGCTTTATAATTTTTCTTCGAGATCACAAAATCCGCATGACCAATGGGACCTTGAAGAGGCCCACGGACAGCAACGATGAGCTCCGATCTATATGAGGACACCATTGGGTGGCAACATTCCCAAAGGATATGTTCCGAAGTTTGGTCCGGGTATTGACAGAAATGACATGAAGCAGATGAGGCAATGTTAAATCGGTGAAGATAACTTTTAAAGTTTCCGTGTCCTGTGAAAAATTTCTTCTCCCTGGGTTGTTTCCGTGAACAACCCAGGGAGATTTAAGACGATACCATTCATTTACAGTCCTTTCAACAAAGCCGCGTGACACTCGACCCTCTGGAGGGAAGAGAGGAATATTTCCGATCATAGAAGAACAGCCTCGCGTAAGGTTGAAAACAGCCCCTCTACGCTGAAGTTCCAGATCAAGGGGAGTCATGCCTGTCAAAATTGGCAGTGCTTCAGTGGGACTCGTTCCATATGCTTTGGATAAAGCTATGAGAGCGAATCGTTGGCCTGAGAGCAAAATTCTACGTATATGTTGAAGCTCACAGGCGTGAGACCAACATCCTGCTGCATAGCAAGCAATGCCGAGGTAAACTGCCTTATAGAAAAGACAGGATACTTGAAACTGTAAACCCCAGTGTGCCTTGGCGATGTGTGAGATCTTTAAAAAAGCTGACTTAGCTTTGTCGACACACAATCGAGCATGGTTTTTAAAATTTGGTCCTCTTTCCAGAACAACTCCTAGGCAAGTGATTTGGTCCCGAAAACTTACATTTGTTCCAGAGAACTTAATAGACGGCTGTCTACGTAGTAAGCCTTTGAAAACCAAGCCATATGTCTTATTAGGAGCGAAGCAAAGTTTATTTTTTACACCCCAGTCGGAAACTAAGGAAAGAGCTTGAGTAGCTGAGTTCTCAATAAATCTACGGGAATTACCACGGACGAGGATGTATGCATCATCGGCATACGCTTGAATCGTACAATTACTGGAGAGAGGAAGATTCAGCAAGTCATCAAAAAGAATGTTCCATAGAAGTGGACCGAGAACAGAACCCTGAGGACATCCAATGCTTACCTGTCGCGTATGTAGAAATTGTCCCCCAGGCAGGACTATGCGGCGATTTTCAAAGTAACTCTTAACTATCAGATATATATTGCGGGGTATATTCCTTGACTTCAGTTTATGCAAAATGAGCGGCCACCAAGCATTGTCAAATGCACCACTAATGTCAAGGGAAATAGCAATAACATATTTTTCGTCAGAATGTCTTACAAATTCTGACATATAATTTATAGCATCGACTGTTGAAATTCCAGGTCGGAAGCCAAATTGGCGAGAAGAAAGTGGACATGAGTTAGAAAGATGGGATTCAATTCTACTGCATATAAGTCTTTCCAGAATCTTGCCCAGAATAGGCAGGAGAGTAACAGGTCTATATGCTTTTGGGTCCGTGCTAGGACGATCGCATCGTTTGGGAATTATAGTCATGAGGCCCGTTTTCCAACAGTCTGGAAAACAGCCTTCGTCTAAACATCTTTTTAAGAGGGAAACCATTTCAAATTGAGCCAAACGCCAACATCTTTGTATTAAAATAGAGTCGATACGGTCGAGGCCTGGGGATTTATTTAGTTTAAGGTTCCCAATAATTAAATCGAGTTCCTCAACAGAAACTGGTGGCGAAGCGGGTGTCTGAGGAATGTTGTGTTGAAGAGCACGTACCCATTTATGAAAAACATTGTCGGTAGACGGATCATCCGATGGAATCAACGCGTCCAGAAAAACGGAAGCAGTTGAATCGAGAGACGTTGTGAACTCACCAGTAGTTGCATCGCGGATGCAAGATATTGTTGCGCCATTTCCTCTCTTAGAAGAAACGGCGCGATATACCGCACCCCATGGATCTGAAGTCGAAACCTCGGAAACCAAACGTCGCCAACTTACCTTCTTCGCACGAATAATTTCATTTTTATATAGATTGTGTGCACGTCTATAAGCAGAGTACAAGTCGAGAATAATAAACTCAGCAAAGTTCCTATTGTGTCCCAATTTAAGAGTTCGACGTGCACGTGTAACGCTGCGTTTCAAAGAATCGAGTCCTGAGTGCCACCAAGCGTTTGGTTTTAATTTTTCTGGAGTAGATCTGCCAATTGACTTTTCTGCACATATAATGATATTGTTAGTGAAATCAGAAGCAGTATCAGATATAGACATAGCATTTGGGTTAAAGCGATTCAGAAATCGAATAAATTCAGCATCAAATTCGACAATGCGCTCACACCTCGTGCGAAAACGCCTTGGAATATGAGACTTTTGAACCGAGTCAGTAGGTGAAGTAGAAATTGTAAAGACAATAAGTTCGTGATCGCTACCCGAATATCTGTATAAACACGCCAGGAGGAAGTCTTTTGAGCTATTTGAGCCGAAGGCAATGTGACATCGATGTGGCCAAACCCAACCGCACCAGAAAAAGTGGGAGGACTAAAGGGATCATTGATAACGGAAAGCTCGTGCCGAGCTATGAAGTCCTCACAGAGTTCACCTCTTTTTGCTTTCCTAGACCCTGCAGTGGTAGAATGACACCATAGAGGGGACTCAGCATTGAAGTCACCGCCAATCAAGATGGAATCTCCGCCTAGATGACTCATTACATTATCTAGAAAGCACACATATGGCTCTATCGGGTCGCCAAATTTGAAGTAGGTTGAAACTAGGTATGTACATGGATTTACCTGAAAGAGAAATTTCAAGCACGACTGTAGTGCTCGAGGAAAGATGAT
This sequence comes from Molanna angustata, assembly GCA_963576475.1. NCBI lineage: Eukaryota > Metazoa > Arthropoda > Insecta > Trichoptera > Molannidae > Molanna > Molanna angustata. The sequence goes on from OY754982.1 coordinate 12,202,637, forward strand.
CTAATAAAATATAAGATATTGAAGAATTAAAAATAATTATTGAAGCTAGAGGGGGTAAATCCATGGAACAGCAAGTGGCAGAAATTATACGGAAGTCTGAATCCGTCACACACATAGAGCCGTCGCCAGTGTATGGTTCCTGAACCAGACAGATGTCGATATTCAGTTGATGGGCGAGTTGTTTAAGCTCCAAGGTGGCAGCACGACGTCGGCCCAGATTGAGCTGTCCGATTCTGAGACCTGTTGATACGGATATGCTACTGGCCATAATCAACTGTCAATAGGGCGCGGCTCAACGATGCCTGGAATGCTGGACATTCATCAGAACCAGATTTGTGAGAGGCTGGTTTTTTGAAAAATGAACAGACCGCACAAATTGGTGGACTGTCTTTAGCAGGACATACTGAAAAATCGTGCTCACCAGAAGCACAATGGCCGCAGCGAGGGGGATCTTTGCAGAACTTACTTGTATGGCCATACATCCGGCATCTTGAGCACACACTTATTGGTATGAAGTCTCTGACCTTACACACGCTCCATTCAACAAAGACTCTTCCGCACTCAATGAGTTTGTGTCTTATTGTCGGCGGTACTTCAAACACTCTGTCACAGGTAGGCCCAGTGCGAGGTCCCATAAAGTGGCTGAAACTAGCACTCTTAACAAATTCATCCTGGTTTATGCCCATATCCGGGACGGACAAAAACGCCAGACCCAAGAACTCCTCGTGAGACATGTCACGCGGAACAAAACTGAAGCGTAATCTGGGGTTTCGTTTCGAAGCAAGTCGGACGCTGAGGTCTTTGGAAGATTTTAAAGCCGGTGCATTGAGGAGTTTCAAGGAGTCAGCGGTAGTGGCAGTGTTGACAACAATGCCTTTTCCTCTTATATTTCGTACGCTCGTAACTTGCGCACCGATTTCACTGGGCTTTAACGTTGTTTTGAGCACTCGCCTTGTTTCTACCGAGGAACTTATATCATCTCTAGTCGGGAAAATGCAAACGGCGGGCTTGGCTGGTAACGCTGGGAAGCCGATTCTGGTAATCGGCGGAGGGCCACTTACGGCCGAACGCGAAGCAAAGCTATCACATTGTTTTGTGACAACGTTGTCAGCAATAGTTTGCATCACAGGGCGCATCTCGAGTTCGAGCGTCTCGATGTGAGATTGCAATCCCTGTTTCTCTCTGATCAGAGCACTGATGCGTTCGTTGAGAACTGCTTCTCGTCCCAATGATTCCGCCATGCGACTGTCATTTCGTCCAATGATAGCAAGAAGAATATTTATTTTACGACTTACCTCCAATTGTTGATCTTTAGGCATATCTGAGGTGGCTAAAGAGTCTTGTAGGGCAGACATAGCTTCATAGGCAGTATAAATGATTGGCTCGAAACCTGGTACTGACAGTACTTCATCGCGAGAAGATGGTGTTGCTGGATTCGATACTGGCTCGGACTGTGTCGGAGGACTGCTGCACTGCTTCGAGGTCTCAACGCGAGTCACCACAATGTGGTTCTCAGCGGAGACAGACGAAGCTTCAGGGCTGGACATTCTGATTCTATTAATAGGCGGTGACGGGGTTACTGGTGACAGAGATTCCAGTGTCTTGCGAATTCTCTTCCGGGTACGTTTCGTTTTGACCATTTTAGATCTCAACAGAACTGTTACCCTAGATGATCAATTTAAGATAATGAAAAAGGCACTCCGTAAACAACAAATCGTTATAAAATCGAAATTCAAATGTTAATGTAATTACAAAGAAGAAGATAAAACAACAAATAATGAACAAATCTGTGTATGCAAACTACCGTTGGAAAGTTAAAAACAAAATAATGAATAGGTATATTATACGAATATACAAGAAAAATAAACCTTTAAAAATAAATAAATAAAATAAATTGTTTGAAGTAGTTAATGTGTATGAGCGAAGAGTTTAAAAAAAAAGAGAAATTAAATTATGCAAAAGCCGTTCAACCCGCAACCGCAACCAACTAAGAGCAGTGTCGCACCTGTCCTGATGGAAAACAACTATGAGATCAAACTATCCTATACAATCCTATACGACCTATATATCCAACCTAACCCAAAAGTATAGAGCAACAAAGCGTCCCGTCGTGCGGTACGGATCAAACAAGCAATATACAACCAAGCAACAAATAAATACACGGAATTGATAAAAAATATAAACAAATTATATGTAGGTGCCTACTTGGTACTAGAAGTCAATATTATTAAATAGGTAAAATAAAACTGAGCTGAATCGATGTAGCGTAGAAAGGGCGTAAGCGCCAGTATGGCGAACGCAGAAAAACGTCAATATCTACTCAACGGTAGTAGGCACACACTAACTGTCACGAACTTTTTTGCGTAGAATTTAATTCTGCATCCAGTGACACCAAGGTCAGTGGCGCAGCATAACACACACGAGCAGCGTACTTAGAAATGTCAAAAAAAAATATTAAAATCGCAAAAAATACTATTAACACAATAAAATATTACTAATGATATATATCATTGAAATCACCGAAAAATTGTCTTTCCAATGATATATATAAAGTACACAAACAAACAAAAAAAAAATCAAAATATTTTTCAACTACGATAAAAAAAAAACTAAAAACACAAAAAAAACTAGAAAAAACAGCCAAAACACAGATTTAAAATACACCATCATAAATCTAACACTGAAAGGATTCTTTTAAGATAAAAAAACACAAGTTTTGATAAAATAATACACAGATTTTAAATTATAAACGAAGAGGTAAATAAACGCAAACTGAACTACAATGAAGGTAGATCTGAAGTGGTAGATCTTTCCTCTGCTTATCCACTCCTCTCGTTTTTTTTTGCGACTCCCATCCAAGGTAGTCCAAAAAATATTTTTATGTCTTTCATCCATCTATTAGGCGGCCGCCTTTGTGGTCTCTTGTCACCACTCGGTCTCCATTCCAGCAATATTTTCGTCCATCTAGTTTTATTCATTTTTGCTATGTGTTCTGCCCATCTCCACTTTTGCATGGCTATTCTCTCAACCACTGCGGATAATCTGGTCTGACTGCATATCCAATTATTTCTCTTCCTCTCTTCTAGTTTAATGGCCAACATTATACCGTCCATTTTTATTTGAGCTAAACGCAGCTTGTTGGCAGACAGTTTTGTTGTTTTCATAGTTTCCATGAATAAATTTATATTATTCACATTGTATATACCTACATGTATCTCTCCGTACCCAGCTCCCTTTGGGATATTGATATATATATATACTCAATAATATGAAAAATACACAAATATAGACATTTTAAAATGAACATTTTGCGCTGAACATTTTCATGGTGCATTGACGCCTTTGCCTTCATACAAATACTCGGCATGATTGATAATGTTTTGGTTTGTGAAACACACACACACACATACAAAGATAAGTAACATCATAATGGCGGTGTGATGAATAGCCAACCAAATATATATTATTGTTTATTTCTGATACTATTTTGGGTATTCGTTTCACCGATATATCAAAACAATCTGTGATGATGGAATAACGTCACAATTGTTTCATTTTCTTCCTTTTAATACTGAAGAATTTGACATTGACAAATTGATTAATAAGAAGTGTTAAAAAGTTAGCACATGCCCATTTTTGTACCATCGGGAAGGTATAGAGATTGCTTTAAAATTCATATAGGTATTAATTTCATGCATTCAGTTACATGTTTGAACTACGTATTTTTGTCGTTCTGTGTGTAATCAGACTTCGGAGTTACTCGGCAAAATCCGAAGTTACTCGAATTCAAACAACTGTCTGAAGACTTCGTCCCACACGAAGTTTCTCTCTGTCGCTCCGCTCTAAATGAATGTGTGCGAGTAAATCAAAAGTAGACGCGGATAGATTAAAAAGTTTTTGTTGGTTTGAAAAGGAGGCTGATTGTGTAAATTATTTTTTCTGCCCCATAAACAAAAAGTATCATAATTGTCTATTTTAATTAAAAACATTATTCGTCCTTTCGTCTGGGCTTGATTTGTTTCTTGTTGACAAAAATTGCATCAGTTTATTAAAAAATGTACAATTTTACTAAATATTGTAAACTCTAGAAATTACGGAAATTCCCGATTCGATTCCTGTTGAAGACACCGTTTTTTGCTGTGTCTATGTAACCGTATCTTCAATATTTTTGAACATGTTTATTTTAAGTGTGTTTTATATACAGTCGTAGTAAGTTTCCAATCAACAAATTTGTACCTAGAAATAAAAAGATCGTGTATAAAAATAATAATTCTAACAACTTTAAGTTTGATCGTAGCATTCATCTTTATCTTTATTTAAGAGGTTAATTTAGTTGTATAAATGTCACGTTAGGAGGAAATATTTGCTGTTTATTTTTATTGTATGGGCACTCTAAACAATGCCTGAAAATAAACCGAACCAAAAGAGTCATCGTTACCAACTTTATTTATCATATTAAAATTTACCTCCAGTTTTCGTACACATATCATGATTTGTTGTCTCATTTTTCACAAAACCGAAATCTCGGTCGGGGAAGAGGGCAAAAAAAACCACACACACAATACACAACGTAACAATCCCCGCGCGTATATATCGCTAGTTTTGCTTTATTTCTCTATATGTACGCACTTTTTGGTACAATAATTTTCAAAGCTTTTCTTTTATCTCTTTTTGCTGGCTTAGTGTTACAGAAGAACAAAATAATATATTATTTAGGGACAGCGGCGAAGGTCGTGGGTAAATAATTCACGTAAACGGCAAAATCGATAGAGGCTTTCAGGAATACAAATGAAATTTACATAATTCAACCTCCATTATAAGTTGCGAGCTCATTTGTAAATGGGCCAAACTTTTTTTTTTAAATAGTTGCAATTAATTTGCCGGAGGAACAGATAACATCGTTAGGGCCACCCGTCCAATTTGTGCGTTAAAAGGAAACTCGAGAGCCTCATTTTAATTTTATCGATCGACGGATCATACGATTGCCTTTAAGTGTGTTAACTTCTGACATAATCGTCCGAGGTATAAGTTTTCCTTCGTTGCGCGTACTTTCCGATTTGAATTTCTCCCCTGAAACGGAATGGGCTAATCTTGATCCAGACTGGTATTTCAAGAGATGTCTTGGGAACTGTTAAGCTATCCTGTTCCTTATGATGTATTCTCATAATATTATGAACCGTGTATTTGATTTGAATAAAACCAAGATAGAGTTCTAAAATATCGATGGCAACATTCACTAAATAAAAACATTGTATTTCGAATTATGAATCATTTCTTTCCCTGTCTGATCATTTGATCTAACGTCTCCAGCTTACAAATGAGAGTATTAATAAGACTGATATGTGAATAAATTAGATAAAATATGATCTCCCAATTTGCCTTATTGGGGTAGGCAGAGAGAATCAAATGCCGGACTCCTTTCTCTTGACATACATTTATGGTTTCATTCACGTCTCAATACGCTCTTCTGTTATTCTTACTTGTAACGTCTCCTTTTCTTTGGCCGACCACTACTTTTCGTTCATTACGTCATCAGCTATTTATTATTTTTTGTCAGACGGTCATCACTCAAATCTTTCTATGTGGCCAAACAACCTTAGAGAATTTATTTTCATCTTACTTAGGATACCTCTTTCAATCATACATTCTCGTCTAATATCCTCATTTCTTATTCTATCATACATCGTTAAGGGGTATGCTGACCGCCGTGGCACAGTTGGTAAGCCGTTCGGTTTCTGTGCGGGCGTCCTGGGTTCGATCCCCAGCAGAGAAAAAAATATTTAAATTTATTTCTCACGCAAATATTGCTTCTCTGGGCTGGAAACATTGGTTAGTTGGAAAATATTGCCATACGGCAATATACTCGCCACTTGCGCAGGGTGCAAGGAAGTGTTCATAATTTTTATTATTATGTGTTATAGTTTTACTACACATTCATCTTCGTGTCCTTTTTTCAACCGCGTTAATTCTACTTTCATGCGTCTTCTGTAATGTCCATGTCTCACTAGCATGAATTAGAGTCGATAAGACAATATCATTGTGTACCGCAAGCTTTGCTTGCCTTGAAATAATTGGGTCAGCCTATGTGATAAGCCTGATCTTGCCTTGGTTTAAGTTTAATTCCCTGTAAGACGAGCATCAGAGAAGCACAGTGAATCTATACGGGAGCAACAATAAAAATAAAAAATACGAAGAATCTGAGAGAATTATAGCAATTCAAAATAAACGTCACTACGTCCAAAACACACCGACGATTGATTCGTTTTGGTTATACAAGATCACTGTCGGACGACATTTTTTACCGAAAAAAAGCAAGTCAATATATAAATCCAAAAAATATGAAACAGTCGGTATAGTAAATACAACCCTTCCATAACTTAATTGGTGGTCTGACCGTCAGTAAAGGCTATCGGTATAATTTAACCAACGGATTGTTATAAGACGAAATATAGAGCATTCGTATCAAATTTCGGTTTGTTTGGTCTGAAATCTAACTAACGGACGTTTATAAGACCGGCCCTAAAGCGCCAAACCGTAAACAAAAAAAAACTGTTTCAGCTCTGTGTTAATTCAATGTTTTAAATTTGGATAAAATGTATCACTTTTTCGCTTTAATGTTATCACTATCGTCATGGTTATTAAAATATTAAGGGCACGTGCTTTGGTATTATTTCTTTCATGAACATCGGCGAAAGAGAGAGGCGAGAGTCGACTTCGTCTTTTTTTCACGCACGGTTTTTAAGTAAATGAAAAGATTTATAGACCCTTAAGAATTTTCCAACATCCATTTGAGATTTTACTCAACCGTTTACTTCATTAGTTTTTAATGGATCGTTAAGGGGTATCATTTTTCTCTCAAATCCGCTATACGGCCATTTTGGATTGGAATCGATAAAATAATGTAGCCCGGTATTGAATGGAGCAAAGAGAATATTCTGCTCGACATCACAGGTACGGAGTTGCCTATGTTTTGAAGGCAAACGAAAATAAAATCCAAACAATATTTTATAAACAATGGAGGGGTTACAGGAATTCTTTGGCAGATTGAAACACATTTAGAGAAAAATTTGATTTCCTGTTGGCCTTCATAGCACAGTTTGTTTGATGTTTCTGCCCTAAGCCGATCGATGGTTCAATTCAGACATTTTTGTCTCTTTTCTTCTTGTCAGTGTAGTCAACTCTTGGACTAAATTTTTGAATGTTTTGATAAGAGTCAATGATACATTAAAATAATAGATACGTTACTTGTGTTTAAAATCTGCAAACAAAAAGTAAGGCACATACCTCACTCAATCCTTATCGTACTTTTGTTGCACGCAAGATGTTGTAGTGTTTGGATGGTTTATATCGTAGTCAAAATACTATCTTGTGTGATGAAAACATTAAAAATTTACACTAGAACTGTGACGGAATGTTCTTGGTAGAACTCCATTTCAAATTATAAATAAATTTTGTGTGGTAAAATAAAACCAAAGTTTTCAGTTCTACTTATTTGACACTGACTAGTTGCGGTCATCCAGTGACCATTTTCAATGTGTCCAAAAACAAGAGGTGGTTGATGCTTATATAATGTCTGGTTAAGGTGTTTGCAACATTTTTTTTCCGTCAGTTCAATTAGTGTTGCTAGAAAGAACTGACAAAGAAAACTAGCAAACAAAACGGAGCGTACAAATACATAGAGAAAATTAATAAATTACATTGCAAAATTATTGAATGCTGAAAAATATTCAAATGAGGGTGGTTTAAATTATCTTAAGTTTTCTTCTTTATTGTGGACATGGCATTATGGTGTCAAATTAGGGTGGTTTATAACATTTATGTAAAATTTTAACATTATTATCTACTGTAAATTCATGTTGTAGCTCGTTTAAATGGGCAGCAAAATTAGAAGTATCTTAATTTAATATTTTACATCTTAAGTTTTCCGTTATTCTTTGTTTAAATGTTCTACCTGTTTGACCAATGTATGAACCCGTATATAAATTAATGCTGCATATTTATTCAATAACTTAATTCAATATTAAATTTGTTTTTATTGTGTGTAAACGAGTGAGCAGTAAAGTCATGTAGCTATGTAGAGAAATTCTGTTGCTGTATTAGTTTTTTCACACGGCTATAACTTAATATTAGTTCGTCTCTTTCACAGTCATTATTTAGTGTGAGAGATAATAATGTGATCGCACTGGAGTAAAAGAGAAAATATGTCAGCAGTGTGTGTCTATTTTTATATCTCACTTAATGTATTCTGTTGTGTGTGCTCTTTCTTGGTGATATTGTAGGAATTCGTTAAAATGTAGGTACAATTTTTGTAGAGGGTTTTGCTATCTTATAACGTGTCTATGTATAAAATGTCATTGATTGGAGTAGTACTATATTGCGTATGGGTATTTGACCACTTGTTTATGGTTTGTTTATAGTAAAAGAGTATACGTAAAAATCCAAGTACATAATATGTTATAAATAAAAATAAATAAAGGTAGCAAACTATAAACCCATAAATCGAAATTGAATATGTTAAAATATTTTGTTTTCCTTTACAAAACATGTAGGTATGTCAGGATAGGATACAATAGAGTTCAGTCTTTTTTCTAATGCCGAATAGGTAAACAGCTTGATGTTATGAATCTACTAAGTATCTAACTATAATGGCCGTGTTCACCAAGGAACATCAAATGGATCATCAACTAACTACCTGCTCGGAGCTCAAATTCTTAGTGCATCACGCAATGAATTTGTATTTCAACAACTAAAAACCAACATTCTTAATTATTGAGCCCTAGGCTCAAATCTCCTTAAATTTCCGGTGTTCAGGAATACGAACTCAAGTTAAATTATATAGAAATATTTAAAAATCAAGAACACATAATTTATCTTGTTTCCTTTATTAAAATAACAATCAAATATTATTCAGTATGTAGTACACAATTATTACAAGTTTTTGAAATTGTTTGAAAAAAAGTATTACTTTGATCTCATCAGTAAGTATATTTACATTAGTGTCGTGAATGGCCGCGAGCGCTGTATGCCTGATACCATGTTTACAAACATATCGCATACCTGCTATTCTACCCTTGGTACCTGTGTTATTGTTCATAATATATCGCCATTATTGTTTTTGTTGACATCGATTTTGCTGTTTTAAATGAAATTCAGTTTTATTTAACAAATACAAAAAGCAATATTTTGACATCATGAATTCCTAAATTCTTTTGTTCATTTCGGCCTGGGTAAGAGCTCCTGTCTATTTCATTGGCTAATTCAACTATTATTTTCACAAACTCAGTCTTTCATGATAATAATATAATATCTGGATAGTATAGAAATCAAATATAATATAAAATATAACAAGTGCTAAAATGTAAAAAATTTAGTTACAAAATACGTTGATGAATGACTTGATCCACAATAGACCGTCACTTAAGAGTTGAGTCGCCGGCGTCACTTAACGGTAGTAAAAAATTGATTTTAGCGCTTAGGAACCTTGGTGAAAGTGGGGGTAAGAGTCCCCGTAGGTATTGTGTATTGTATATTCTTCCATACAAATTGTATGAAATGATGTCAAATTGTATGAAACGATGTCAAATTGTATGAAAAAAGGCTAAAAAATGTTTAAGATGTAGGCACTGCAATAATTTATGTATTATAGAAAATTAAATTATCGATTTGGTTTAGGCGTTATACGATAATTTAAAAAAAATAATCATCACAAGTATGTATATTACTTAAGAAGAGGCACATTATACTATACAGGGTTACAGGGTAAGTCATACTGAATATTTAAGTACGTTATTATTCAGGTTATTTCTGATGGATTTTATTGTATAATATGATGTCCGAAACTTAACCGTTATGGAGATATTGAATTTTAAAGATTTAAAAAAAAAATTGGCTATTTTATCAATTTTTTACGGATTAGAGGTCTTAGGGTCCGTTTTTTATGTATCTAGTTAGAGGGTATGTCAATAAATAAAAATGATTAGCAAAAACTGAACCTACTACTAACAGCTTAAAAAGACAGCTCGACAATGGTTAGAATTAAAGAATTATCACAAAGTGTTTTTAACTTTGAAGCGCTTTTTTTGAAAAAAAATTACGGAACTTATTCTGCAAATAATTGTAAACACTTCTACGTCTCTTTAGATATTCAAAAAGGTATAACACTTGCTATTAAATAGGCAAACCATTGACCAAATAACAGTTAAGGTAGTAAAGGGTACATTTTAGTTTTTAGTTTAGTTTGAGAAAAAGCAGAGCAATATTTTTATAATTCATGTTCGACATGGCCGCCGCTATTTCTTACACAAATTGTCATTCTTTTTCATAAATTACTATGAAATACTTATTCTACAAATAATTGTAAAAACTTCTACGTCTCTTTAGCTATTCAAAAACCTATAACATTTGCTATTAAATAGGAAAACCACTGACCTAATAACAGTTAAGGTAGTAATGGGTACATTTTAGTTTGAGGAAAAAGTAGCTAAAATACGTAAACAAAACAAAAAAAAAAAACAGAGCAATATTTTTATAATTCATGTTCGACATGGCCGCCGCTATTTCTTACACAAATTGTCATTCTTTTTCTTAAATTACTATTAAACATGAATTATAAAAATATTGTTCTGTTTTTTGTTTTTGTTTTATTAACGTATTTTAGCTATGTCAATGGTTTGCCTATTTAATAGCAAGTGTTATACCTTTTTGAATAGCTAAAGAGACGTAAAAGTTTTTACAATTATTTGCAGAATAAGTTCCATATTTTTTTTTTAAAAAAGCGCTTCAAAGTAAAAAACACTTTGTGATAATTCGTGTGGTAAAACGATGTATGATAGAAAAAGAAATGAGGATATTAGACGAGAATGTATGATTGAAAGAAATATCGTAAGTAAGATGAAAATAAATGCCCTAAGGTGGTTCGGCCACATAGAAAGTATGAGTGATGACCGTCTGACAAAAAAGTATACAAGGCTGATAAAAGAGGAATGAAAAGTAGAGGTCGGCCAAGAAAGAGTTGGCACGATCACATAAATGGGATTTTGAAAGATGGAGATGTTAGAAGTAAGAATAATAGAAGAGCGTGTATGAGACGATGTATGGACGTGAATGAAGCGAGGAATGTATGTCAAGAGAGAGGAGTCTGGCGTTCGGTTCTCTCTGCCTACCCCAAATAGGGAAATGGCGTGATGGTATGGGTATGGGATAATTCTTTAATTCTAACCGTTGTCGAGCTGTCTTTTTAAGCTGTTAGTAGAAGGTTCAGTTTTTGTTAGTCATTTTTATTAATTGACTTGCCCTCTAACTAGATACATAAAAAACGGACCCTAAGACCTCAAATCCGTAAATTTTTATAAAATAGCCAATTTATTTTTTTAGATCTTTAAAATTCAATATCTCTATAACGGTTAAGTTTTGGACATCATATTGTAAAATCAAATCCATCAGAAATGACCTGAATAATAACGTCCTTTAATATTCAGTAAAAATTAACCTGTAACCCTGTATATTTTGAAATAAATAAAAATTGATCAACTTGTTCAAAATAGATATTTTCCTCATATCAGGACGACCGTTTCGGCTGACTGGTCTTGTTTCCAATCGATAAGGTCTAGTTACCAATTGCAAACATATTTTTTCATCCCCAACCTTCTTAAATTGAACTTTTTTTCGGTTCAGTTGTATTTGAATTACATATGCAATAGTCATTGTAATCCTATATATATATTTATTGTTATTGTATTTTTTACTTTAACTATAATTTATTGTTACAAGTTATTTATAAGGACCCAACATTGTTTTAAATATTATTTTTTTCATCAATGTCTTTCACAAACGTGACTTTATTTAACCTCGAAACAGGTTTATCCTAGTAAGGTTGAATAACATTATATTATATAAATTTTGTTCTATAACGTGAGAGGTTATATGAATAAATAATATAAATAAGGGTAACAGCTGAAACAATTGTCCTGATAGAAGGAAAATATTTTTGAATAAAATAGTATAGTGGAGTTTTACACTTTAAATACCGTCAGTATTAACAATTTAAGACCAAACCTCTTTGCTGAGGGGGTTGTCCACCCTTCACATCTGACTTATTTACTTTTACTTTTATTTCCTATATTTCATTTCTAATAATTCATTTATTTCATTTTTATTTTATTTTATTTCCGGGAAATTTACAGTACCTATAATAACATTTTTTATATAGATGCATTAGTATAAGACTAAAACCAATTACAAATTTCCACATTATTAACAATAAATTTTGACTGCTGTGCTTACATACTTAAAGCTACATATGAAAAACATTTATATCTGAATGATAGTGCATGAGTGTATGTACGTCTGTACATATGAGTGTAAGGATATGTATATGTGTGTGAATGTGTCTATATAAGTGAAAGAGAGAATGTATAGGTACCTGCAAGCTCACATAGTTTACTCCATTCAATCTTGATACTTCAATCATTCAGTGAAATTCAATCATTATTACTTGAACTGATGGCAGTAGAAAATGACTTAGGTCCTGAAAGAAAAATATCGACATCCAGATGTTCGTGATTATAAGTGTTCATCATGCGTATGAGGGGTGCGTTTTTCGTGTAACGCTACGTCCTACGTAGGCGATTCAAAGCGAACGCGATTGCGAAGCGATGCGGTGCGGATACAAGCGAATTCAATGCGATGCGGTGCGACGCGGCGGCTTTGTCCTACGTGTGCGCGAATCGTTTCCTCAGCCGCCAGCTACTGTCATGGAAGTACGTATATAAAATACTCAAGAAGTATGTACGGCAGAGAAGTGAAACTAATATTGTATACTTAGAGAGGCATATTTATGGGGGATATCACAATTTGTATGAAGAATTACGTGATCTTGAATTAATAAATGAGACTGAATTTACATCTTTCCGGGAAACATCAAAATTTGACATTCGTGCAAGCGAGAGAAAACTTTGTGTGTTTTGAAAAACATCCTATTGTAAAATAGCAATAATAAATAAATGTGTTTACTTGTAGTCCCATTTATTTTTGCCAAATCCTAAAATTCGCGGTTCGATAATAATTTGTCCCATAATATGGGACGTTCATGGACAGAAATTAAAATTTCTGTTTCTGACATGTCAAAAAACAATGGCGCCGCTATCAATTCGCGCGAAAATATCAAACCAACTGATCGCGTTTGCTTCGCATCGCGCCGCGCCGCATCGAAACCAACTCGCGGTCGGTAACGTAGGACACTACCATAGTTACCGACTGTTTGTTATTTTCGCGCCGCGCCGCGCCGCTTCGCATTCGCTTTGAATCGCCTACGTAGGACGTCGCGTTAGTATTATTACGGTGCGGTATGTGAAACAAAAGTAGGCTTCGCGTACGACGCGATGGGACGTGTGTTGAAGGAGTGAAGTTCCGTAATTTCAGGACAGTCAATTGCATTGTGTATGATGTTATACAATGTTTTCATATCAATCAAGGATCGTCTCTGTACCAACGTAAGGATTTTGTAAAACAGTGTAATCTTTTTTTTAAAACTACTTGAATGTAACATTTGTGCATCTTATATATTATGTATTCTCTATGTGTAAAGTATTCTCTATGTTTAAATAATTTGTATACCCTTTCGTGTAAAAGTAACAGAACCTGAACAGGTCTTGCCTAGTGGGACGTTACTTACTTAACCTAAATATGTAAAAATGTTTGTGTATTAACAATAAATAAATAAATAAGAGATTTATATAATCAATAATTATTAAAGTAAGACCATTCTTGAAATGAAGATTTTGTTTTACAAAACAACGCTGTATGCATTATTATTATTTTATGTTATATTTTGTAAATAATAGCAAAATATAGATAGCTTTTTTCCGTTTCAACGAAAACGATCTACCCATACTTGGAGCCTCGAGGTTGCTGTCAATAGGGCAGGGTTTTGTATGTTATTCAAATAAATAAACACTCCTCACTGAACCGTATGATCGCCAGGGGTCACTTGAAAGATCTTCTCCACCCTTGAAGCATCTCCTCCCGTCCGTCGTTTCTAACCGTTATTCTTTTGTTAGGGTAGGTACTTCCTTTAAACTCGGCAACTGTCATTGACAACCTCTCAGAATGTTTGATACCTTCTGAGTATAAAAGAATAGGAAGCAATAAGACCATTGTCTCACAAAGCATGTTCACAGTACATTAAATCTTATAAGTCTTATAAATGCGATTTATTTTCAATTTTTTTAAGGAATCATTAAATAGGTAGGTACTTATAAATTTAATAATAAGATAGCTAGCATAATAAATAATAAACGGAATAAGTTATATTGATAAATTTATTATCTCAATAGAAACGAATCTGGAATATTTATTTAGGTATATGTTAAGCAGGTTAAAGTTGTACAAACATTAATAATGAAAGTTATACTAAAGAAAAAACGTACATTTTCCACAAAAAACACTTTTTAACACAAAAACTGTGATATCTTTTAATAAAGAATACTTTGTTTATTAATACCACTTTATTATACAAATTATTAAATACAAATAATATATATTTTTAATTTATAAAATCACACTTCTTATTAAATTAACTAGACAGACGGTGTTTATATGAAAACGGTTTTTCACGGAATGACGCCAAACGATCGAATCTTTTGTTTTCCGAACACCTCCGACAATTGCCGACGATCTCCGAGGATATCACAAAATGTGAATATGGTATGAAAATACTATATACCACAAAAAAGTTAGTAATCCAGTAGTCGCGAGTTCGAATCCTGCCTCGACCGATTTCGTTCCCTTAAATAAGCATTTATGCTTATTTTAGGGAACGTAGGAAGATGTATATGTACTTGTTTAACAAGGACATATTCATTTTTTATATAAAAAAAGTTCCTAAAATAGAGGATATTTATAAAAAACGTCTATTTTACAATTTTTTTAAAGATAATGTATTGCAAAATTTTGAAAAAAATATGTCACTACGATTTCGAAGCTATTTTAAAATTCATAAATGACAAATGCAAAACAATTACATTTATATGGGAATAAAGGATTTCAATTGCCTCCCAGATGAAATAAAACAGATTAATGATTTTAAAAGGTTCAAACAAATACTGAAAAAACATTTCATAATCTAAACTGGTGCATGTAGTATCTAATATCAAATGATTCCCTCATTAAGCACAAGGTTTTAATCTTTTTGATGAGGTAATGCAACAATTTTACCATAGTGTATCATTACGTATTTTGCAAATTCATTTGTAATATTATTAAAAAAATGGATGTTAAATAAATAAATTAAAAAACAAAAAAAGGATAACTGGGAAATCAAACTTGTTATCGAATGGTTTACGTGATCACTTCTAGCGCTTGCGCAACTTTTTACCAATTACCTATGCCAAATTGTTATAAATTTTTAATATTCTATTAATAACGTTGCATGACAGGTCGTAAGCCCTGTATGTGCCTGATTTTCCGATTATTCTACAAATATAATAATATTCCCGCTTCGTCTATATTGAGATAACTACTAAATCTATCAAAAAAATATCATTGACTAATAACAGGGAAAATATCCAATTGTGTACCGATTGCCGTGGCACAGTTGATAAGCCGTTTGGCTTCTGTGCGGGCATTCTGGCGGTTCGATCCCCAGCAGAGGAGAAATTTATTTAAATTCATTTCTCACGCAAATATTACTTTAATGGGCTGGAAACACTTCTTAGTTGGAAGAAATTAGCATATTATGGAAATAAACTCGCCATTTGCGCAGGGTGCAATGAAGTGTTTATTATTAATCATAAAAATATTCGAAATTTGTTTGTTTTCATTTTTTAATTTACATTATACATTACCTCAACATCTCGACGTATTCCTATTATCAGAGTGGGCAGAGAGAACCAAGCGTCATCCTCACATGCATAGACTGTGTATTATTCAATATTATTACCTACATTTTTTTATTCGGAATATTGTGAATTTGGAAATGCTCTTGTTATTTTGGCCAGCATCTTCCTTTCATTCCATCTCTACCAGCTCTACACATTTTCTTTCATTCAGTCGTTTTTTATTTATTCTTTCCTTTTTAGTCCGCAGTCCGTGCCCGTATTATTTTGTCTTTGTTATTTTATTGTTTCGTAAACCATGCATGTAGTTTTTACATAATATTTAAAACTATTTTATGTCATACTGTTTGTCATATCTATGTGCCACATACCATACATACATACCATCACGCCATGTCCCTTGCGGGGTAGGCAGAGAGAACCGAACGCCACATTTTTCTATCCTGGCACGCATCCCTCGCTTCGTCCACATTCATGCATCGTCTCATATATGCTCGTCTATTGCTTACACTTCTAACATTTCCGTCTTTCAAAATTTCGTTCACATGGTCGTGCCATCCCTTTCTTGGGCGTCCCCGACCTCTCATTCCATTCCTTTCCGCTCTGTATATTTTCTTCGTCAGGCGCTCCTCATTCATTCTCCCCATGTGACCAAACCATCTCAATGTGTTCACTTTCCTTCTAGTAATGACATATTTCTTCATCTTACATTCTTTCCTTATGTCCTCATTTCTTACCCGGTCATACATCGTTCTATTACAAACCCTTCTTAACGATCTCATTTCAACTGCATTTATTCTATTTTCATGCGTCTTCTGCCATGTCCAGGTTTCACTTGCATACGTCAAGGTTGGCACTACGACGGCGTTATGAATGGCAACTTTGGCATCCTTTGATTTGTTGCGATCATTCATAATTGGTCTTAGTGCTCCATTCACTCTATTTCCTGCCATAACTCTTCTTTCGATCTCTTTATCGAGTCGTCCATTCCGTTGAAATATGCTTCCCAAGTATACATATTCGTCGACTTGCTCGAGCCATTCGTTGTGTCACATGCATATTTCAAAGTCGGAATAGTAATATGACATTATTATAGTATGTTTAGATTATTTTTTACGTATATATATTCGATATCCGTATTGATCCGTATTCTTATGGCGTGATTCCTGATGTAAACGATACTTAATATTTTTAAAATTAATTGTGGATTTTCAGTTTAAGGGGTTTGATGAAAGTATTTTTAATAGAAATAAATTTTATATCTGCGCTTAATGAATTCTTAATTTTGATATGAAGGTCGAAATAAATGGCGAGGTAATTCCCCCACCATAAAGATTTTCGAATAAGTATTTGAAGATTCAAATAAAAAGGATTTAAATTTAATGTCCCATAGTGGTTAGTACCTAGCGTTATTTTTGTGCAAACGTTCGTTATAATATCGGAGACAGAATAAGTCAAACTATTTTTTCAAAAGTACTCAAATGCGTTAAAGATATATGATATTATATGAATCTAAAGGGTTGATAAATAGTATATAGACGCCCTCAGAATTTCCTTTTTTGATATATTAAGTACCTATCTATATGGGTGATCTATTACACATTAAACCTTTATCGGTGTGTTTTTTTTTGGTAATTTATTTTCATCATTAAAACAATTTACAGTTTACGCTTTCATCTGTTAATTCTTTTGAGGATTTGTTTTCATGGTAAATTATTACTTTCTCAATAGAGACGGAGTTGGATTTTTTTATATCTCGGACAACTATGTACTATGTTGAATATTAATATTATACGTAACCAATAACAATCTGCCACATTCTGGAGAAAAATATTAATTTAACACGATCTCAATAACAAATTGTCACATTCTGGAGATTTGCGACATATATCGTCTCACAGATCCACACTGAAAACACAATTAAAAAAACTCCAACGGGTGTCGAACCCGGGACCTTTAGGTCAGTAGTCAAATATATAACCAACTGAGCCACGAAAGCCAAGGGTCTTATCGAAAGATCAAACTTTCATCGTGTCTTAATCATGTGATGTTATAATAAAATTTTGTTATTGAGAGAAAATAATAATTTAAAAACCATATTTTTTTTCTAATTTTACTAACGGGTTTCTTAATCGCAAATTTATATATAACAATCTCAACGAGTCTGTGTCCGAATCTGTATTACAACGAGTTTTTCAAATGTTTTTTATGCGGTTTCTAGTGGCTTTTTTGAAAATTGTATTTTTTGCTGTTTAAAAATCATAAAAACCTTTTGCTATTTTTTTAACGGAATTTTTGTTCGCAAATTAATATCCCAACGAGTCTGTGTTTCAACGAGTTTTCCAAATGTTTTTATGCGGTTTCTAGTGGCTTTTTTGAAAATTGTATTTTTTGCTGTTTATAAATCATAAAAACCTTTTACTATTTTTTTAACGGAATTTTTGTTCGCAAATTAATATATTAATCTCAACGAGTCTGTGTTTCAACGATTTTTTTCAAATATTTTTTATGCGGTTCCTAGTGGCTTTTTTGAAAATTGTATTTTTTGCTGTTTAAAAATCATAAAAACCTTTTACTATTTTTTTAACGGAATTCTTGTTCGCAAATAAATATATTAATCTCAACGAGTGTGTGTTTCAACGAGTTATTCAAATGTTTTATATGCGGTTTCTAGTGGCTTTTTTGAAAATTGTCCTTTTTGCTGTTGCTTTTTAGAGTATTCAGGGTAAAGTTTTTATTCATCGTTGGCAACATTTTCCGATTATTTTTACTTACCTTATATATATATATATATATATATATATATATATATATATATATATATATATATATATATATATATATATATATATATATATATATATATATATATATATATATATATATATATATATATATATATATATATATATATATATATATATATATATATATATATATATATATATATATATATATATATATATATATATATATATATATATATATATATATATATATATATATATATATATATATATATATATATATATATATATATACGTAACAGTAGGTAAATAATGCGTGAATTAGGCAGGTAATGTATTATGTTTGCCATGCGGACCTAATAGAGGGACTACTAATCATATTTTATTACCAATAAAAATACAATTTCCCATGTAGGTACGAGAACACATTTCATTCCAAGTATTTTGTAACTTTATTTATCGACGTTTCGGAATTTATAATAGCAATACACAACTGAAACAACAGATAGAGAAATTCTAGATTTAGACGTTTAAATAATATAAACCTGATTTTATTTATTTATTTTATCTTATTCGGAAATATCACAGTTTTTTTTCAAAATACATCATAATACAGTTACACAATTAACAATGAAATAAGCCAATTATTATATTATGGTTCGCAGACCTCAATTACTTCATGTTCCAACAATTAGAACGAATATCAGGAAAAATTCAACAATTACACGCATATGCAGCCAATATAACAATACATACATTCTCAGCTGAGATAGACATATTCAGCGCGAAATATTACAGATTTAGACATGATGTTCTGAAGGTGATGCGCAACCAATATCCCTCTGTCCTGTCCTCCTAGTCTCTCTTCTCTCATTTCTCTTCCCTTCCCCAGTTGTTGTATATGTGTGTATGTATGTATGTATGTGTATGCGCGTATGTGTGTGTGATGGTGTGTATGAGTGTGTGTGTGTTTGTGAGGGTGTGTGTATGAATTATTTTTGGCTTGTAAACTATTATTTGTTTTAATATTATGTTGATGGAATGCTTTTTTTGGCTCTAACATTGTAAAAATAATATTGTATCAATAAACTGTAAATAAGCTGTAGCTTCCCAAAGAAAATAAATAAATCAATAAATATTTCACGAAATTATATAAATATTTTTACATAATATTATTCCGCGAAGAGAACATTGATCAGGTGAATGAGATTCAGGATATGGTAAGGAAACTGGGAGATGAACTAGAAGGTTGAAATATGATAATTTTATTTTTTTATTTATTTATCACACCATTTAAATAATCTTCTTTAAAAATAGATAACTGCTGCCCAACTAGGTATACCTGTTCTAGGGCTAGCAGTGTACATATTATTATAATATTTCACAGGAGACATATAAGTTTTACGTATTTGCATTTGTAAAAGTATCTAAACAATATAAACTTAACTAGGTACTATTGTAAAAATTATACTTTTTGAATATTGGAATATTGACCAGTAAGTAGATCGCAGGGGCCATGCTAATCTCTGTGTCATTCCAATTTTAATACCTATCAGTATGTAGGTATTGCCAAAGAAAGATGTAACTGCTGAATCACTTAGTAATAATTCTGATAAAAACCAAAATTCCGTTTACAAATGAAGAAAAAAAACTTATTGAAATGAATACTGATTTTTTGATATTATTTTCCTCGGTATATTGTGATCATACTGATTTAATTTAACGAGAGAAATAATGAAGAATATGTACTAGTTTATAAAATCTACGAATATGTTGATCAATTGTGACCTTCTGTCAACCATACCAGAGAATAGACAACTTTTTTTTTGATATTGCATAATGGACCAAAATATTAATTCATGGTACATAAATTCACCAAATGAACAGAATTCAACTTCCTACAAAAGAATCATACACCAAATATCAATAATGCTGCCGAGTAAATTCCAATATAATGAGGTCGATGTTTGTACACGTGAATGGGATTGCAATATATATTTCCATGTATGGTATGGTATTCCATACATCTATTGGAATCGAATATATAATATTATATTGATTCTGTTATTGTCTATCTGGTAACACTAATGATTCTTGGAACAACATCTCTTCCATGTGAGTGTGTTGCGATTCGAGATAAATGATCAAATTCATAATTCTATATAATACACCTTCCAGAATTATATGTCGACACACCAGCGAATGCATACCACTATTTTGATAAACTAATTTCGTTGGGTAATTCCTGAAATAGCTATAGGTACATACTATTGGAATGAAAATGCGTGTTTGCTTATTTATAACAATATATTGAACATGATTGTGTTTTGAATAAAAGTTATTTTATTAAGTAATGACAAATATTGATAAATGATATTAACTGAAATGAATTTTAACTTTATCTTAACATAGATATTTTTTTTCTCTTTCATTTATTTTATATTTGATAAATTCATGACCTAAGTCTTGAGAGATTATGCATCTCGATTTTTTTCTATTGTATTTTCTACCAATTTTTTTACACTAGTTGCATGTAACACATGAGATCCAACTGTCGATAGCGATAGTATGTATAGTTGAAGAATAAGAATCAAACAATAAACCCATAAATCCAAATTATTGAATATTTTAACACATGTTGGTATGTATGTCAAGATAGGACAGTATGGAGGTCAGTCCTGTTTTCCTACCCGGAATATGAAAACAGCATGATGATTCTGTATGTATGTTTGGAGATTAATTACCCATCAAACTATTAAGTCTTCTAACATATTGTGTATAGGCGACTGACATACAAATTGTATGAAGCAATGTCGTCAATAAATTCAATTTTTATAAAAAATGTTAAAAAAAGTTTGAGATGTGCTAATACAATTTTTCATATTTTTTATATAAAATTAAATTATCTAGTTGGGGTGTTTCGGCTTTTTTCGATATTTTTGAAAAAATTGGAAATATAGGCAGTTAAACTCATAAATTTTTCATAAAAAAAATATTTTTCTTTATAAAAAATGTTTAAGAAACCCTGGAATTTTTTTGAAAAAAATTATTTGATATTTTGTATTTTTCTATATTTGTACCAATTTTCAGCGTTCTAGCTTTTATGGTTTCAGAGATATATGGAAAAATAAAGTAAAAATTCAAAAGTTGATAACCCCTGACTGAAACAAAAATTCAAAATTCTGAGTATAAAAGTTTTGTAGGCCTATAACTGTTTATATATTCTGAAATTTTGGGCTCTGTAAATTGAGCGGATCAAAAGTTATAAGGGGGGGACACACACACACACACAGACACACACACAGACACACACACAGACACACACAGACACACACAGACACACACAGACACACACACACACAGACACACTCACACACACACACAGACACACGAAATGTTCTACTCCGAATTCTGAGTAAATCTGTGTATGGAACATATATGCTGCGAAGCCTCTAAGTTGGTGTTTTTTGACTTCAAAGTTGGAAATGCCGTGAAAAAAGTACACCTCTGCATACAATTCTCGCGTATTCTGGCTTGAAACATTGTCGATATGTTAAGAGAACAAAGTTCTCCTGAACAAATCGACAGTTGGATTAATTCATTGTTATTGTTACTTCCTTTGTCATCATAGTTCGATTTGTTTTATTTGTTAATACTTTTTTCTACCAAGCTTTTAAAATTGTAATATTTCACGAGTTAATTCATAATTGGAATGTATTTATATTTACTAGTTGCATGTAACACATGAGATCCAACTGTCGATAGCGATAGTATGTAGGTATAGTTGAAGAATAAGAATCAAACTATAAACCCATAAATCCAAATTATTGAAAATTTTAACAAATGTTGGTATGTATGTCAAGATAGGACAGTATGGAGGTCAGTCCTGTTTTCCTACCCGGAATATGAAAACAGCATGATGGTTCTGTATGTATGTTTGGAGATTAAGTACCTATCAAACTATTAACATTTTTTATAGAAAATTAAATTATCTAGTTGAGGTGTTTCGGCTTTTTTCGATATTTAAAAAAAAAATTAAAATATAGGCAGTTTAACTCATAAATTTATCATAAAAAAATATTTTTCTTAATAAAAAATGTTTGAGAAACCCTGGAATTTTTTTGAATAAACTAATTTGAGATTTTGTATTTTTCTATGCTTATACCAATTTTAAGCTTTTGCTTTTATGGTTTCTGAGATATATGGAAAAATAAATTAAAAATTCAAAAGTTGATAACCCCTGACTGAAACAAAAATTCAAAATTCTGAGTAAAAAAGTTTTGTAGGCCTATAACTGTTTATATATTCTGAAATTTTGGGCTTTGTCAATTGAGCGGATCAAAAGTTATAAGGGGGGGACGGACACACACACAGAAACACACACACACACAGACACACACACACACACACAGACACACACACAGACACACGTAATGTTCTACTCCGAATTCTGAGTAAATCCGTGTATGGAACATATATGCTGCGAAGCCTCTAAGTTGGTGTTTTTTTACTTCAAAGTTGGAAAAGCCGTGAAAAAAGTAGACCTCTGCATACAATTCTCGCGTATCCTGGCTTGAAACATTGTCGATATGTTAAGAGAACAAAGTTCTCCTGAACAAATCGACAGTTGGATAATCCAACTGTCGATTTGTCTATTATTATTATTT
The DNA here is from genome assembly GCA_963576475.1 of Molanna angustata. Lineage (NCBI taxonomy): Eukaryota > Metazoa > Arthropoda > Insecta > Trichoptera > Molannidae > Molanna > Molanna angustata. Next base: position 12,225,884 of record OY754982.1, read on the forward strand.
TTGTTAATTAAATTTGAAAATAATTAATAGTTTGTAGGTAATATCGAGAGCATTCACTGGTCCATATGCTTGTATAACTAATTTGTGCTTATAAATTGTAGATATACCTACTACTGTTTGTAGTAATAGATGAAAAAAAATGAAATAAAATGAAATATAAGTGTTTATATTGCCAGGGTACAATGAACAACTCATTAGTAAGTCCTGTGCCGAGGTGTTCATTTGAACGGTTGTATGACATACATAAATAATGGATACCTAAATTATGTATGTAAATATATATTTATTTATTTATTTATATATATATATATATATATATATATATATATATATATATATATATATATATATATATATATATATATATATATATATATATATATATATATATATATATATATATATATATATATATATATATATATATATATATATATATATATATATATATATATATATATATATATATATATATATATATATATATATATATATATATATATACATACATACATACATACATACCATCACGCCATGTCCCTTACGGGGTAGGCAGAGAGAACCGAACGCCATATCTTTCTATCCTGGCACACATTCATCGCCTCGTCAACATTCATGCATCGTCTCATACATGTTCGTCTATTGTACATGCTTCTAACATTTCCGTCTTTCAGAATATCGTTCACATGGTCGTGCCATCCCTTTCTTGGGCGGCCCCGGCCTCTCAATCCATTCCTATCCGCATTGTATATTTTCTTCGTCAGGCGTTCCTCATTCATTCTACCCATGTGGCCAAACCATCTCAGTGTGTTCACTTTCATTCTATTAATGATATCTTTCTTCATCTTACATTCTTTCCTTATGTTCTCATTTCTTACCCTGTCATACATCGTTCTATTGCAGATTCTTCTTAGCGATCTCATTTCAACAGCATTTATTCTGCTTTCGTGCGACTTCTGCCATGTCCAGGTTTCACTTGCATATATATATATATATATATATATATATATATATATATATATATATATATATATATATATATATATATATATATATATATATATATATATATATATATATATATATATATATATATATATATATATATATATATATATATATATATATATATATATATATATATATATATATATATATATATATATATATATATATATATATATATATATATATATATATATATATATATAATTTTTATTTATTTATTTATTTATTGTTAATACAAAGACATTTTTACATTATGTAGGTTAAGTAAGTAACGCCCCACTAGGCAAAACCTGTTCTGGGGCTGTTACTTTTACACAATAAGGTATACAAATTATTAACATATAGAGGATACAAAATATATAAAGTGCACAAATGTTACAATCAAGTAGTTATAAGAAAATGATTACAAAAGAGTAAGATGTACAGTTTTAGATTAAATAAAGAAATGATTAAGAAGAAAGGAAATATAGGAATAAAGTGAACAAGTCAGATGTTAAGCGTGTCTGTGTGTGTGTATGTGTGTGTGTGTGTGTGTGTGTGTGTGTGTGTGTGTGTGTGTGTCCCTTATAACTTTTGATCCGCTCAATTTACAGAGCCTTAAATTTCAAAATATATAAACAGTTACAGGCCTACAAAACTTTTATACTCGGAATTTTGAATTTTTGTTTCAGTCAGGGGTTATCAACTTTTGAATTTTTATTTTATTTTTCCCTATATCTCAGAAACCATAAAAGCTAGAACGCTGAAAATTGGTATAAACATAGACAAATACAAAATCTCAAATTAGATTTTTCAAAAAAATTCCAGGATTTCTCAAACATTTTTTATTTAGAAAAGTATTTTTTTTATGATAAATTTATGAGTTTAACTGCCTATATTTCCATTATATATATATATATATATATATATATATATATATATATATATATATATATATATATATATATATATATATATATATATATATATATATATATATATATATATATATATATATATATATATATATATATATATATATATATATATATATATATATATATATATATATATATATATATATATATATATATATATATATATATATATATATATATATATATATATATATATATATATATATATATATATATATATATATATATATATATATATATATATATATATATATATATAATTTTTATTTATTTATTTATTTATTGTTAATACAAAGACATTTTTACATTATGTAGGTTAAGTAAGTAACGCCCCACTAGGCAAAACCTGTTCTGGGGCTGTTACTTTTACACAATAAGGTATACAAATTATTAACATATAGAGGATACAAAATATATAAAGTGCACAAATGTTACAATCAAGTAGTTATAAGAAAATGATTACAAAAGAGTAAGATGTACAGTTTTAGATTAAATAAAGAAATGATTAAGAAGAAAGGAAATATAGGAATAAAGTGAACAAGTCAGATGTTAAGCGTGTCTGTGTGTGTGTATGTGTGTGTGTGTGTGTGTGTGTGTGTGTGTGTGTGTGTGTGTGTGTCCCTTATAACTTTTGATCCGCTCAATTTACAGAGCCTTAAATTTCAAAATATATAAACAGTTACAGGCCTACAAAACTTTTATACTCGGAATTTTGAATTTTTGTTTCAGTCAGGGGTTATCAACTTTTGAATTTTTATTTTATTTTTCCCTATATCTCAGAAACCATAAAAGCTAGAACGCTGAAAATTGGTATAAACATAGACAAATACAAAATCTCAAATTAGATTTTTCAAAAAAATTCCAGGATTTCTCAAACATTTTTTATTTAGAAAAGTATTTTTTTTATGATAAATTTATGAGTTTAACTGCCTATATTTCCATTTTTTTTTTAAATATCGAAAAAAGCCGAAACACCCCAACTAGATAATTTAATTTTATATAAAAAATATTAACATTGTAGCAGTACATCTCAAATTTTTTTTAACAATTTTTATAAAAATTGAATTTAGTGACGACATCGCTTCATACAATTTGTATGGTAGTCACCTATACACAATATCAAAGAAGACTTAATAGTTTGATACTTTATCTCTAAACGTACAATATATGTACATATACCATCATGCTGTTTACATATTCCGGGTAGGAAAAAAAGACTGACCTCCATACTATCCTATCTTGACTACCTAGGTACCTACATGTGTTGTATAGAAAACTAAATATCATAAAATAATAAATAATTTGTATTTATGGGTTTGGTACTTATTCTTCAACTATACATACTATCGCTGTCGACAGTTGGATCTCATGTGTTACATGCAACTAGTAAACTATAGAAATTGTTGAAAGCGATGTTGACATCCGTAGTACAATATACAGACTCCCACTTTTCTTCTTGCGTCTGTTGTAATTGGACAAAATCAGTTCTAAATTGTGAAAAATATAAAGATTTAGTATTATTAGGGATTTGGTTTGATATACCTATTATTGTTGAATAATGATCTGTAATAGTTGTGGTGTAAATTGCCGCGCGTGTATTTTTTGTTGTTCTTATCATGGCATGGTCAATACAAGTCATTGAATGTGAAGACACTCGTGTTGCAATATTAATATAGGACTTCAGTCCAAAGTACGTCATGAGGTCTAAATATTCTGATGTTTGGGTGGAATTTTTTTTAAGAATATCTATGTTCATATCTCCTATTAAAATAAGATCACTGTTGTTAGGGACATTGGTGCAGTTTCTAAGGAATTGACTTGGAACTTGGAACTTGGAACCTGGAACTTGGAAGAACCTGGAACTTGGAAGAACCTGGAACATGGAAGAACCTGGAACTTGGAAGAACCTGGAACTTGGAAGAACCTGGAACTTGGAAGAACCTGGAACTTGGAAGAACCTGGAACTTGGAAGAACCTGGAACTTGGAAGAACCTGGAACTTGGAAGAACCTGGAAATTGGAAGAACCTGGAACTTGGAAGAACCTGGAACATGGAAGAACCTGGAACTTAGAAGAACCTGGAACTTGGAAGAACCTGGAACTTGGAAGAACCTGGAACTTGGAAGAACCTGGAACTTGGAAGAACCTGGAACTTGGAAGAACCTGGAACTTGGAAGAACCTGGAACTTGGAAGAACCTGGAACTTGGAAGAACCTGGAACTTGGAAGAACCTGGAACTTGGAAGAACCTGGAACTTGGAAGAACCTGGAACATGGAAGAACCTGGAACTTGGAAGAACCTGGAACTTGGAAGAACCTGGAACTTGGAAGAACCTGGAACTTGGAAGAACCTGGAACTTGGAAGAACCTGGAACATGGAAGAACCTGGAACTTAGAAGAACCTGGAGCTTGGAGGAACCTGGAACTTGGAAGAACCTGGAACTTGGAAGAACCTGGAACTTGGAAGAACTTGGAACATGGAAGAACCTGGAACTTAGAAGAACCTGGAACTTGGAAGAACCTGGAACTTGGAAGAACCTGGAACTTAGAAGAACCTGGAGCTTGGAAGAACCTGGATCTTGGAAGAACCTGGAACTTGGAAGAACCTGGAACTTGGAAGAACCTGGAACTTGGAAGAACCTGGAACTTGGAAGAACCTGGAACATGGAAGAACCTGGAACTTGGAAGAACCTGGAACTTGGAAGAACCTGGAACTTGGAAGAACCTGGAACTTAGAAGAACCTGGAACTTGGAAGAACCTGGAACTTGGAAGAACCTGGAACTTGGAAGAACCTGGAACTTGGAAGAACCTGGAACTTGGAAGAACCTGGAACTTGAAAGAACCTGGAACTTGGAAGAACCTGGAACTTGGAAGAACCTGGAACTTGGAAGAACCTGGAACTTGGAAGAACCTGGAACTTGGAAGAACCTGGAACTTGGAAGAACTTGGAACATGGAAGAACCTGGAACTTAGAAGAACCTGGAACTTGGAAGAACCTGGAACTTGGAAGAACCTGGAACTTGGAAGAACCTGGAACTTGGAAGAACCTGGAACTTGGAAGAACCTGGAACTTGGAAGAACCTGGAACTTGGATAAATTGGAACTTGGAAGAACCTGGAACTCGGAGGAACCTGGATTTTGGAGGAACCTGGAAGAACCTGGAACTTGGAGGAAACTGGAACTTGGAAGAACCTGGAACTTGGAAGAACCTGGAACATGGAAGAACCTGGAACTTAGAAGAACCTGGAGCTTGGAAGAACCTGGAACTTGGAAGAACCTGGAACTTGGAAGAACCTGGAACTTGGAAGAACCTGGAACTTGGAAGAACCTGGAACTTGGAAGAACCTGGAACATGGAAGAAACTGGAACTTAGAAGAACCTGGAGCTTGGAAGAACCTGGAGCTTGGAAGAACCTGGAACTTGGAAGAACCTGGAACTTGGAAGAACCTGGAACATGGAAGAACCTGGAACTTGGAAGAACCTGGAACTTGGAAGAACCTGGAACTTGGAAGAACCTGGAACTTGGAAGAACCTGGAACTTGAAAGAACCTGGAACTTGGAAGCACCTGGAACTTGGAAGAACCTGGAACTTGGAAGAACCTGGAACTTGGAAGAACCTGGAACTTGGAAGAAATTGGAACTTGGAAGAACCTGGAACTTGGAGGAACCTGGATTTTGGAGGAACCTGGAAGAACCTGGAACTTGGAGGAAACTGGATTTTGGAGGAACCTGGAAGAACCTGGAACTTGGAGGAACTTGGAAGAACCTGGAACTTGGAGGAATTTGGAAGAACCTAGAACTTGGAAGAACCTGGAACTTGGAACTTGGAAGAACCTGGAACTTGGAAGAACCTGGAACTTGGAACATGGAAGAACCTGGAACTTGGAACTTGGAAGAACCTGGAACCTGGAACTTGGAAGAACCTGGAACTTGGAACGCATAATAAACATTTTATCCAACTGTCGATTTGTTCAGGAGAACTTTGTTCTCTTATCAAGCCAGAATACGCGAGAATTGTATGGAGAGGTCTACTTTTTTCACGGCTTTTCCAACTTTGAAGTCAAAAAACACCAACTTAGAGGCTTCGCAGCATATATGTTCCATACACGGATTTACTCAGAATTCGGAGTAGAACATTTCGTGTGTCTGTGTGTGTGTCTGTGTGTGTGTGTGTCTGTGTGTGTGTGTGTGTGTATGTCTGTGTGTGTGTGTGTGTGTGTGTGTGTGTGTCCCCCTTATAACTTTTGATCCGCTCAATTTACATAGTCTAAAATTTCAGAATATACTAGTTGCATGTAACACATGAGATCCAACTGTCGACAGCGATAGTATGTATAGTTGAAGAATAAGTACCAAACCCATAAATACAAATTATTTATTATTTTATGATATTTAGTTTTCTATACATCACATGTACCTAGGTAGTCAAGATAGGATAGTATGGAGGTCAGTCTTTTTTTCCTACCCGGAATATGAAAACATGTATATTGTATGTTTAGAGATGAAGTATCAAACTATTAAGTCTTCTTTGATATTGTGTATAGGTGACTACCATACAAATTGTATGAAGCGATGTCGTCACTAAATTCAATTTTTATAAAAATTGTTAAAAAAAAATTGATATGTACTGCTACAATGTTAATATTTTTTATATAAAATTAAATTATCTAGTTGGGGTGTTTCGGCTTTTTTCGATATTTTAAAAAAAAATGGAAATATAGGCAGTTAAACTCATAAATTTATCATAAAAAAAATACTTTTCTTAATAAAAAATGTTTGAGAAACCCTGGAATTTTTTTGAAAAAACTCATTTGAGATTTTGTATTTGTCTATGTTTATACCAATTTTTAGCATTCTAGCTTTTATGGTTTCTGAGATATAGGGAAAAATAAAATAAAAATTCAAAAGTTGATAACCCCTGACTGAAACGAAAATTCAAAATTCCGAGTATAAAAGTTTTGTAGGCCTGTAACTGTTTATATATTCTGAAATTTGAGGCTCTGTAAATTGAGCGGATCAAAAGTTATAAGGGGGGGGGGACACACACACACAGACATACACACACACAGACACACACACACACACACACACACACACAGACACACACACAGACACACGAAATGTTCTACTCCGAATTCTGAGTAAATCCGTGTATGGAACATATATGCTGCGAAGCCTCTAAGTTGGTGTTTTTTGACTTCAAAGTTGGAAAAGCCGTGAAAAAAGTAGACCTCTCCATACAATTCTCGCGTATTCTGGCTTGATACATTGTCGATATGTTAAGAGAACAAAGTTCTCCTGAACAAATCGACAGTTGGAAAAGATTATGTAAATAATGTTATGTAATACATTCTGTGAATTTGCCAACAAATAAAAATAAAATAAAACTAGTTGCATGTAACACATGAGATCCAACTGTCGATAGCGATAGTATGTATAGTTGAAGAATAAGAATCAAACTATTAACCCATAAATCCAAATTATTGAAAATTTTAACACATGTTGGTATGTATGTCAAGATAGGACAGTATGGAGGTCAGTCCTGTTTTCCTACCCGGAATATGAAAACAGCATGATGGTTCTGTATGTATGTTTGGAGATTAAGTACCTATCAAACTATTAAAACTTCTTACATATTGTGTATAGGCGACTGACATACAAATTGTATGAAGCAATGTCGTCACTAAATTCAATTTTTATAAAAATTATTAAAAAAAGTTTGAGATGTGCTAATACAATATTTATATTTTTCATAGAAAATTAAATTATCTAGTTGGGGTGTTTCGGCTTTTTTCGATATTTTTGAAAAATTCGGAAATATAGGCAGTTAAACTCATAAATTTATCATAAAAAAAATATTTTTCTTAATAAAAAATGTTTGAGAAATCCTGGAATTTTTTTGAAAAAATTAATTTGAGATTTTGTATTTGTCTATATTTTTACCAATTTTCAGCGTTCTAGCTTTTATGGTTTCTGAGATATATGGAAAAATAAAATAAAAATTCAAAAGTTGATAACCCCTGACTGAAACAAAAATTGAAAATTCCGAGTATAAAAGTTTTGTAGGCCTGTAACTGTTTATATATTCTGAAATTTTAGGCTCTGTAAATTGAGCGGATCAAAAGTTATAAGGGGGGGACGGACACACACACAGACACACAGACACACAGACACACACACACACACAGACACACGAAATGTTCTACTCCGAATTCTGAGTAATTCCGTGTATGGAACATATATGCTGCGAAGCCTCTAAGTTGGTGTTTTTTGACTTCAAAGTTGGAAAAGCCGTGAAAAAAGTAGACCTCTCCATACAATTCTCGCGTATTCTGGCTTGATACATTGTCGATATGTTAAGAGAACAAAGTTCTCCTGAACAAATCGACAGTTGGATAAAATACAAAAGAAGATTTTTTACTGAAATCTTCTCGGAAGTGCGTTCAAATAATCACACAGTTCCATAGTAATCAGGATGGTATAAGAGCACAAAAAGGTTTTACAAAAGAAAAAAAAAAGGAAAAATCTGCAATAATCACCTATAGGAGGGGGATGCGCACTGGTAAACGCAACCACTCCCAGGTGCTAGACTTACTTTTGTCATATCTATTTTTAATAAAGAAAGGAAAAAACCAGCCCGAAAAAAGAAATGGTTTTTGGAGTTGCAATCCCTTAGACTATTGTTTTTCTTAGTAGGTATGTATCTAACTACATACATTTATGTTACTTAAACTGTTCTTTTTGCAGAATATTGGAAGCTCCTGAACCTTGCTCAATCCTGCGGACTTTTGATCGGTAAGTTCCCTTTTATTTGAATCAATTAAAAAAACTTTTCAAAAGAATATTATGAAACATAAATCCATACAAAAATACTCAAAACATTTACTAATTTTAACTTTTTGGTTTCAATTCGGTGTTGGATGCATTTCTGTAAATTCGGGTTGGTATCGATAAAAGCCGGGGCTCAGTGACTTTGCCAAACGAGAACAGCAAAGGGAGGGAAAAAAGATCCCCAAATACGATTTATCGAATTGACGTTAACGTTGTGATTATCCCAAGTAAGAGGGAATAAAAGAAAGATCTCATCGACAAATATTTCTAAAATATTTCACAGTCGATGTTGTAAAATGTTTCGAGCTGTATTTTTCTTTGTTTTTGATTGTCAGTCGAGCATTTTATATATTTATTTATAATTTACAATTTACAGATTAATAGCCTTATACACATATTTATACATAAAATAATATAATATTAATACATGATAATACACACAGCTGCGGTGGAGGGACGATATAATAAGATATGCTGGCACATCCTGGATGCAAACTGCACAGGACAGGACGACGTGGAGTCAAATGGAGGAGGCCTTCGTTCAGGAGTGGACGGAAATAGGCTGAAGAAGAAGAAGAAGAAGAAGAAGAATACACACAAATTATATTAATATGAAAAAAAAATGAATATAACTAACGAATAACAATATACAAGAAAATACACGTAAAAAGTAATTGAAAAATTCAAATTACAAATAGAAAAAAATAAAATGAAAATCCCAAATAAAAAAAGAAAAAAAAAATGTCTCATTCAAATTCCACGAAACTCATTCAAAAAAGAAAAAAAAATATATTCTCACGGTTTAAAGTGTCATTTTGCACCAATAAAATATTGATGCTATTAGTTTTTTTAGGTTGCCAATTACAAATAATAAATGAATAAATAAACAACTTTGTATTTTTCCACAATATTTTTTATGCTAACGACCGAACGTTTTCGCCAAGGTGACTTGGCATTTTAAAGATCCAAAAGAAACGTTTCAAACGTCAAAGTTTCTTTTGGACCTTGAAAATGCCAAGTCACCTTGGCGAAAACGTTCGGTCGTTAGTATAAAAAATATTGTGGAAAATACAAAGTTATTTATTTATTTATTTAAAATGGATTTCCACTCTGTAAACACAAAAACTCTAGAATCAACAAATAATAAATATCGCCAATGCTAGAATATAATTGTTCCCCAAATAATGAAGACGTGCTATTGGCGAAAAATAATGTGAAAGTGTGCTAGCGTTTGTACCCATAGTAAAAAGGTACTGTTTGCCTGTTAGTACCTTCCTAACAATATTATTTTTATATCATAATTTTATTGATATACCTACCGATTTTGTATGACATACTACAATGAATTTCATAACAGACCGTCGCGTCCTGGCAAGTCTTTTTGTTTCTGCAAATTAATCCTGGGTTCGAAATACAGTAGAAAATAAATGTACCTATTTAAAAATATTTCTAACTCATTCCTTTCTTCTCTGGGTTGGAATACTGGTTAGACGGAAAAATATAAATCTCATAATGTAGAACTGTTGTAGAAAACAATATGTTGACAAAGGTTTTATAATGATGTTTTTATGTAGCTTCTCCGGAAACTAACAGGAACTATGTCAAATAATTTTTTAACATGCACCCAATAACAAGTTGCCACATTCTGAAGACTAACGACACTAATTGTCTCACAGATCCATACTGAAAACACAATTAAAAACTGTGCCTCCAAAATAATCGTCGTAAATGTAGAATAAAATATATTTTAAGCCAAAACAATCGTCGTAAATGTAGAATAAAATATATTTTAAGCCAAAACAATCGTCGTAAATGTAGAATAAAATATATTTTAAGCCAAAACAATCGTCGTAAATGTAGAATAAAATATATTTTAAGCCAAAACAACCGTCGTAAATATGTAGAATAAAATATATTTTAAGCCAAAACAATCGTCGTAAATGTAGAATGAAATAAATTATAAGCCAAAGCAATCTTCGTAAATGAAGTATAAAATATATTTTAAGCCAAAACAATCGTCGTAAATGTAGAATAAAACATATTTTAAGCCAAAACAATCGTCGTAAATGTAGAATAAAATAAATTATAAGCCAAAGCAATATTTATACTTTGAGGAATATTTATATTTGGGGAGTATGTTTGAACGGAATCTTCGTAAATGAAGTATAAAATATATATTAAGCCAAACAATCGTCGTAAATGTAGAATAAAATATATTTTAAGCCAAAACAATCGTCGTAAATGTAGAATAAAATATATTTTAAGCCAAAACAACCGTCGTAAATATGTAGAATAAAATATATTTTAAGCCAAAACAATCGTCGTAAATGTAGAATGAAATAAATTATAAGCCAAAGCAATCTTCGTAAATGAAGTATAAAATATATTTTAAGCCAAAACAATCGTCGTAAATGTAGAATAAAACATATTTTAAGCCAAAACAATCGTCGTAAATGTAGAATAAAATAAATTATAAGCCAAAGCAATCTTCGTAAATGAAGTATAAAATATATATTAAGCCAAACAATCATCGTAAATGAAGTATAAAATATATTTTAATCCAAAACAATCGTCGTAAATGAAGTATAAAATATATTTTAAGCCAAAACTATCGTCGTAAATGAAGTAAAAAATATATTTTAAGCCAAAACAATCATCGTAAATGAAGTATAAAATAAACTTCAACGGTGTTTAATCGTATCCAAATTGCATTATATTATGGAAATTGTCTGTGTACATTTAAGCAACTTTATTTGCATCGTCAATTTAAAAGCAGAGCCGTTTAGCTCGAATAAATTAGGATTGCAAGTCGACAGCAAGGTGTGTTGGTATTAACTTGCTATAAACATTAGAAAGCAATTACTGTGAGCTTTACTGCAAAGTATTATAATCCACCGTAAGCAACAGAACAAAGTATGTTATAACCGTGTATCTAATGGTTCTGACGTTAGTTATTGCGCTGATAACTTTGTTCATTAGATTGCGTTATTAAAATGCAAGATTTGAATACGTTAGTTCAATTTCCCTTACATATATGTGTTTTTCGTTACCTCCACTTCCACCTTCTATGCAAATGGGTACTGAAATCGACCTCTTCAGTAGGAGAAAGATCGATAGGTATACCAAAACTTACATGGGAGGACGACATATTATTATGTACATCGAAGGTCACCAATATTCCACACCATCTTATATGTGTTGTTCCATCTGTTTAATCCAAGATTTTAATCCAATATACTACCTAATTCATCACTACCACCAAGAGGACGACATACAGAAGGATTCGGTACAGCAGCTTCAGAAGTAACCAATCGGAAAATGGCAGATAAAAAAAGACGAAAATCGAAAAAGAATCAGTAACTTCACACAACAATAAGATGACAATGGTATTTCCCTTTCCTTCTCCATTATACTTATTCTCGTTTTGAATCTACAAATATACAGATCGTCTTCACCACTGTTGTCCAACATTCTGATGATGCTCGGTATTGAGCGATACCGGTGAATGGGAGTCGCGTTTGTGAACAAAATTAAAAAGAACGAAAAAATTGATATACTTAAATCATAATTTTATGACAGAATAATTTTCCTTCGTGATCATTCATACATGTGACAATAACATCTCAATAGACGAAGTTGGACAATGGAAGATCTTGGAGGATATCATCATCAAAAGTCTTAATCCTGCAGATTGGTTTGCAGAAGAAGTCTACATCTCGCTTTCCACTTCTCTCTATCCTCTGCAGCCCCCTTCAGCTCAACATATGTGGCGCAGTTCATGTCCTCGCACACCTGGGCCAAATACTCCCGTCGGGGGCGCCCCTTGTGGTTTGTCCCCTCAACCATTCCCTCCATTAGGTCATGTAGGAGACCCTCGTGGCGCAAGATGTGACCAATCCAGCGAGCACGTCTCTCGGAGATGGTTTTGAGTAGGTGCCTGCCTTCTTCAACTCTGTTGAGAACCTCGGCATTCGTGATGTGGTCCTCCAGGAAATTTCGAGTATTCTATTTTGGAGGATATGCGGGCATGCAATATCTCTGAGGACGATGCTCAGGATAGAACGAAGTGGAGGAGCGCAGTAAGGAGAGCTGACCCCACTACCATGTGGGATAAAAGCTAAGGAGAAGAGAGATCATCCATACATATGCAGATTATAGTTCATAATATCAGTGGTGTTGTGGCCCTGGCGAAATGAAAATTGGTAATATTGGCTCTGGACGATACTGCCCGACTCGTTTAAGTGGACTGTATATTTTGAAGGAATTGGTCGGATTGGGATAGGACAAGAGAAATTTATCACCAGGAACTGAGATCGACTTACCCAGGTTCTCGGCGATCCACCGGATGTTGCCTTCCGCTATTCTCGACCAGAGCTTCTTAATTCTTCTTAAAATGGTACGCAACACTTAGTGGGAAATGTAAAAGTTTTTATTGAAAAATATGAATGGCGAATTAACAACGTGTCTGACACTAGTAAAAAATAGCAACTAAACTAAAAACAAATGAATATTCCGAATTATTTGAATTATTGAAATGAAGATTCCGAATTGTGGGTAGGTACTTTCTTCTCCGGGCGGCGATGGGTGACGTCTCGTCTCAGCGTGGTGATAATAGCCAAGGATGGAATATGGGTAGGCTGTATCTTAAACGCCCGAACAAGTGGGAATCTTGGTTATAATATAGATAGGTAACATACATATTATTATGTATTCCTGATTCGTCTTTTTTGAGAAATGATAATGTTTCACTAGTTGCATGTAACACATGAGATCCAACTGTCGATAGCGATAGTATGTATAGTTGAAGAATATGTACCAAACTATAAACCCATAGATACAAATTATTGAATATTTTCAGATATTTTGTTTTCTATACAACATATGTAGGTATGTATGTCAAGATAGGATAGTATGGAGGAAGATCCTTTTTCCTACCCAGAATATGCAAATTGCATGATGGTATGTATGTATGTTTGGAGATGAAGTAACAAACTATTAAGTCTTCTTACATATTGTGTATAGGCGACTGCCATACAAAATGTATGAAGCGATGTCGTCACTAAATTCAATTTTTAAAAAAATTGTTAAAAAAAAATTGAGATCTTCTACTACAATGTTAATATTTTTTATAGAAAATTAAATTATCTAGTTGGGGTGTTTCGGCTTTTTTCGATAATTTTAAAAGTTTTGGAAATATAGGCAGTTAAACTCATAAATTTATCATAAAAAAAATATTTTTCTTAATAAAAAATGTTTGAGAAACCCTGGAATTTTTTTGAAAAAATTAATTTGAGATTTTGTATTTGTCTATGTTTGTACCAATTTTCAGCGTTCTAGGGTTTATGGTTTCTGAGATATATGGAAAAATAAAATAAAAATTCAAAAGTTGATAACCCCTGACTGAAACAAAAATTCAAAATTCCGAGTATAAAAGTTTTGTAGGCCTGTAACTGTTTATATATTCTGAAATTTTAGGCTCTGTAAATTGAGCGGATCAAAAGTTATAAGGGGGGGACGGACACACAGACACACACACACACACACAGACACACACACACACACAGACACACACACACAGACACACACACACACACACACAGACACACACACACACACAGACACACGAAATGTTCTACTCCGAATTCTGAGTAAATCCGTGTATGGAACATATATGCTGCGAAGCCTCTAAGTTGGTGTTTTTTGACTTCAAAGTTGGAAAAGCCATGAAAAAAGTAGACCTCTCCATACAATTCTCGCGTATTCTGGCTTGATACATTGTCGATATGTTAAGAGAACAAAGTTCTCCTGAACAAATCGACAGTTGGATTAATACCTACCCACGTTCAACTTGTGATATGATATTTTGTAGTATTTTTCATGAGCGCCAACGTTCAAGTCGTTCAATTTGTAGTATGATGCCCTTGTTTGATAATCAACAAGAGTGAAAAAAGTAAGTAATGGAAAGTTTGTTGAAATAATGATTTAATGAAACAAGACATTTTCTACCTTGATGGATAGTTGATGATTTCAAAATGACAGAAGCGATGTGCATAAAATCAGTTTCCGTACTAAAATGTTAGAACATTTATATCTCGTTACTCACTTTACAGATATCATCTTGTTTCCTTGACTTAATAATAGGTATAAAACAATTTAGTGGTTAATATTTTAAATTTTCATATACAGTTACTCGTCTCACTATCTATGTTTTTACTTCTCACTATCCCAAAGGGATGTAGTCAGGAGTTCGCAATTTCAAAGGTTATTTTTTATTGCAGATTATCAACTAGTATCATGCTGAGATTGTTTTCTGAAAGTTTCATCACAATGTATCTGTATGTGTGCTGTATATTATGTACGGCGTGTATATTCTACTTTATCGATTATATAATGAAGTACTTATTCGATCTTTTCCAAATTTTGCAAATTTGTATATCTAGTACCTACTCGATTGGATCCCATTAGATTTTGAAGGATATCTGATCAGCGCTTCTCAATTTTTCAACTGTCAAATATTTCAAAGTGACCCCAAGCTCAGGAAACTTTAAATTTAATATTTTTTTTAAAATGGTAAAAAGGCACATCACATTCATAAAATGGAATTGAATAAAAATAAAGTTTTCACAATTAAATAATTTTACAAACACATTTCCTGAATATTTTCCATACAAAATATGAATACTTTGTGGAGTGACTTGGTAGTTAGGAGTTTAGCGTAGCGTTTAAAGTTTCATCACATTGTGATGAAACTATTCGAATACAATCTCAGCTTGGTACTAGTTGATAGTCAACAATACAAAAAAAATAACCTTAAATATAAAATAACCTTATTATTTATGCTTTATTTTACATTTTGTTAATGCAAAAATGTTTTTCTTCTTGTTTCTTATATTGATGTTTATGTTCTTTTTTAATTCAATCGATTGAAATTTCTATCGCATGATGTAAAAGCGTAGTGAAAATACATTGAAATTGTCTGTCTTAAAACAGGAATCATTCCTAAATAGACATAGGTAAAGTGATGGAATGATGCCAATCAGGGAGCACCCATGTTTTTTTTATTACTATTAATATTATTTTTGTGTATAATGTTTTTTGTTCTGTATATTTTTGTTTGTTTGTTTTTATATAAATACTGAGTGGTCTCTGTGGTGTATTGTTTCTGTAAGTTTTCTTTTCTTATGTTAAATAAATATATTATTATTTCGGGCTCTTTAACACTTCTCAGGTTTATCACCTGGTGGGATTTGGGGTAGCACGAGCAATGCTGCCAAGTGCTATCCTTACTGAGTGTATAAAATATGGTGTTTTGTGTGTTGGTGCCATGTGTAGTATTTATGTGTTAGAAAGGTCAGTAGTGTCGTCGATTTGGAGGAATTTCCTCACCAGTCTGCATGTGTTTAATATGGCTGCTTTTTGCATGGTGACGTATGTGTATTTAGGTAATTTGATGGTTTCTAAACTGCTGAATAAGTTTAATGGAATAATTCCTGTGGTGGAAATTACTATTGGTACTATTATCACAGATTGCATGTCCCAGATTCGCTTGATTTCGTCTTGCAAGTCAGTGTATTTTCTAATTTTTTCGGTTGTAGTTGTTTCGATGTTGTGTGTATTTGGTACAGCGATGTCAATTAACATTGTATGTTTATTTTGTTTATCTACAAGTGTAATATCTGGTCTATTGTTATGCATGGTTCTATCAGTTAGGATGGATCTGTCAAAGTATAGTTTGTGAGTGGAGTTTTCAAGAACTGGTGTGGGTGTGTATTTATAATAAGGCATTTTGTCATTTTTATTTATTAGTTTGTGTGCAATAGCTAATTCTTGGTGGATGATGTTTGCGATTTGATTATGTCTGTGTGTATAGTCATTTTGTATGAGAGTGACGCATGCCCCTGTAATGTGCTGGATGGTTTCTGACTTTTGCTGGCATTTTCTACATAGGTCAGTTTGTAGAAAATATTATATTATTATTATTATTATTCATAACTTCCCACTATATCACCTTTGGGTAGTGAGGAGTAAAAATTATTAAGATTTATTTATTATCAAATAAATTTAATGCGCCGATAGTATTTGCCGACGTTGAACGCTGTATAAACAATTATTAATTTAAACGTGTTCCTATACTTGGAGTAAAATGGTGTATCATTTATTACGTTGCGAAGAACGTAGAGCGTGTTATCATACATTTTTATGTTCGTTATATACAACAATAGAATTGTACAAATCTTTACTTGTGAGTTAAACAAGTAATGGCGGTATTATTCATTTTAACAACTTTACAGGAAGTAATAAAACAGTTCGCAAAATAATAGACTTTATAAAAAATTTACGTCGACTCTTCCTCTTTTATTCCTCTTTATAGTTTCGATGGTTTATGTTCGTTGTTTTTAACTGTCTTCAAATTATGTTATAAAAAGATCAAATTTGATAACAATTATTGCGTGATATTTATTTATTTATTTATTTATCAAACATATTATGTTCCAATACACATAAAAATATAATTCACATGTGTAGTAATTTTTACAAAAGTTTTTTTTAACAATGCCACTTCAAAAAGATTGCAATCTTGTGCTTGATGAGGGAATCACTCACACTGACAAATAAAAAATATCACACATAAAGCAATTAAATCAAATTCATACATAAAGTAATTAAATCAAAGTCATACACGAACAAATAATCCAACAAACATGAAAAAAAATGAAAAATAAGGAATACAGACTATTTAAACATTTCAAACACAATTGATATTAAATAAATAGATAAGTATCTATTTACCATACCATCACGCGGATCACGCCGTTTCTCTATTTAGGGTAGGCAGAGAGAACCGAACGCCAGACTACTATCTCTTGACATAAATTTCTCGCTTCATTCACGTCCATGCACCGTTTCAAACACAATTTTCTGTTATTCTTACTTCTAACGTCTGCATCTTTCAAAATTCCATTTATGTGATCGTGCCAGCTTTTCCTTGGCTGACCTCTACTTTTCGCTCGTCCTTTATCAACCTCATATACTTTTTTGTCATGTGGCCAACTACCTTATTTATTTTTCATCTTACTTACGATATCTCTTTCAATCAAACCTTCTCGTCTAGTAACCTATCTATTTACCTACTTATAAATTTACAGCGTGTTTTACAATAGTAATGTTTTTAATTTGGTTAAAAAACAAGTATAATCAGAATTTTTAAAGCGCGGTCAATCCAAGGGCGCCATAGCTTATTTGTTGGTTCTACGAAATCAGGCAGTCTTAAGAAGTCTACCGAAGGTGTCAATGCTCTGACCTCCACGTATGTATGTCAAGAGGTAATTTATTTCACTTTCAAGGCCCGTTCGCAATGATACCGCGATCATAGAAAGCCGCCTTATTGAGTTGTCCAATTCTTTTAAAGGGTTGGTACTCTGTGATCAAGATGATCTCAATGTAAGCGAACGTCCTGATGGAAAATTCTTCTGACACAGTTCTTAAATGCATTGTGGAGCCTAGTCGTTCAGAGCCTTATTCACCATCAGGCATGCTTTATAGTCTACTCGTTTTTTCGATTTTTCAATTTTTGTATTTGATCCGGCCTTGGCAAAAAAAAACCGGGCAGTTGCTTATTTTAAGAAATATATGAAATGAATATGCTGAGATGAGCAGGCGAGGTGACGAAGCCTGTTAAATTTTGTAATGAGCTTATAAGAAGAAGCTTTGGAGTAGCCCCCATACCATAAAACCTCACAGAAAGCCGACTCAGACGGTATGGACATGTAATGAGAAGGCAAAATGATCATGTGGTGCAAACTGCTCTAGCACTCCCAAAAAAGAGGACAGTAAAAGGTCGTCCTCTATCCACGTGGGGTAGTGTGAGTAAGATCATGGATAAAGTCCAAATACTAGACCCAACAATACAGGATAGATCATCCTGGCGCCGAAGGATTAGTAGAGCCGATCTTATGTAAGTAGGACAAGGCTAAGAAAAAGAAGAGAAGGAAATAACATCTCACATACGTACTTCAGTACCGAGGTTCACCACATCATAACCCATTATGTGTATGATACACGCATGATTTTATAAAGTAATGCACACCCGCACACTTGTCGCTGGTTAACCCACACTGTGGGATATAACGTGACGGTATGAGGAAATGAATGAACATTTGACTATACTGGTTCCAAGGCCAATGTCATTCTTTAAAAAATAATATTTGTCGTTTGAATTGTCCCATCGATTTTTTAAATTTTATTATAATTTTGGCTACGACTATTTAAACGACTCAACCATAGACGAAAACCAAAAATAACCACAGAAAATGCAGATAAATCAAGTTATAAAATATTTACCTTTGTTTATACTTTGTTATAATTGTAGATCTCGATGAAAAAATGATTTATAAAATTAAGTAAATGTAATCAGATGCCAATATTATTTATTTTTTCTTCAAGTTGGTTTCCATGATGCATTTTTATGACCATTGAATAAATGACAAAGGTAAATATTTTTGTATTTTGATTTATCTGCGCTTTCTATGGTTATAAATGACCTAAAAACATAGACGACGTCAGAAAATTTGTCGTGTAAATTGACACTTTTTGGCGGGAAAACGCTTTTCCCGCCAATTCCGGTCGTAAAAATAGTGGCACCGTTTAATTTTATATTACTTATCGGAAAACTTACAGATACTTTGTCATTACTTCTCTAATGAATATAAATTACCTGTAAAAAATATATAATTCCAGACAAGTTGTGCAAAATAAATTGATAATTCCCAGATGGACAAACAATTACGGTGAAAGGACACTGAAAGTAAGCATACCGAAAATATTTAAGACCCTTCAAAGTGGTATGGATAAACTTGAAAAAATATCCTCAGTTAAAACTGTATATAAAAAAATATTGTAGAAAGTAATTAAAAACATTTGACTCATTTATTGGAATGTAACATGTACTTGACCTTTTTGTATGGGAAACTCACTGATAGCCTGTAGGCTAGTGAGATCCCAAATAGGTATTATAATGTAAAACTTTTATGAAAATAAAATAAAAAATAAAAAAACACGCACCCAATAACAAGTTGCCACATTCTGGAGACTTACGATATTAATTGTCTCATATATTGAGAATGAAAACACAATTAAAAACCGTGTGTCCACCGGGAATCGAACCCGGGACCTATGGATCAGCAGTCAGATACCCAACCAACTGAGACATATTTTATTCTTATTCTAACAGATTTATCACTATTTTATAGAGGACATCTGAAACAAAGAAATTCACATGGCTTCGACCTTTGGAAGTTTAAAAAAAAACGGCGTTTTATTATTTTCGGCGAAGTTCCGAGAATTATCTAATGAGCCAATTATATCACATTTTCAGACTGAGTGAGTAAATTTAATGAATTGATATGGATAAAAGAAACATTCACAATCGTATCCATTGAAAATGTTTCCAGCTGATGTTGAGAGAGAATAAAATGTTAAGGTTTTCAGGTAAAGGTTGAGTAAAGCAGTCCATTCACGATCGTGCCATTCGGCGTCGTTCCATATGCATCGCGCCATTGAGCCATCAAAATTAGTATACGCAAGCGGTCGGCGCTTTCGCATTTATAAGTTATGTTTTTTTTTTAATTATCAAGTAAAAATGAGTTATAATTCTGATGATGAGTTTTATACAACTGATATTTAGCGGTTTGTTTACATATATATAAAGAGAAAATGTTGTATTTTCGCATTCACGAGAGTGTCAAACAGCCCGGCGCAATGAGATGGCGCGATGTACCGCTGGTTTTCACACTCACGAGCATGCCGTGCCGATAGGATGCGCCGCGCCGTTTTCGCGGTACTACAGAGTTTCGATCATTTGGAATTCCATTTTGGTGTGTCAGGCCAATTGGGCTGCGCGGGATTTGACATTCACGAGCCCATTTTGAACTGATGGCAAGCCATTTGGAAGGATGGCACGATCGTGAATGGGGGCCTTTATATTGTATTATTTTTTATTAAATCTAGTACTCAGATTCATACTTAGAACTAAAAATAAAATAATTAGGCGCCTAGATATCGAAAACGTTTATTATTAGAGAATCGGAGAAACCGCGAATAAACAGCGATTTAATAATTTATACGCTCATAACCTGTTTCAATTTCTTTTTTTTAAGAAAATCAATATTTTTTGTACACAGGTTTTTTTCAATAGGCCATTCGACAGGTTTCGGAAGATAAATCTATCTCTCTGGAGTTTTCTGTTCTAGATGAGAAAAAGAGAAAATAAGACCTCTAAAATTCACTGTAAATCCTTTTGACCTCGTCGCCAGTTTAATAACTGGCTAATGTTAGCTAATGATAGCTAACATATATAAATACAAATGGAGATAAGTACACTAATTAGTTTACAAATTGAACCACTACGTGAGAGCACTATCGTTAAGAAAAAGCTACGAACAAAACACAGACATTCCCTTATATAAGATTGCCGAATACTTTATTCGTACATACTCGTAAACCCGCTATACATATTGCCTGATACAAGGCGCAACATCAATATATCACAAATATACTAACTTGAAATATTTTTTTTTAATTCACCAAACACAAATATAAGTAGAAAACTATTGTTTCAAAATAGGAGGATCGTTTTCCATATTAATTTAAGGCCTTTTCAACTATTGAATTACCTACTTAAGAGATCACTTTTCCATTGCATGTTTATTTTATTTCTGTGTATAGAGGTACAAAACGAATTCATTGTACATCATTGGGACGCATTACCTCGGTCCTGTGATAAAATATTCATCAATTTTGTCATGATGTATCTTAAATAATTAATGTCATCTATTAGAATACGATACATTATCTAATGTCTTACATACATATTTGAATATTCTGGTTAACGTTAGACCGTACCTAGAGTATTCCAGGTCGTGTGGGAGTGAGACAGTATACTACTATTAACAAGACAAAATTAATTTCATGAATACAATAATTAAGGAAATCATTGAACGTAGGTAACAGAGACATGGAAACCGACTTTCATGTCACATCATGGACAATATTAAGACTAAGCATATAATCTATGTATTAATATTGAACTCTATTAATATATTATGACTAAAATAGTACGTCCATTAATTAAGTATTTATTCATTCAATATGTCGCTGGGATCATTGTAGGATCTGTTGTGCTGTCAGGGTTTGACTTAATATAACGATGTACACAAAGACGGGTTTATTTTGTCACAACACTGAATTTTTTTGTTGTTGTTGATAGTAACAAAATTTCGTTTTACATAAAAGTAACCAAATTAAAGTGACTAGTGATCATTTGCTAACACTAACCGAATTGTTAGTTTACACAGCCATACCGTACGGTTATAAAAGCTAAACTTTAGTGTCTGATAATACAATTTTGATAAAAATATCGGTAGCCAAATGTTTTAGTTGTCCTATTTTTTTTTAATTGAAAGCAAATTTCTTCCAAACAAACTATGCAACGAGGAGAAATAATACTTTTATTAAATATTGGTACAAAAAAGGTATTGTACATAAAAAGGCGAAAAAACGTAAATAAGAAATATTCTTATAATATTAATTTACAAAGCGCCGTTTAGTGATACAATGTACCAGATCACTCCAAGGGCGCTTTAGCTTATTTGTTGGCTCTACGAATCAAGGCAGTCTTAAGAAATCTACCGAAAGTGTTATTGCTTTGTCTATGTATGTCAAAGGGCATCTATTGAGAAATTAATCCAATGTTTGCCTATATGCAATTAAAAAAATATTCGATTTGCATACACATTGGTACAGGTAGGTAAACAAGCCAAAAATTAAATAATATTTCTGGCGCAGTTCAGGGGTGACATCTGTGCGAGACATCGCCACCTCATTTATAAGGACTGTTCCTTTCATTGTTTACAAATAAACAAATTTCTCAATAGATGCCATTACAAAAAGGTTTCTACGTTACTTCATAGATGTCAATAGTATACCTAATTCCGTTTTTCAAATGAATTGTTACACATAATTCAAATATATAGAACTTTTAAAAAAATTACATTGATAAGGGAACTCAATAAGAAGGCATAATTGGTGAACGTTGCGCAAGCGCATAAAGTGATCACGTAATCCAGCCGATGACAGGTCGTAAGCCCTGTAGGTGCCTCGAGTTCCTGGTTCTTCTATAATATCCCAACTTCGTCTCTATTGAGATGTTAAAAATTTTGTCAGTAAAAATATCATTTGACTCCCGACAAGGAAAAAATCCAATGTTTGCGTATATGCAATTAAAAAAATATTCGATTTATAAATATTTTTTTTTGGAAATATTTTGGATGATTGCAAGACATCGCCTTATGAAAATAAACCCGCCTTTATGCACACTGTCGTTCGATAAATCAATAAATTAATATGTCAACTTCAATACACCCCAATCGAGCCCAAGCCTTCTTCATTAGCCAACACACAATGTGAGAGAATCGATTGAATCGAAATTTTAGTTAACATTATATTAAATTACAATTTTAATTAACGATGTTTCGTTACCGCCTGTCATACGATAACAAACCACCTTGATGTACCATGCCATGGCCCTGATGGTTTCCAAGTAACACTTTGATATAATCTGACGTAAATACCACACGATTCTGCCGTCCTTGTGTCCAGTACAGCTACAGCCTCCACATGTAGAGGTGCACGTAGTGTTGAGCAGAGCTTAAAGTTTTGGTCTCAATCTTGTGTAGATTGCAAGACCATGACTACACGTGCCACTGCAAGATCTAGACATTTGGCGAACCTTTTTGAGAAGCGGTTCAAATTTTATAATTCATTTTTAGTACTGGCTCGTGGGACACTACATAAGTCAATGGACTTCGCATGGAAAATGAGGGGATCTTTTTTTTGGTACTACCTTCTACTACATTAACTAATTTAACTCCCTCCTGGGTCATTTAAAAGCCTGCGTGAATTGTGGATCTGCGTCGACCCGCGGGTCATACGTTCGCCACTACTGATTTAGAAAAAAGACTAATACAAGGCTTGCAAAACATAAATGCATATGAGAATTTTGAAAGCTTGTTATTTTTTAACTTAATAGTAATCAATGAAATACCTCTGTAGAAAACATCAGGTGATGGGTAGAAATGATGTTAGTTAGTGGACTGTATTATAAACGATCTCACCGATATTTCTTTATTCCTGGTTCACTGATTATTTCCTTTCTGTGCACACATCCACACGCGGTGGTCTTCAAACTTGTTCTGAACTTTGTTAAATTGTCATCCAAAATTATTGCGACAAACTTTCCAAGTGACAATTATTCTCTAACGCATCGGTGAGGGGACAATGGCAAGGAAAGGATTCACGGGAATATGCTTCTACAACCTCCTATCGAAATTTACTACAAATTGACGTTTTATTTCATGATTCATTAAAATTAATGACCTACAACCGAAACAATAGATATTATTTTGTAGTAGTATGAAGTTAGACCCGAATGCACAGTTCTAGGTACCTCACTGGAGTATTTAGTATTCTTAAGTTAGCAATTGCGTTCCAGAGACTTCGCTAACTAAATACCAAATACTATGTACGTCAAACTTAAGGTCGATAGCGTAGCATTTCACATTAAAGAGATAGATGGCATTCTAAGGGTTTATACTGACGTTTAAGTTTTTTTTTTTGAATGACAATACAAACACATGTAACCAAGTTAACACTGACTGCTCTATGTCACGATTCTTCTGAAATTCCAGCGAATTTTTGGCATTTCATACATGGAGATCGCTGAAAATTCTGTGTGGGATTCGATTTGACAAAATGTTGCCAAGCCACGTGATCTCCTAAATTAAGTGAGCGACTGTGTAATGAAAATGTGGTTAGTATTTAGAATTCAGTATTTAGGACAGACTCTTTATTCGGGCCTAAGTATGGAAGACCACGACCGCAGCAGTGATTGTAAGACCAAGATGGGGGATAAAGTACCAAGAGAATTCTAATCTTGGTCACGCATTTGCTCATCACTATGTACTTATGTAACATTTATTGCTCCACAGGATATCAAAGTGCCTCCGTACTATTTGAGAATGGGACCCTTACTTTGATGTGGCTCCATTGTCGAAAGGTCAATAGATTACAAGTTAAATTAAATTCGTGATAACGGACGCTTTCGCCTTCAATTTTATTTCCAACTATTACATCACTAAAGAGATTTGGAACTTACATTTCTTAATTTAGTTTGGTAAAACCATACACAAACTAGCTTTTGAGACTTCATGTAAATATTTATAGATTTATATACCTACATATTTAGGCACCATGTATAGCTATCGGTAAATAATTTTCGGCGGAGTGCTGGGAAGTGGTAATCATGTCGATACTACTAATGTACTTATTCATACTAGTTGCATGTAACACATGAGATCCAACTGTCGATAGCTATAGTTTGTATAGTTGAAGGCAAAAGACAAAGTACAAAACTATAAACCCATAAATACAAATTATTGAATATTTAAAGATATTTTGTTTTCTATACAACACATGTAGGTGCGTGTGTGTGTGTGTGTGTGTTTGTGTGTGTGTGTGTGTGTGTGTGTGTGTGAGGGTGTGTGTGTATGTGTGTGTGTGTGTCTGTGTGTGTGTGTGTGCGTGTGTGTGAGTGTGTGTTTGTGTGTGTGTGTGTGTGTGTGTGTGTGTGTGTGTGTGTGTGTGTGTGTGTGTGTGTGTGTGTGTGTGTGTGTGTGTGTGTGTGTGTGTGTGTGTGTGTGTGTGTGTGCGTGTCTGTATGTGTGTGTGTGTGTCCGTCCGTCCCTTAAAACTTTTGATCCGCTCAATTTACGGAGCCCAAAATTTCAGAATATATAAACAGTTATAGGCCTACAAAACTTTTATACTCAGAATTTTGAATTATTGTTTCAGTCAGGGGTTATCAACTTTTGAATATTTACTTTATTTTTCCATATATCTTAGAAACCATATAAGCTAGAACGCTGAAAATTGGTATAAATATAGACAAATACAAAATCTCAAATAATTTTTTTCAAAAAAATTACGGACTTTCTCAAACATTTTTTACTAAGAGAAATATTTTTTTATGATAAATTTATGTGTTTAACTGCATATATTTCCAAAGTTTTTGAAAATATCGAAAAAAGCCGAAACACCCCAACTAAACAATTTAATTTTCTATCAGTATTGTAGTAGTACCTACATCTAAAATTTTTTTTACAATTTTTCTAAAAATTTAATTAAGTGACGACATCGCTGCATACAATTTGTATGGCAGTCGCCTATACACAATATCTAAGAAGACTTAATAGTTTGATACTTTATCTCCAAACATACATACATACCATCATGCTGTTTTCATATTCTGAGTAGTAAAAAAGGACTGACCTCCATACTATCCTATCTTGACATACAAACCTACATGTGTTGTATAGAAAACAAAGTATCTTAAAATATTAAATAATTTGTATTTGTGGGTTTATAGTTTGGTACCTACTTATTCTTCAACTATACATAATATCGCTATCGACAGTTGGAACTCATGTGTTACATGCAACTAGTCAATAGATGGCGTTACAAAAATATTCCTTTCTCAATTCATAGATGGCGATGGTGTATCAGCTTATTCTCAAACGAAAAGATTTTCACTTTATGTAAACTTGTATAGAACTTTCAAAAAGCTGGATTGATAGGCAACTCGATAAGAAGGCATAATTGCTGAACGTTACGCAAGTGTATAAAGTGATCACGTAAACCAGCCCATGACAGGTCGTTATCCCTTTAGGTTCCTTGAGTTCCTGGTTCTCCTGTAATATTACAACTTCGTCTCTATTGAGATGTTAAAAAATTTAAAATAATGATAAACGAATGGGTTGTGGCCAACAGTAAACTCCTCACTAAAAAGCCATTCATTAAAGTATTCAAATTTTGTATGGAAAATATTCAGCATTTTCATGAAATTATTTTTATTTAAATATTTTATTACAAAAACTTGATAATTCTTTAATGCCATTTTATGAAAGTGATGTGCCTTTTTACTAATTTTGAAATAAAAAACTTCAAATTTTAAGTTTCCTGAGCGGTCATTTTGAAATATTTGACAGTTAAAAAAATGAGAAGCATTATTCAGATATCGTTAAAAATCAAATGGGGTCTAAGTGAGTATCAGATATACAAATATGCAAAATTTAAAAATAATCGAATGAGTACTTTAGTCAAAGACCTTATAATAGTATATAAGGTCTTTGACTTTAGTCTATAATTGATAAAGTAAAATAAACACGCCGTACATAGCACACACACACACACACATACATTGTGATGAAACTTCAGAATATAATCTCAGCATGATACTAGTTGATATTCTGCAATAAAAAAATACCCTTAAAAATTGTGAAATCATAACTCCCCACTATAGAATAGAAATAGAATACAAATAGGCACATGAGTATATCAAAGAAATATTGATTCTGTTAGTTTATCAAACGCAATAGTCATTCATAACGCAATCGTAGTGCCAACCCTGACGTATGCAAGTGAGACCTGGACATGGCAGAAGTCGCACGAAAGCAGAATAAATGCAGTTGAAATGAGATCGCTTAGAAGAATTTGTAACAGAACGATGTATGATAGAGTTCGGAATGAAGATACAAGGAAAGAATGTAAGATAAAGAAAGATGTAATTAACAGAATGAAAGTTAACACATTGAGATGGTTTGGCCACTTGGGGAGAATGAACGAAGAACGCCTGACGAAGAAAATATACAAAGCTGACAGGAACGGAATAAGAGGTCGCGGGCGCCCAAGAAAAGGATGGCACGACCATGTAAACGATATTTTGAAAGATGGAAATGTAAGAAGCGTGAACAACAGACGAACATGTATAAGACGATGTATGAATGTTGATGAGGCGATGAATGCGTGTCAAGATAGAAAAATGTGGCGTTCGGTTCTCTCTGCCTACCCCGTGAGGGACATGGCGTGATGGTATGTATGTATGTAGTTTATCAAAAAACTCGGAAAATAATTTTAATCTTTTTTCATACATTGTCTATTTAATAATTCTACTTACATTTTTGGCCATCTTCCTGCATTCCATAGTTTTAACAATACGTTTTCTAGGTAAACTTCACACTACGAGTTTTTTTTTTCAAAAGGTAGGTATATATTTTAACTATACTTTAAGATGAATTGAACTAAAATCTTAAGCTGGTGAAGCGTCAAAGAGAGAGTGAGAGAGTCCTTCTTTAAACCACTTTTGAGGTTCGCCACCATTATTTGTTTAGATTGACTGGTGCTGAATTGAGATTTATGGGAAAAGTTATGGGGTACCTACCAAGAGTAGCTCGCAGAAAACTTTCCACAAGAAGTGGTAGTGGTGGATATTTAAAGTAAGAAAAGGCAATACTATGTATAATAATTAGGTTCCCAGATGTCTGCTAGACTTAAACCGTCACGTTTTTATAGGCGAACTTTTGAGGAGCCCTTGAACATTCCCCGAATTACTGTCGAGTTGTAAAAATTACCTACCTTTTTTATAAAGGAAACTCACAACACAGATGTTTGACCTCTTTTTTTTGTAAAATTATTTGTATTTTCTTACGTTTACTTTTAGTTGTTATTTTATACTTATTTTAAATCTTAATATATAAAAATATCGTGTAACGATGTTCGTAATCGCCAATCTCCGAAACCGCCCTAACGATTTCAATGAAATATTCGAAATTTGTATGGTTGGTTCCAGATTTAAAGATAAAATTATTTGGGACCCGTCAGAGATGGAATTTTTTCTATTTTTAAACGATTTTTTTTATAAATCTTTTTTAATTTTTTCATCGCTACACTCCCCCATGATTTTTTTATAGGAAAAAAGGATCGCAGGATTTTTTAGTTATTTACTCTGGCGGTGTGAACAAATCTATTGTTATTGTCTAACGCATCTAGAAAACGAAAAATTATTAGTCATATACATAAAATGAGGTCTATATAAAATGCGATATACAACATAATATAGAAGACGGTCTATGGCGAATATAATACCTACATAAAATGAGGTCTAAATAAAATGCAATCTACATAGAAGGCGGTCTATGGCAGAACAATACATAAAATGAGGACTATATAAAATGCGATCTACATAGAAGGCGGTTTATGACAGAACAATACATAACATGAGGTCTTTATAAAATGCGTTCTACATATGTAGAAGACGGTCTATGGGGAATATAATATGTACATAATATGAGGTCTATATAAAATGCAATCTACATAGATGGCGGTTTATAGTAGAACAATACATAAAATGAGGTCTATATAAAATACGATCTGTTGCAGAACAACGTCTGCCCAGGCCCACTAGTTTAATTAGAATATTAAAAATATTTTAACACAATATGACGAACTTATGTTGGTATTACCGGTTTGAAATACCTCAAGTTCACAACATCAAACACAAAAGAAAAAACAAACAATTTTTAACAAAAAAAAAATCTACATAAATGCGAACATTTAAAACAGTTGGCTCTATATCTCGTTATATATACCTACCTACATTTGTTTCAGTGTCATCGTGTATTGTATACCTAGCATATAAGAAAATTTAGCTACTGTATTTGTCAATAATATGTTCCACGTAACACGTGCTGAATGCTTGTGATGACTGGGAGTCCACTGCAGCTGACAGGAAGGCTAAAGCTCTACCGGAGTTGTATGGCAATCGGAAGTTAGTAAGTAAGTACGTAACTATTATTATACTTGAAGACACAACCATTGAAATTAGGTTTATTTTTTCTAGATAGTTATATAATTCCCTTAAAGAATTTGTTATCTGTGATACAGATGATCTCAATGTAAGACGTGTTTTTAATGTCACGTTATACTGACTCAGATCTAACATAATTTTGACTCAGATCTAACGTAATTTCGACTCAGATCTAATGTAATGCGAAGCAATGTTATGTAAGGAGTTGTAATTTTATGTGACTATTACCTATTAATTATCAAATTATCTTTTGAATCTGCTTTTAGCAGTACCTACCTACAATACATTTTACTTTATGTATTTTTGCAGTTAATTTGGCAGCTATTCAGTTAAGAGGGTGACTGCTGCCAACGTACCTATTTTTTAAATTTGAAATTGCATCATTACTACAAAACGAATCATTTTGAAAAAAATAACATAGTTAGTTTGGTTATTAATAAAGAAAAATATACCTTAACTTTTTAATTATGTTCTGTATATATTCTTGTAGGTTAATAATAAACATACCCCGATTTTTAACATTTATCGTAAATTTATAAAAAATATAAGGTATAGAACAATATATTTTTAAATAAATTAAAGAAGATTATATGACGTTGCATTAATGAATCAGGTTGAGTAAATAAACCAAAAAAACTTTCATTTCGCAATGGCGCTGAATAGAGAAGAAATGTTTTTTTAGGTTTATTTACTAAACCTGAAGCATCAATGCAACGTCACATCATATTTTAGGTTTATTTACTAAACTTGAAGCATCAATGCAACGTCACATCATATTTTAGGTTTATTTACTAAACTTGAAGCATCAATGCAACGTCACATCATATTTTAGGTTTATTTACTAAACTTGAAGCATCAATGCAACGTCACATCATATTTTAGGTTTATTTACTAAACTTGAAGCATCAATGCAACGTCACATCATATTTTAGGTTTATTTACTAAACTTGAAGCATCAATGCAACGTCACATCATATTTTAGGTTTATTTACTAAACTTGAAGCATCAATGCAACGTCACATCATATTTTAGGTTTATTTACTAAACTTGAAGCATCAATGCAACGTCACATCATATTTTAGGTTTATTTACTAAACTTGAAGCATCAATGCAACGTCACATCATATTTTAGGTTTATTTACTAAACTTGAAGCATCAATGCAACGTCACATCATATTTTTCTAGATACTTTTGTCTTCTTTAATTAAAAAAAATTGAACTACGCCTTATGATTTATTAAAAAATATAATATATACGTTGAAAATCGGGGTATGCCATATTTTTTTAGAAGAATTTATACAGAACATTATCAAAAAGTTAAGGTATATTTTTCTTTATTAATATCCAAACTCTCTAAATTATTTATTTCAAAACGATTGTATTAGAAATAATGATGATATATCTAATTGAAAAATAGGTACGTTGGCAGCATTTCCTCCTGAAATACTACTTACACATTTTCAAGTCAAATGATTCTTAATTTCATGAAACTTTTTGATGGAGTTAGATTATACTATGTCATTTAAAAAAATAGTGTAAAGATTTGAATATCATTTTCCCGTATCTCATTTTGTACGGTTAAATTTGCGATATGCAATGCGTTGTGAAACGTTTGAATTTGAATTTCGTAGAATTATTTAATCTTCTTTTACAATACGCAAATAATAAAATCATATCCACTTATATGTTTATTTGTACGATTTTCAGAGAAACTTCAATAGCTATGTATAATCATTAAATCATATTAATGGAGTTGTTTGATTGTTAAAAAAAATATTAATCTCTTTTGTAAAATAAATTGAATATATTTTTTTTTATTCATTTCATTGTTTTTACTTGGATATTATATAATTATATTTTCCAGTATTTTCTAATACTCTCTATCGAATTTCAATATAATTTTATATAAAAAAACCCTTAGTGTGATTTCACAAAAATTATATTTATTCAATACAATCAGTACCTTAAAGCAATTCATTAAATTATTTTTTTGTAACCAAACATTGTTGGATGATTTCGAAAATTATTATGCTAATAAATTTCATTGTTAAGGTAATTGGTTGATACTTAATTGCAATAAAAAATGATTGATACGAAAACATTCGTTTGATAATTTTGTCAAATAGAAAAATATTAGTTTAGCTACCAGGCGAAATTTAATATGCCACGTGTAACTCATTAATTTTGAGAGAAAAAAAGCAGACACCATAAAATTATTAGAGCTATTATCATTTATAATCATTAAGAACAGTTTTAATGTGGGCAGGTATAATCCTTCGTGGTTTCTTAGACAAAGTGGTATTAAAATAATGATTTTAATTTCCCTTTTCGTACTCGTTCTACAGCTGATGTCAGTATGGTTGCTGAAGCTAAGTTGTGTCGGAAAACGCAACGAAGTTTATCTTTACTTATACTTACTGGCTTATAATAACTCATACCTATTAATTTTATGGTTGTTTTACCTATCACATACTCGTATTACATATTTTATCAAATCATGATCTTTAGACCGTGTGTGCCACCACATCGATATTGGTAAAAAAAACTCCATATGAAGTCCTTCAAGGAGGAGTTCTTTGTCCTATGTTATTTGCCATCCATATCGATTTTATCACAATTAACTTTTTTAATAATCGCATTTTTGTCTTTTTTTTATTTGTACATAAATATTAACAATCTTGTTATATTTTTTGCACAGTAATAATCGGTTTTACTTTAGCGAATCAAAAGTTAACCAAATTTTTGATGTATGTACCTAACTAAGTAAATAATGGTAAATTTGTTTTTCCTTTGTCCGTATTATGAACAGGTGACAACTACTTTTTAATTATTGTTGAAAAAAATACATTGGTAAAATTTTTGGAATCATGTATGATTCGTAGTAAAATATTCTGATCCTGGCCGAGTTTGTTGAGATACCTACCCCTCATTTTGAACGAACAGAAATAAATTGATTTCTTAAAATTTGTGGGCGTAGAAAACGGAATAATTTAAGGAGCACTCAACTAAGTGAAATCTTTAATAAAGTAAGTGTGATAAGTACTCTCACGCGCGTTTTAATGAATCTGTTATTTGATAGAGTGTTCGAGGAAAACGGAAGGTTTTTCGGAATTTTTTCTTACGAAAATTTTGGTGTTGTGTCTTTGGTGCTATAAATTGGAAAAGCTAATGTAGGTTTTACTAATTAAGTACGCCTTAATCAATAGAATATTGAGAACGATGGAGTAAAAGCCATTGGGAAGGTGATGATGATAGAAATAATAATAATATGTGGGTGTATCACGTATTAATTGTGAATTCAGAGAACAATATTGCTTCATTAGAAGGAAGGCTTTAAAACTATTTTGCCCCTCAGTTCACAATTATATTTTTATGTTACACAAAAAATAGAATATTAGCTCGAAATAATTTTAAAAAATCGTTGAGTTTCAAATATGATCTTTAATACCTTTTATCAACAAACAAACACCGTTATCAATTTTGAATATCTTTTGCAGAAATGTTTCGAGTGTTAAATTAACTGGCTTTTCAAAAATATGAAAAATAATAAAATCGAAACAATATAATGCTTAGATTAAAATGTGGGATTTTTTCTAAAAAATATGTAACGAAACCAACCTATCTTCTACGTAAATTTTCATTAGTTTTTGATACAGACCAGTAATATCCATTTTTTACAGTCCAGGGAATCAAAAACTATAGGTACACTTTTTTTATTCATATATCCAAGTAAAGAATGAATGATGAACGACTGATTAAAATATAGGTACATGGGTGTAAGAGTTGTGGTGAATAGCAGGGGCCGCCCCAGAAATGGATGGCAAAACCATGTGAATGATATTTTGAAATAAGGAAATAATAATAACTTGAAAAATCGACGAGCATGTATGAGACAATGCGTGGATGTAAAGAAAGCTAGGAATGTGTGCAAAAATAGAGGAGTATTGCGCTCGATTCTCTCTGATCACCCCGTAAGGGAAACGGCGTGATGGTATTTATGTATCCAAGTTTGGAATTAAACTGAGAATACTCGCTCAATTTAAATGCTTGACAACAACTAGAATCTGACAATTATAAAATTATAGTTTTCTATAAATTATTTAGGTTTTTTCTTGAATCATCAAAATCCTTTTAGATTTCCTTTATTATAATCGTTCTCTTTGTTTTGGGATCCCATTTATGTGAGTTAAATAATATTATAGTTTGAGAATCTATGGCATTGATAGTAATATAGTTCCTGTGTAATTGTTATGTGAAAATGGTGACATATGGAATCGTATATCAATGCGTAATTAATACAATGAACGGTTCAGTCGAGGAAATAAAATTGGAAATTACGTAACAAAATGTATGAAATGAGGACAATATGAACGAAAGTGAGATGGAAAAGAAATCAAATTAATGATATCTGAAGTCCAGATTTCTATTTGTAGACTCCCAATTTAAAATGATATAATATTTGATATCTCTTCACTTATTTATTTATCATGGGTGTGGTTTTGACTATTCGATACTGTGCGTTATATTTGAAGTGCGGAACATAAAAGCAAAGCGGACTTCAATGGAGAAGAATCATAGTGAATAGGAAATAAGTTATGGATTTTTATATTAAACGAAGTTAATTTCAGATGAAGGTCAAAAATATGGAAGAAATAAGATACCTAGTTATTTTGTGTGATTATAATGTTTTGAATACCCGAAAATTCCAATTCATCACCGTCCAACCATTTTGTTTGTTAGAATTTTCATATAATTGGCGGCAAAGTAAGTATTTTGAAGAGACTCAGCTTACATATAATTCAATGTTTGTACGTAGTACATATAATTCAATGTTTCCCATTAAAAATTTAGTATTCCGATTTTCGAACACGAATTGACAAAAAAATCAATTTGAATTAGGCACCGCCTCCTTCTTTTGATTTCATTAATTAGCGTATCTGAATTGGCATAAAGTTTGGAGTTTTCAATATTTTCGTAATCGAATATTAATTAAAATGTACATAGACTTTTTTCCAATACACTTGAAGAATTCTTTATCATTCTTATTGGACGTTAAGGTTTGTAGGTATATAATGATGTGCTTTCAAAAGTCCATCATGTTTTTTTTCTTTCCTATTCAATGTGAAATACTTTCCCACCGAGTAAAATTATTTTCTTCAGAAGCGCGCAGAAATAAAAGGCGAAAATTTTCAAAAAAAGTTGTCCCACCTAATGGACGGGCTAAATTACCGACGTATAATTTTACATCAAAGTTTAACTGGGTAAAAAGTGACATCCAGCGTTGGTAAATTAACATTAAACCGCGAAATTTTTACATTTTACCCCAATTTGCCCGGTCAAGAAAGTGTTATTTTAAGCTCGTTTCCATACGCACGACAATTTTATAGTCGTCCGTCGCATCGTTAATTTTGTCGCTTGGAATTTCGAGCATTTTACGGGTATACCCTCCTCTCAACATCTGCCGTATAAGAATATGTCTTTGTTTGATGGCTCACAGTTTTTAGTTGCAAAATCCCCAAGGTGTTAATTAATATACAAGGTGTTAATACGATGGAAATGGGAAAACCTTTGATCACTTGTGAGAGTATATATAATATCATTCGTTATGAATGAGTCCGCTGTCAAGATTGAAAGTCCATCTATGTTTATCGTCGCAGTTTTAAAATTAGGATAGATCAATAGCGGGAAATAGGTACGAGAAAGATTTTTTTGATGTTTCCAGTTGATTTAGCTTCTGATGGTGCTACTCTGACATCTGGAGTACCGCAAGGTAGAGTTATTTGTCCGTTTTTTTCCATATTCATCTATTTAATCTAATAAAATAAATAAATAAAATAAATAAATAAAATAAATTTAATCTAATACTTAAAATACAGTCTTTTGCAAAAAAGGAGGAATCTTCTTTTGATCAAACGAGTTAAGAATTTTTGCTAATCTCTATCTTAGCCATCTCATGATTTAACTTAAAATTTTCAATTTAACGAATCTTGGAATTTTAGACGCTACATCGATTATACCGTTTTGTGATTTGAACAAATATTTTTCAACGATTTTCAATTTTTATTAGTAATATTGAAATACATTTAGTATATTTTTCCTTTCTATTGAAAATTAATACTAGCATAATCACCGTATCCCGTTGAATGAATATTTAAATATTGAAATGAAGTGGATCTAAACAAACTTGAACTCTTTCATAATGTTGGTATTGAATTGTAACATTGTATCTACCTTATCCATCGGCTTGAGACAGTGCATACCAATTTTCAATCCTCAATCACTCGATCATATGAACCAAATTCACTTTTTTCCAAGCACGAGGTTGTCACTTCCATCTTGTGAGATTCATCAAATATATGTCGGTAAATCAACATTGCTGCACCAGACATGTAAGTTTTACTACTTACTTTCCGTGTCCGGGCTAAATTTTGCCACTACAGTAAGCCGCGACTTTTATCGCATTGTCATTGGCCATAATCAGATCCCTAGGTGTACAGCCTCCCCTTATCAGTGGATATATCAGTAGGTGGCTGTCGTCCTGGGTTTCGCCACAATCGCAATTAAC
This sequence comes from Molanna angustata, assembly GCA_963576475.1. Classification (NCBI taxonomy): domain Eukaryota; kingdom Metazoa; phylum Arthropoda; class Insecta; order Trichoptera; family Molannidae; genus Molanna; species Molanna angustata. The sequence continues at coordinate 12,261,959 of OY754982.1, forward strand.
ATCGTCATCTGCAGGCAAGTGCCCCCACCTCTTGAGGTTCTTCTTGCATCGAGTGATATCAGCTCTCAGCCTATTGAGGGAAGTCCACATAGAGTATGAGAGCTGTTCGACCAATCGTGTACCCTCTTGTAAGTTAGTCCATAACGTCGCTCCAAAATACAGTTTCCATAGTTCTTCTCTCCGTTGCTGTGAGGTCTCAACAGGAGACGTAGTTTTAATAAAACTATCTCTAGACTTGAGACGCGACGTAACTGGCTGATGGTGATGCAAGGGGTGTCATTTTGAAACACCATTTTAAGTTTTGAAACACCATCTTAAACCGATGGTTTTAAATTGGCTCCCGCGCATGTGTAGCAAAGGTACCAACCGTCCCAGCAAAATGTTATCTCGTAAACCGCAAACACCACTCAATATTATACCTAAAGTACGTACCTATATAATATTTTCTCCATGTTGGTAACGCGTAATATGGAATGATGGTTTTCGGTTGATGGATGAATTGTGCACGTCGCTAAAACAACTCCAGGCAACACTAGACTTGGTTTGGATCTAATTAATTGATGTCTGCTCAACATTTCCCCCGAGCGACCGCATCCATCGCACACTTTGCAACAGAGGGAACATTTATTTCATAACATAGAAATAATATAATTATAATTTTGTAGGTGAGTTAGTACATATATGGCTGGTTAATATTTTACAACATGGTTTGGCGTAATTCTAGTTATCTCTCTGGATTTTCTTAGAAGACTATTCATTCGACGGATTGTGAGTGAAAATGATAGAGAAAGTCTGTGTATCTCCATGATGTTGGGTTGCCATGACTACCAATTCGGGACGTTTTTAAATTTTCGATACCCAAAACGCTATCACACCTTTAAAGTCCTAATTGCAAGGTTTCAACTACACCTGGTGCATGCATGTAAAATTATTAATTGAGAAACCACACATTGTGTTGACAGCTATGTACATTCTGCTTAGTGGACATCAACATTTTCAAATAATATATTAATTTAATTCAAAGGAGCCGTAGAAATAGTTTTACACTTAACTTTGACATCAGTATATTTATTCACCTAGTGGTTTCGTCAAGGTATTGATGAGGAGGTAAAGTGACGGTATGTATGTGGCTGGATTGGATGTTATTGGAATAAATTCCGCCTTCCCATTACCCAGTACCTATACCCTTTTCCTACCTACATACACTGTCTATCTTCAACCGCAACAATAATATCGTCGCCGCGCAGTAGCCAACGCATTAATTCTTTTAGTATCAACTTGAACCTCGCATTATTATCAATCCGCATCTAAACGCATATAATTTCGCATAGCTCATCTGAGAAAAAACAATTCGATTATCGACATTTTAGTTAAAACATTTTCATCTCGCTAATTATCCTATCTGTGCTTGTGTATTTAAGTGTTCTATATTTGTGTCTCGTCCCCACGTCATCAGGAGCTGAGAGGAATGTTCCAGAATCTTTCAGCCTCCCACAGGTTTCACTTTTTCTGGTTTGAGTTATTTCGCATTCCGTTAATATTTATCTCTTCCAAATATAGGTGAAACCACGCACCCATTAAAAATCCCTCACACACAATCATATCAATTCAACAACAGTCAATAAATATTTAATTACGCATCCGCCACACAACCTAGTATTTATATTCATGGGGTTGATTTCACTTTTTCAACGAAAACATATTTTTTTCTATTCCATTATAGTCTTGGTCATTATATTATAACAATTAATATAAGAATACAAGATTTGTCTGGTCATCACTACTTGTGAGATGCATGCTAAGGTATGATGTATATAATATTATGTTGAAATTAATCCCAGTTTTCCTTCACGTAAAATGTACCGAAACGTAATATTTCAAAAATGTAAAATAACTTCCAAGTCTGAATGAAGCCTTGATGAAATTTACCGTTTTATCCAAATGATTATCTTGAAATTTTCGTCGTAACAAAACGTGATTTCCTATCCGTTACATGTTTCAACTTCTCTTTTGCTGTAAGGGGTTTTGCATAACAATGAATAATACATAAATATTATGAAATATCATTCTACAATATTATTATTTAAAGTACCTAGTACCAGAATTAAACCATTCTATTCTGTATGATTTGGTATTAAGCCTAATACCTACATACTTAACAAGTAGTACCAGCCTACCATGAAAAGATAATATTATTTATTTATTTGTTTCAAAACTTTACTACAATATGGACTGGATGTTTTATAGTCTAAGTGAATTTTTATAACCAAATTTTCTTAACAAGTATGTAGAGAGAGAGCAATCAATGACTTTTGCTGTGATGTTTTTGTATGTATGGCAAACTATTAAAATTCTAGGCTGTCTGTAGATCCCAATCGAGGTAGAAATTCGATCGAGTTCATATTATATTAACGACTCTTTCTATTTTTTTTTATTTAAACTATAATTTGCTTTTCCTATATGAAATAGCTTTTATATATACATATTTCTTATCTATGTCATGTTTACTTGAAATATTTCAACATAATTTTTATGGTTTGTTATTTTTACAACAATTGTTAATTATTCGTAGGTAAAAAATATACTGTGCCTTGTATTTTTGGGAGCATTGAAGTTCATTTTCTGTATATTCTTGTTAATTATATTTATTATGTAGATGGATAGGTACAAACTGGAAATATAAATAATTTGGTATATATTATTTTAGTATCACCTTCAGTTTTTTTTTTGCAAGTCCATCGCGCTAGTTTTTTTCTGACCTCCAAAAACGGAGGTGGTTATTAAAATTTGACGTGATATTTTTTTCAGTGATTACTTTTTACCATGTTGTCCGATTTCGATGATTCTTTTTAAAATAGAATGGAGGTATCATCAGATTTGTCCAATTTTAATTTGGTATAGATCTGATCATGTGATCCATGTGAAAATCATATAAGTCTTCAAATTGTTCTGCAGCGAAAGTAACTATTTACAACATAGTCCAATTTAAATTATTTATATTATAATGGGAAGGGAGTTCTTCAGAGATAATCACACATATATGTCTAATCAAGTTCTGGCGATGAGACTTATGAGAAAAAAATCATCACTCTTCTATTTGCAAAGGCGCCTGCGATATGTACGGCAAACACGTAAACCGATTTAGAATTTTTATGTAGGAAAGGAATTACTTCATTTTCTTCTTCATCGACTTCATGACTGACGGTGGTGACTCACTCAATCACCCGTCGAATGATCAGCTTCCATGTTCATGGGCAGATTTTAATCGTTATAAAGAGGTATAGTGTTTTCGATGTTTAAGTGGTAACTACATAGTTTTGATGTTATAGTTATCTAATTAGGAGCATCAGAGATTTTTTCTCGACAAAATATCGACCTACACCAATGATTGCATATTTATTATTTTCTACCTCTTCTTCTCTTTCCTTCATTTTATTTCATTGCTTCATTTTTTCACTCTTTATTTTCCTCCCTATCTTATTTTGTTGAGTTTTTCTTACCAAATTTAATTTGATTGTTAGGGAAGTGCTTTGTATTCTTTAAGTTTGTTTATAATTTGAGAAAAAATATAATTGGGTGCTTCATTTGATGTATATATTTGTACTTTATCTTTTTTCTGTATACCAGTTTTGTTTTCTTGTCAACAATAAAATAAAATAATAATAAAATTAATCTTCATCGGCATCACCGAAAAGGGGAAAAATATTTTAAATAACATGCTCCTAAAACAGCTACAATGAAAACATAAAAACTAAAAAAAAACAATAAAAATGCAATAAAAAGCACAAAACAATTGACTCATTTAAAAAAAAGCAGAGTAATTTTACATCTAACACAACATATACTTAATATGACTTAAAAAATACATTGGTTGCAATATATTTATTTATTTGAAATTACTTTTTGAAGTCGGCGCCAAATACAAACATACATACCTACGACCTTTTGAGTGAGTTCTATAAAATGTTTGGTATAAGAAACCTATGGTCTCTTCGGCTTCAAGTTGTGAGAATTTTTCCTCTGAAAAACGGCGCACAACAGTTGGATAAAAGTATCTTCAATTTATCCACGTATAAGTTAGTTCCATACACTCAGAAAAAATATTGTTATGAATGTCTGAATGGATTGTGAACAATGGGAAAATCATATCAATATGGTGCCTTATTCAAAATGATTCGATATGTCTGGAAATCCCTGCTCAGCCCACTTACGGAACAAGGTCTGATGGGCTTTATGTATTCAGGTGATGTAATATATCTTCACCTGGAATAAATGTTTCAACTAGATTGTTTTTCTTCTGGTTCTTTATCCACTAAACAGTTTGCGAAGAAATATAACCACCGTCCCTTCGCTAACTTGTGTTTTCGAGCTAGAGATAGAAACTTCCCCTTAATATTTAAGGTTTCATTTAATATTATTACCACTCACCACTCACAATTCCCAGGTATAAAATACTTATCTTTTTTTATAATTGACTGTTTACACAGGTGATTGAATAGCTGTATTTAATTGAATTATAAATTATGTACATATAAAGAGATAGTCCAGACGTTTATTTATATTATTTTGTTGCAAATTCATTTGTTGGATAATATATGATTTGTTTATTGGTTTCTTTATTTTTTCATTGCTATAATGTGATTACTTATTTATTTGTATGTTGATTGATTTCTAATTGGGTTACTTTTTTTATTGCTTACTATGAGTATAATTATTATTTTTCCAATATTTCAATCATGTAGCTCTAAGTGGACTTGTCATTGAAATTGTGATAAAATTATGTCTTACATCAGGAATTACTCCTATTTACACAGATAGACAGATTTATTTGATGAACTAAAAACATGGTAAATTATGTACATATAAAGAGATAGTCCAGACGTTTATTTATATTATTTTGTTGCATATTCATTTGTTGGATAATATATGATTTGTTTATTGGTTTCTTTATTTTTTCATTGCTATAATGTGATTACTTATTTATTTTTATGTTGATTGATTTTTAATTGGGTTACTTTTTTATTACTTCCTATGATTAGAATTATTTTTTTCCAATATTTCAATCATGTAGCTCAAGTTGACTTGTCATAAAAATTTTGATAAAATTATCTGTCTTAAAACAGGAATTACTCCTATTTACACAGATAGACAGACTTATTGGATGAGCTAAAAACATGGTACTTCCCAACAATTATTTTATTTTACACACGATAAATTACTGCAAACTGATTTGGTTTACAATTGAAGGGGCCATATAATATAGCACGGCTTCATTATTTGGGTAATGCATACTCTAGTCTAGGCGATATTTATTATTTGTCATTGTCAAAATATAAAAAAATATTGCATCAATACTTCTTGATGCAAAATGTCAATTTTATTTCGTTATAATGTGTTATTATTGTTTTATTTACTTTTTTATTTTGTATTTATGGTATTTTGTATGGGACTCTCTTTTAACTTGTAGAGGTAGGTACTCTTTTTCTATTTCTCTTGTTATCTATTTTTAGGTTACTTTGTTGTTTACTGGTTATTTATATTCTTTTTTTTTTAATTATTTATATAATTTTGTTTCTGCATCTATATATTTTGTGTATTGCATATTGTATGGATGTATACATTTTTTTAGGCATCTCTTTTTATATTTTATTTCATGGCTTATTTTTCAACTGTTTTTATGTTTCATTCTTTTTTAATGACACTTTTTAATTTACTTTATACCTAGGTATATAATTTATATATGCTATTTTTGTTTCTTTTTGTTTTTGGTATTATTTCTTTAATATATAATATACATAAAATATTCTGATAGGTATTTCGTACATGTAGGTATACATCTCTTTTTGTTTTCATTTTATAATATTATTATATGTATTAAACGTGTTTGTACTATCTTATTTTGTATGTACAAGGATATTTAGCCGTTGATGGAAATAATAAATCTAAAGTAATAAAGCAATCAAAATGTTAGTGTTTGTGTGTGTGTATGTGTGTGTGTGTGTGTTTGTCTCACGCCTTCTGAAAAACCAAGAGCATCTAAAAATCTAATTTATGTGCGAACGTGTACCTGTATACCTGATGCAGTGTCACGCTAAAAATAATGCGATAAAAATGCTGAATTTTAAAAATATTTCAATAATTATTTTTTTCATACAAAATTTTCCAAGTCGTATCTGTCAAAAAAGTATACATTTTGCACGCAAATATCTGTTAGTTTAAAAGTTAGAAGTAGGTATTTACACAAAAAAAATATATTTTGAAGTATAACTTAGCGTTTAAGTGAAAAACATGGTGAATATTTGGTATAATTATAATGTTTAACTTATTTTTAAAGTAAGCCTTTTGTACATAAACGCCGCCATTTTAATATCTTTTCATACAATATTTCATTTTCCCACCGAATGAATATGTTCTTGAAAATAATAAACCTGTGAAATAAATGTAATTATGAAATAATAAAATGAAACACAAGACATTACGGCAAGTTTTAAGACATATATTGTAAAAATGTGTTATTTATTAGTAAAGATATAGGCATAATAAAATTGCATAATTTGTAAATAATATTTGATTTTTCTGACAATTTTCATTTTTATGGCATCGAACAAACCAATGTAGGTACCTACATATTCAAAAAATGTATCCGAACCATTCGATATTTTTAACGTGTTCGAATCGTTTCCATGGCTACAGAAAGAATGTGATATTCAAATAAAATTTGTTAGGAATCGAATTTATTTAGAAGGTTGTTGTAGGTAGGTACCTACCTAATACTATTTACTTACAAATCAACAATAATATACCTATACTGATTTCCTATGGGAAAATTATTTTATTTATTTATTTATCAACCGTTTGTCCGATTATAATGAAACTTTGGTGAATTGTCGAGCGTATGCCCAGGATGGTTTTTGGATTTAAACTTTTTTCTTATTCTTCTTCTTCTTCGTGTATTTGGTCGTTTTACCTATGAAGGGGGAGTATCCTGGGAAAAGAAGGTCCGACTGTCCCTCCATTTCTTCACAGGTCTTCCAGGACGGGTTCTGCATATAAACTTTTTTCTTCTTTTTCTTCAACGTGTACTTGGTCATCTTACCTATGAAGATGAACTATCCTGGGAGATGAAGGTCCAATTTTCCTTCCATCTCTTCGCAGGTTTCTGGATTTAAACTTTTTTCTTCTTCTTCTTCATCGTCTATTTGGTCATTTTACCTTTGAAGGTGGACTAACCTGGGAGAAGAATGTCCAATTTTCCTTCCATCTCTTCGCAGGTATCTGGATTTAAACTTATTTCTTCTTCTTCTTCTTCATCGTGTATTTTTGGTAATTTTACCTATGAAGTTGGAGAATCCTGGGAGAAGAAGGTCCAACTGTCCTTCCATCTCTTCGCAGGTATCTGGGTTTAAACTTTTTTCTTCTTCTTTGTGTATTTAGTCATTTTACCTATTAAGTAGAGCATCCTGGGAAAAGAAGGTTCTTTCATCTCTTCGCGGTTCTTCCAGGATGGTTTCTGGATTTAAACTTTTCTTAACCGACTGATGGGACGGGATGTAATGAAGGGAAGGGAGGCACTAAAGGGCCTGAAGGGACGGGAGGTATAAAACTGCCTGAAGGGACGGAAGGTACTGAAGGGCCTGATGGGAAGGGACGTAATGAGGGATTAAAGGGACGGGAGGTACTGAAGGGCCTGAAGCGGCGGGTCCTGGAGTCTAATTCTTTTTCTTCTTAATTTTATGTAGACCTTCTTCTTCTTCCGATGGCTCTACAGCCCATATCGAGCCTTGGCCTCCATCAATCGTCGCCTCCAACTCCTCCTGTCTACCGCTGCTGTCCTCCAGTCTGCCACTTGCAGTAATTGTTCCGCATCCCTTTTCACTTCATCCTCCCATCGCAGCCTGGGTCTGCCGACCTTTCTTCTTCCACCCGGATGTCCCTCAAGGATCCTCTTGGGTGCCCGTGATGACGGCATTCTCTGTACATGCCCAGCCCATCTCAGCCTGCTCAGTCTAGCATGTACAGAGAGCCTAGGAGTCTTATAGATGCTGTATATTTCATCATTATACCTTATTCTCCAAGCTTCTCCATCATTCACGGGTCCCAGTATTTTCCGTAGCACTCTCCTCTCAAATGTAGACCTTTAGGGCAGTTTTTATACAAACTATTTCCTATTGTCTAATTCATCTTCTTCTTCTTTTATGTATACATTTGGGTCATTTTTTTATAAAAATTATTTCCTTTAGTCTAATTATTATTCTTCTTCATTTAAGTACGTAGACTTTTGGGAGAGTTTTAATACAAACTATTTCCAATAGTCTTATTCAGTTTCTTTTATGTAGACCTTTTGGTCAGTATTTATACAAACTATTTCCAATAGTCTAAATATTCTTCTTCTTCTTTTTTGTAGACCTTTGGGTGAGCTTTTATACAATCTATTTCCAATAGTCTAATTCTTCTATTAGGTATATGTATTTTTACTTATTTTATGTAGACCATTGGAATAGTTTTTTATACAAACTATTTCTTATAGTCTTATACTTATTTTTCTCTTTTTTATTTAGTCTTTTGGGTTAGTTTTAAGTCTAATAGTCTATTGTGCAGAAATATTATTAACGATATGCACACTTGATGAAAATACATATGAAATGAATGGGATATTGGATGTGACGATATAACCTGCACTTGAATATTTTCAATACTTTTGTTTAATTAAATTTAAACCATTTATATCATCCTATTTTGAATAATTTTCAACACCTAATATTTAAAGAATGGGGGTTGTGGCCATTACTGAACTCTTCACAACATTTATATTCAAATTAAAAACTATTTACTATAGTTAAAGTCTTCTTCTTCTTCGTTAATGAAGACTTTCAGTCAAATTGAGCAAAAATATAATGCACACTTGATGAAAAAATATAAAAACGAATGGGATGTGACCAATACTAGATCTTTTCAGTACCTACGTTTGTTTAATCAAATTTTAACCACATCCCAACATCCAAAATTACTAAATTTTCAATAGGTACACATTACAATTTGTTTTCGATGATAATATTTAAAAATGGGGGTTGTGGCCAAACCAATCTCTTTAGAACGTTGATAAACAGTCATATTTAAAACCATTACGCATAGTCCATGCGAGCAGAAATTGTATAAATATTATACTTCATTCACACTTTATAGCAATATATAAAAAAGAATGGGTTGTGGCCATCACTTGAACATTTTACAATACTTAAACTCAATCAAATTTCAAACCACTTTTTATAGTCTGATATTGCAAAATAATTGGGTGACAATATCATAAAAATGATTGCTTTTTCTTTCACAATTTTACATTCTTGGCCAACGGCGGGACATAAAAGCTAGTATATAAATATAGACCTAAGCACCCCAATTTCGAATCAAATTCCTCAAATATGTAAAACAGTGTGTTTCTAGAAAAAATACCAATCGTGGTTTCAACATTTCTCTAATGAATGTTCGTCACACAAATTCAGTCTTAATTCCCTTAAAAAATATATTTAAAAAATCCATATTACAGCATTTTTTTAAATTACCTCACAACTATGTGTTGTAGAGAAATAAATCTTTTACGTGCTTAAAATGAAAGTGAATGACCAATAAAGTTTTTTCATTTCAAGTCAAGTTTGTTCTTAAAATGAATAAAATCAACAAATTTTGAGTGTCCGATAATTTAAATCACGTATAAACCATTTTTAATGCACGCGATAGTTGACCTTACTAACACGTAACTTCATAGTGCGGTTTTAATATATTATCATGTTTTCATTCACTAGATTTAGCGTTATACATATGTCCTCTTACATCTTCTTAAGTAACACTTATTTTTTGTAATGCATATTGTTTGACTGTTTGTTTGCTTAAAAAATAAATAAATTATAAATTACATGTTCAAAAATTACATGTTCCTGTATGTATTTTATTATAATTTTTTTTAAATGAATATGTTATTGTTAAACAAGTACATATACATTTTCCTACGTTCCCTAAAATAAGCAAATAAATGCTTGTACTATAGGTGAACGAAATCGGTTGAGGCAGGATTCGAACTCGCGACCACTGAATTACTAGCCCAGCGCGCTAACCGCTCTGCCATCGACCCATCTAAATAAATTATAAATAAATTATTATTATTATAATTTTATTTGCATGTTCTAGGAATGAAATATTGATATTTTTAAAATCAACTGTTTAAATAAGACTTGATATTTGTATAGTAAAAGTTAAACATATACATATATTGACAAAGATACAGACCTTTGTAAATACGTATCAAATCAATTATTATTTTTTCATAACAATTTTTGAACATCTCAATAGAGACAAAGCTGGAATATTATAGGAGAACCAGAAACTTACAACGACCTGTCAAAGGTTGGTTTACGTGATCACTTTATGCACTTGCGCAACCTTCATCCATTATGCCTGACTCATTTTTCCCATTATGAACAGAAAACATTTGATGCCTACTTTATTTTTTAATACATATTGAATGACTTTTTTGCGAGGCACCGCTTTAGAATACTGCCTCCAATATTTTCTATGATCATCGTAAATACCCACAAGAGACAAAATAACGTCTTACATATTATGTAGGTATTTAGTTCAGAGATGATATTCACCACCAAATTCTGAATGTTGCCTTTTAAGGTAAAAATGAGACTTATGTGTGAGAATACACGCATCTATCGCGCCTCCTTTAATAAGGTAATACACACCCGCACACCTGTCGCTGGTTACTCCACATTCCCCGATATACCGTGATGGTAAGAATGCATGAATGACTCAAAAAAAAAATATTATTCTGATCTTCCCCCACCACCACCCGTTTTGCTTATGGGGTCTTATAACGGCTCTTTACAAAAATCTGAAAAAAAAACACAATATGAAGAACATAACAAGTGGACCATGGGCTACAGCTGATTGTTTTTTAGTTATTATTATTATGTAACTAGTTTACCACCTCGGAACCAGGGGCGTACCTAGATCCTTCGGACTAGGCAAACCCTGAAATAAAATTGGAAAATGTCAAAAATTTTATGTTTTTTAGCATCGTTGTTCAATTGAGAGGCCATGAAAATATTTTATAATCAAATACCAAAATAATATTATATACATTTGTGGCCCTGTCAAGCATCGTATCTACATACGGTTCAATTTTGAATCTTGTTGTATAGTTTCAATAAAATAGACAAAAAAATATTAGGTCTAAAATTTCTTAATATAACATACATAGGCAAGCCAAGATTTTCGGCTTCTACTCGTATAAGCGATTTCGCTACAGCTCGGACAGGCCTGGCCTAATAAGGTGGTACAAACTAACCTCAATTTATATGTATTTTTTTTAGTTATTATAATGTAATTTTTGGTATTCCGGTAAGTCCGGAGTCCGAAGACCTTGCAGACACTGCACTGAAAGTACCAAACAGAGCTTATTATAATGAAACAGCTAGCTTACCGTTCACTGATAGCAAAGATAAATGTGAATCGTATTTTTCAAATAACCAAATAATAAATTGATTAAAATAAATATTTTTCGTGAGAAAATAAACCTTCACGGTGGTAACAGTATACAGGTGTATATAAGCAGAAGACCGTGGAAAGATAAAGGTATAGAAATATATGGAGATCCTTAGTTTGTACCTCATCGCCCTGGGACATACCCTGATGATATTTGCGTTAAGGCAGGTACCCCACCTTCTTTCGGATCTGCTTTTCTCATTTTCTCATCCTGTTGGTTGGCTGGTTATCCTCCCGCCTTACCACGGTCTGGATTTCGGCCAAATGTGGAGCAATGAATTTCTAAGGAGGCCCGGCCGATATTTTGTTGGGAAAAACGAATGAAAAATAAAAGAGAGAGAGAGAGAGGTAAACTTTGATTCCCGGCGGGAAGCGATTTTTTTTCTCATCGCGAAGAATTAGGTATATGAAAAATTGCCAAGTGCTCCGAAATATTATTATATACTCGTAGACACACAGGCATAAAAATGGAACATAAAATTGTATGATTAGGTACACACCAACATTATTTCTCTACAGATTATGTATTACATAGTTTTCACTCCCCACTTCTATGACATAGTGGAAAGCTGTGAGTTTACGATTTTTAAGCGTACATTCATCAATTTCTATACGTTATCATGCTGTAGAAAGTGTAGGTATATTTTGAGTTTTGTGTGTGGTATATGACGTTCTACGAAAATATATTTTCTTTATAGACCCAACCTTAGCCCTTCGTGGCTCACCTGAGCGAAAGGTCCCGGGTTCGAATCCCGGTGGAGACAAAGTTTTGTTTTCAGTCTGGATCGGTGAGGCGATAAATATCACACATCTTCAGAATGTGGCAACTTGTTATTGATTGTGTGTCAAATGAATATTTGACAGAGTACCTACCTACCTCTTAATTACAGTAAAAAATGATATAAAAACAAATTTGATCGAATTTATTTTTGTAAAGTATAATAGCTTAGAACTGATGCAAGGACGAAACTCAACCTGACCTCAACTGACCTAATACATTCAATAATATCATAATATACATATGTACCAAACCTAACATATCCTACCAGGGGGTCAAGTTTAGTCCAACCGGCGAAATCAAAACCCTTACGATTACCCATATCATGGATATAATTATTATATCTTTAGATGTTATAGAAATCCATATAATAATTATATCCATGATATGGGTAATCACGAGGGTTTTGATTTCGTCGGTTGGACCAGAATTGCTCCCTTTTTTTTGGCTCTTCACCCGTTAAGAGTGTTCTCAGCCATACAAGTTAACATATTAAATTGTCTAAATAGAGAGAAACCTAAATTATTTTTGTATATTTATATTACTTAAGTCAATTTCAATTTTATGTACAGAGTTAGATTTTGATGTCATTAATTTTGATGAATTTTTTGATCGAAATGTTCACCTGCCTGGAATTGTAGCTTAACATCAAAATAATTACCTATGTATAAAATTAAGTAGGAACGCTATTCTGAATTTTTAACAAGAAATGATCATGGTGCTGAATTTTTTTCTTTGGATAAATTTTGTAATATTTAGCTGGCTGTTATAGTTGGACGACTTGTATATTAACGAAAACGAGTGGGTTGTGGGCAACACTATACTCTTATTACCAAGACACTCACCAATGTATTCGAATTTTGTATGGAAAATTTTCAATATTTTCGTGAAATGAGTTTGTTAACTTCTTTTTGATTTAAATATTTTTTATGAACACTTCAATGCTGTTTTATGAAAATGATGTGCGTTTTTAGTAATTTGAAACAAAAATATCGATTTTTTTGTTTCCTGAGCTTGGGGTCACATTGAAATATTAATTTGACAGGTAAGACAATGAAGAAGCACAGCCTCCCTAGGTAACGTGTCATTTAGCTCAAGAAAAGATAACTAAATTTATGGAGGTGACAATTGTCACGTGACTGGCAACTGTCACTTCCACACATTGAGTTATATTTACATGTTTCTTTTTTGACCTAAATGACGCCTTGACTAGGCGTCTAGGGGGCTGATCAGATGTCCTTAAAAATCTAATGGGGTCTAAGCGATATTTGATAAATATTTGAAAAGAATCGAATGAGTTATTTAGTCGATAATCGATAAAGCAGAACTAACACGCCGTAAGTTGCACATATAAATTGTGATGAAACTTTCAGATTATAATCCCAGCATGATACTTTTTGATATCTGCAATGAAAAATTATTTAAAAAATTGATAATTCATTACTCTCCACTATAGGTATCCCTTTGGGATAGTGAGGAGTGAAAAGTAATATAATATAATAGTAACTTTTATTTGAACGTAAAAAAATACAAAAATTAATACATCTAGTGTATTAAAAATTAATACAATTTTTTTTATACATTAATAAATTATGGTACAGGTACAGGGTATGACACTAAATTATTAAAGCAATGTAAAGTATGGATAACATTAATAATTTTTAACTATGTGCTCAGCACCTAGCCTACGAAAGGTGGCAAGACTCGTGGTTTGTTTTATGTTTGGTGGCAAACTATTATATATTTTTAGACCTTTATGGTAGAAACTATTTTGTGTACTTGTTAATCTTGTTTTTGGAAGTCTAAAATCCTGACATCCTCTCGTAGGGTAAGTGTGAACATTGGCATTGAATAATATATTTTTCTGCATATAATTTGGAAGCGCATTATTTTTTAGTTTGAAAATCAAAGTTAATGTGTTATATATAATGTATTGCTTTACTGTCATTTATTTTAGTTTATTTAACATTAGGTTTATTTTTGTGTATCTGTTACATTTTAAAATTGTTCTCATTCCCATATTATGAATGATCTGTAATTTTCTATTTTGAGTTTCATTGCAGAGGAAAAGGACACTAGAACAATAATTTAATTGGGGAATTACAATTGAATTAAAAAATAATCTTGATTGGTCTTAGTCAAGACCTACTGACACGGGAAAACCGAGATAAAAATATTATAACATATTTCACCCGTGAAAACATCAAATATAACATATATATATATATATATATATATATATATATATATATATATATATATATATATATATATATATATATATATATATATATATATATATATATATATATATATATATATATATATATATATATATATATATATATATATATATATATATATATATATATATATATATATATATATATATATATATATATATATATATACATACATATATATATATATATATATATATATATATATATATATATATATATATATATATATATATATATATATATATATATATATATATATATATATATATATATATATATATATATATATATATATATATATATATATATATATATATATATATATATATATATATATATATATATATATATATATATATATATATATATATATATATATATATATATATATATATATATATATATATATATATATATATATATATATATATATACATATATATATATATATATATATATAATATGTGTGTTATCTGCGAAGAGTTTTATATCACTGAATTTTAACGTTTTCACTATGTCATCCATATATAAAATAAACAATAATGGGCCCAAAACCGAACCTCGAGGAACTCCTTTATCTATTTGCTGAGGCTCTGATGTTACATCTCCGTATTTGGTTTTCTGTTTCCTTTCTGTTTAATAATCTAAAAACTATTTTTTTCATTTCCACATATTCCAATTCTTTTTAATTTCTTGATAATTGTTTATCAATTATCAATTTCTCTGTCAATTGTTTCAAAGGCGCGCTTTAAGTCCAAAAATACTGCAATTATGTGCTTTTTTGATCTTTCTATGTTTTCCATTGATCTATTATATAATTTATAGCCGTTTCAGATGAAAATTTGTCTCTAAAGCCTGACTGTTGGTTTGCTAATATTTGTTTTGCCTCTAGGTATTCCATGACTTGTTCCTTTACACCGTGTTCTAATATATGTTCGTATTTAGGAAGACAGTTCATAGGTCTAAAGTCATCAAACTCTTTTGGTTGTTCAATTTTAGGAATAGGCGTAATTATTGATGTCTTCCATGTTTTTGGAAATATTCCACTGTTTAATGATTCATTTATTATAGCAACCAATGATTCACCCAACACATCAAGAGAATCCTTGATTATATTTATGGTTATACCATCTTGGGACTCTTTTGATTTCATATTGCTTAGCAACTTTTTTAAGTATGATAGATTTATATTTTTAATTTTGAAATTTACATCCTGGTAACAGAGTACATTTTGTTGAAAGTATGTGGCGCTCAGATCCTTTTGCGCAAATTCATCCGTAACAAACAATACAGTAAATTAAAAATTGAATTAAAAGTATCTGAGATTTTTACTCCTCACTAACCCAAGGGGATAAAATGGGGAGTTATGATTTCGCAATTTTTAAGGTTATTTTTTATTGCAGATTGTCAACTAGTATCATGATGAGATTGTATTCTGAAAGTTTCATCATAACGTATCTGTGTGTGTGTGTGTGTGTGTGTGTGTGTGTGTGTGTGTGTGTGTATGCTATGTGCTGTGTGCTATGTAGGTAGGTACTATGTACGGCGTGTTTATTTTACTTTATCGATTATAGGCTTAAGTACTCACTCGATTCCTTTCAAATTTTGCAAATATGTATATATAATACTCGCTTAGACGCCATTAGATGCTAAAGGATATCTGAATAGTTCTTCTCAATTATATTAATTGTCAAATATTTCAAAGTGAACTCAAGTTCAGAAATCTTTAAATTTGAAATTTATATTTTCAAATTGGTAAAAAAGCACATCACTTTCATAAAATGGCATTGAAGAACCATCTAGTTTTCATTATAAAATATTTAAACAAAATATAATTTAACATTTAATAATTTATGTCATTTCATGAGAATGTATTTTCCTTACAAAATTTGAATACGTTATAGAATGAATTGTTAGTGAGGAGTTTAACGTTGGCCACAACCCACTCGTTTTTAAATTGCATTACTCCCTGGTTAATCAAATACTTTGAATCACCAACACAAGAAATGCTCATAAGATCCTAGTTTTTTTTTTTCAACAATGCATTCATTGTGTCACGTGAATTTCATAAATATCCATGTTAAAACCACATAAAAAAGGCCTGAAGATATGGTAACTTTTTAAATTCGGTAATACAACTGGGGGTTTATAATAAGCCGTAATAAACCAAGTTTCGCGCTCAATGTTTGAAAATAGAACGGGGCGAGTTTGTACAAATGTATGTGAAATATATAGGCAGGTACATACTGCGAAATGAAACTTCAGGTGAAATAAAAATATGCTCTTACTTCGTGTCTCGGTAGTAAAAAAACGCATTTTAAAGACACCGTAAAAATTCTTGTACTGAAGGTTTTTTTTTGTGATCTTATTTTTTTCTTGAATATTTTCGCAAATATATATTTAACATTTTTGAGATATTGCAAAAAAAATCTGTGTGCACTGTCCAAGTTTGACTCATCATACAAATATTTCAAAACAAAATTTTCAAAATGCGCTCACAGTCTTGAAAATTGAGATTATTTATTTTGTTGAATTTTTTGATAAAATAGAAATACACTCATCAAAAATGCATCCAGGGATTGTCAACCTTTAAAAAAAAACTCCGGGATGCAAGTCCCGTCAAACAATGAATACAAAACCCTCATGATTACCCATATTATTATGGATATAATTATCATATGGAGTTCTATAATATACTAAGATATTATACAACTCTAAGGCATAATTATTTCCATGATATGGGTAATCATAAAAGTTTTAGTGGGAATATACTAAGATATTATACAACTCTATACGATAATTATATCTATGATATGGGTAATCACGAGGGTTTTGGAGGGAAAATACTAAGATATTATACAACTCTATACGATAATTATATCTATGATATGGGTAATCATGAGGGTTTTGGAGGGAAAATACTAAGATATTATACAACTCTATACGATAATTATATCTATGATATGGGTAATCATGAGGGTTTTGGAGGGAAAATACTAAGATATTATACAACTCTATACGATAATTATATCTATGATATGGGTAATCATGAGGGTTTTGGAGGGAAAATACTAAGATATTATACAACTCTATACGATAATAATTATATCCATGATACGGGTAATCATGAGGGTTTGATTTCGCCGCTTGACCAGACTTGCCCCCCCGGGTCTGAAATATTTAGTGTAAAATTGCATATTTGTATGAAAAATGTAACAGAAGCAAAATAGCTTCTCTATGGGAAAATTGTGCTTACAACTTTCATGTTGACATTGTATATGTCTCTATAGACAAGTGTATTTTTTACTCTTCATTGCATACTATCATGCCATATTCCTCACAGGGTAGGCAGAGAGAACTGAAAACCACGTATTACTCTCTTGAAACATATTTAATAAAATCGTACTTCACAAAAAATGCATTTCTTCTTCTTCTTCGTGCCATATCAGGTCCCCACGACGTTGGCGATCACTGCTTCGCTGACGTCTCTGATGCCGGTCCACTCACAAATGTTGCGGAGCCATGACATCTGCATTTAGGAATTAGGGATTTTGTAAAAGAAGAAAATTTGTACACTTAGTTTGTAGTAAAGTGTTTAATGTTGGCCACAACTTACTCGTTTATTTATTTACAATTTAACTATTAAAGAATATTATAATGATTATTAGCTCGTTGTATCCCAATAATATGTAATCACAAATATATTACGTGTACTTTATTTATTGATTTTATGTAAAATCGTAAGCTTAAAAGAAACAAATATAGTATGAATCTTATATTATGTAAGTGTATATGCGTTTTATCATATTTTTGCGATTAATCCTACCAAAGTCAAACGTGGACGGCCTCTATTCTACAGATATTATGGTATTCAAAAAATATTTTCATTAAAATATTTCGAAGTTATTATTATTATTTTATTTTGAACGAAAAATTCGAGGCTATTGTATTGTATAGATTAATAGTATATACGTCTTTATATGTCGTTAGGAAAATATTGTATAGGTAAGAAAAATAATAAGTATCGAATTTGTTCCTTAACATTATTTTACAACAACTAACCGGTGTGAGTTCAGTCCGTATAAGCAAAGATTGCATCACAAATATTATTTTTAATAAATTTCTCCTCAGAATCAATCTCTGGATACTTACAAAAGATATATGATACTTTTAAATAACATATATGTTTAAATAAATAACGCGTTGACTTTTTACACATTTATTATTAAATACAGTAATTGATATTATGAGATAGAAGTAGGTACAATAATAGTCATACAAATGAACCACAACGTGAGAGCACTATAAACGATCAAGTCTCGATCAATCCAGCCCCAGCCTTACCTCAGACACTCGTTTATATCAATCTCCAAACTCCCGAAGAATGCCGATCTTCTGATTCGTGCAAACTCGTATAATGCCAAAAAGCTATAAAGATTGACTGTTGTAAGGCGCAACATCAATATATTACATCAAACGACTGACCATTGTGCCACATAACATTATTTTATCTTTAAGAAAACAAATTGGCTATGAAAGATATAGACATTAATAATAATGTGAATGAAATAATAATTTCTGTGGGCGTTGTCATTAGGGTCTTAATGCGATTTTTCATGATAAATAAAATAGCCATTTTGATAAATTGTCTTCCTCGAACGCACCCTTTTAATAAGAGTACAGGAATAAAAGATCCTCTTATACCTATCTGGGTACATGGCATTATATACAGATGATGGCCACTATACAGGCTAAGAAAACTCAGTGGAGAGGGATTGAGATAGAGGGAGAGGGAGATCTTTGAAATAGGTATTTGGTCTTTAGAACATACGAGCTACCACGGAAGCTTATGTTTGAAATTTGTCCCTAGGCTACGTTGGGAATGTTTCTGTTAGCGTTTTTTCCTTTCAAAATTTATTTATTGTTTATTTATTTAGTTTCATTGAGTTAAAAATATTCATGCTGTTCAACTAGGAATACTTGTTCTAGGGCGAGCAGTAACTACATATTCCACTAACCAGTGTGAAAATGAAATACACAAGCGTTATGATTTTAGTTTCTTTTCACATATGCTATGAAATTATATAAAGATCTCCGATAGTAATTTTGAAAATGTTCGATGCTTCGTGGCATTTTTGGGACAATATTACAAAACTCTATGTGTATGTATGATTATATCAATCTATATAAATATATTTTTTTAAATGTGTTTTTTTTTTACTTATGTTCCTGAGCAATTCTTTTTATTGATTTGCTGTTTTTTTAATATAATTTCATCTTCTGTTGTTAACAAAACATGTTTTTATATGTATAAATTGTATTTATAATTACTTACTTTCCGTGTCCGGAACACCATATTGGTTGGTGCTCCGGTGGTGGAAGGATTGGCCGGCATTCTGCCGTTTCCAGGGACGCCCGATTGCTTTTCCGAAGTTAACCGAAACTCAATCTACGTGGAGGCTCCTTCCGTGTCCCCTATTTATAATTGTATGTATCTTCTTTAATAATTTTGTTTCATGTTTTTATATTAAATTTGTACTTACAATTTTTATAAAATATCTCATATTTTCATTTATAATATTTAGTAAAAAAAAGGTTTACTAGCAATGAATTTATGTATAT
This sequence comes from Molanna angustata, assembly GCA_963576475.1. Classification (NCBI taxonomy): domain Eukaryota; kingdom Metazoa; phylum Arthropoda; class Insecta; order Trichoptera; family Molannidae; genus Molanna; species Molanna angustata. The sequence goes on from OY754982.1 coordinate 12,282,146, forward strand.
AAATAAATGGTCCACTAATTCAAAAGTACCATTCAGTAGATGCTCTTTGAGCGAAACGCGTCAGTGGTCAACACTTTAAATTAGTGGAATAAAGTTAAAAAATTGAGTTTTTACTTCTTTTTTTTAAGTGATTTTATAATATTGAAAGCCATCTTTGTTTAAAGTATTTTTGGTATACTTACCCACATTCAAGTTTTGCCTTGTGGGATTTTCGTGTAACACGTTTATGTATATGGCCCCCAAGTCAAATTGAAAACGCTGTTCGTTTTCGCCAAGCGCTAATTTTTTTTGTATGGGATTTGACGTTTGTTGTAGAAATTTTTTCTACAATAACAAACAACAAACGTCAAATCCCATACAAAAAAAATTAGCGCTTGGCGAAAACGAACAGCGTTTTCAATTTGACTTGGGGGCATGGTGTATTAAGCGTGAAACAAATCTAAAGAAAAAAGTGGTATTTTTGGGACAATTTCACAGAACTTAATGACACATTTGGCACAATTTTACAGATTTTTGTGGCACATTTGGGACAATTTACCCAACTTTGTGACACATTTGGAACAATTTTATTTATTTATAATGACTCACATTATTTACAAAGAAAAGGATGTGAAAACTTACGATAATTTTGATATGTATCGTTTCAAATAACTCATTTGTTGTTTATTCAAAGTTAACAACGTATGTTTTCGATGCCGGCTTTTTGGGGGGCTCAATTTTCAGCAGAGAAATATTTTTTTTTATTAATTTATTTTCAAGATAATTCAATTTATACAAGATCACACTAACCATATATGGTTATCAGTGGGTTTCTATATCATAAAATGCTTACTTAAACTAACCAACAATGAAAAAAAAAATAGAATTCTGTCTAACGATATAAAAATGTTATAAGAGATCCAAATCAACACCAGAATAAAACAAAAAAAACCATATCACAAAAAACCCAAAAATACAATAGGTAGAGTAAAAAATATAAGGAAGGAAAAAAACATTATTCGTTAAAATTTGTTTTTTTAGGATATTTTGATTTTATTATATGAATTTAATCCAATTAAGTCTGAGGGCATGAATTTAAATAATAATCATTCTAATATTATTTAAATTCATTTCTCGCATATTTCTTGATTCTCTAGACTAGAAACACTGGTAAGGTAGAAGTAATTGCCATCTGGCAGTAAACTCGCCACTTAAACGGGATGAAAGGTTCTAGTGTGAAATAAATAATAACTGTCGATGAATTTATATCGACGAGTTTTTCCCGATACTAGAATCCCGGTATATCACATACATATAGGTACGATGATAAATATAAAAACAAGCTGTTTTTCCGGTGCTTTTCGTAATCAAGAGCGGGGGTACGTATGTAGGCCTTTGAAGCTTTCATAAAATCTCTCCGCTAAATCCTTTCAAGAAACACGATGTCCTTGGTTAGCAATAAATTCATTTTTTAAGAGGCCACGGATCCCTTTTTGCTGAATACCTGTTCATATGAATCTTCTTTCATACAAACCTTTTTGATAATCAACATTATTTAAAAATGACCGATTGTTAAAACTTTTCATTCATTAATAAACGTCCAAGAAGATACCCATCTGATCAACTTTTTAAGGAATATTTTGTACTGGACGTCAGGCAAATTTATATGTTTAAATTACATAGGTACATATTTCTTTTCACACAGGACAACTCATAATCATGCAACACATACACATAACACACGAACAAATCTAAATCTTATAGTTCCTATAATTAAAACCACTTTTAGTGAAAGATTCTACACTTTCCTTGGACCAAGACTATTCAATAAACTTACAAACTACATGAAAGAAAAAAAATAGAACCTAATAACACACACCAATTGCGGACGATACTAACCAAATGGCTAATACATTTGGGTAGGAAGGAATCGGAGGACCTTCTATGTTCATTCATTCATTCATTCATACCATCACGGCATATCCCACAATGTGGGGTAACCAGCGAAAGGTGTGCGGGTGTGCATTGCCTTATAAAAGGGAGCACAACATATCTGTGTATACCCACACACCAGTCTCGTGTCACCTAAAAAGGCACTATATTCAGAATGGGTGGTGAACCTCATTGCTGAACTATGTGAGACCTTATTGTTGCCTGTTAAAATTTACATTATTTACTTAAATAAGAAAAAAAAAATTGTTGCATATTACAATAGTTTAGATTTTTATTATTTGTGAGATATGTGAGTGAAAGAGATAGCATGTCTGTGTGTGTATATAGTGTTTGAATGAGCGCGTGGATTTTGATTTAATTTGACCTTCTATGTAGTGTGTTAGAATAGTATGACATTATGAGTACTATGCTGCACGACAGAAGAATCAGCTGTATTGCAAAGAAACGAAAAGCTGGGTGATTCGACACAGTCAATGGACTAGTGAATCATCCAGGTGTCATCAATAAGAAAAACATACCATAATAATGGGTATTTTAAATCAAACAAATGATTTGGTCTTCATATATATTTTTTCCTGAATCCAGGACGACCGTTTCAGCTTAGTAGGCCCTTATCAACTATTATTTTTAAAATTTTACCTTTATTATATTCTAGAAACTTATGTACTATTTCTGTTTTTTCTTTTGTTTTTGATTTTGATTATATTGTTATTTTTTTGTTAATATTTTTATTTTATTTATATTATTTATTTATTCATGTTCTTCTTACTTTTTGTTATTACTTTTTGTTTTCTTTACTTTTTGTTAATAATTTTACTATTTTTGTCTCTTTTGTCGTGGTTACTTTTTTGATATTGTTTAAATTTCTTATTTCTTATTGTTCTTTTTTGTCTTTTTGGAGATCTGATCTGTCCGCCGCACAATCTCAAGAATCTTGAGATGATGATCTCCTATTCTTCCATCCCTTGGGTGTTCTTCCAAGAAGCTCTTGTCCGAAAAGAGTTGCATATGTAACACTACGCATTAACCTATTACCACACACTGGTCATATAGTTCCTCCTAAAACTCATTCTTAATTTTTGTTTTTCTTAATTAATTTTCTTTGTTTTCTGATTCGTGCAAAGACGAAACCAACTGCATAGACATGTCCTAGATGACATTGTACAGGACAGAAAAGCCTATAATTTAAGGCCGAGGAGAGCTGACCCCAACAGTCGGCATAGACCAAGAGTTGGGAAACGAACATTGAAGTTTTTTTGAAAAATACTATATTATTTTACACCATGTTTCTTTTGTTGGGTGATACAGATTTCCTTATATTATACTACGTATTACGTGAAGCGAAATTTTCGGACTCCATTTTATCAAATCGCATGCATGGATGAGTTTAAGATTCGAGAAGTTAAAGTTTATATGAAGTTTTTATTTCGGGAAGTTAAAGAGAAGAAGTGCAGAATATAAAATTTATACAAAATGTGTTACAAATGCATTAAATTTATTTTAAAAAAATCACGTGCAACCATAGTTTGTTTACTTGCATAGGTACTGCCAATGTCACACGCGTAATGTCAAAAGCAGTTGTTTTATATAACAAAGATAAATTAAAATACAGAACATGTAAAAGAAAAAATTCTTAATGATAAAATTATCTTGCAGTACCTACGCGATGAGAACACTTTGTACCCATTGATGAGTGCCTACCTACCCTTTTAATGAATTACGATCGAATGCCGACCTCTGTGCTCTCACTTGTAACAATATATCTGCCTTTTTTACACATTTCTGTGTATCAATAAGTAAATTATTCCATCTTGAATCATATTCTCTAGGCCCCTTCTCATAAACAAAAGTGATCATCACACGCATAAAAATGTTTATCAATGGTGAATCAGGAATTCGAGCTCGTCTTTATATTCTTGTAAGTGAGCCAAAATCTCATAATTGATTCACCAGTTTCCTATGACCAGTCTTCGGGAAGGAGATTTGACTGAAATAATAATAATAATAATACAAGGGTCAGTTCCTTTGTGCCAGATTCTGATTAAATTACTGCTGTAATCATCGTTTTATCCTTTATGAAACTCTCGCTCCAGCAATAATGTTATTGCCACTGAAAGTATTGACACGTCTTCTTCAAGTTTCAGACGAGTCTCTGGCGTGGAAGACACGTGGATGGTTCGTAGTGCAATTAAAATATTCACCTAATAAGAATTTCCTGGTTTTGAAATGATAAAATATTTGGGTCGATTTAAGGGGGGGACAGCTGCCAACGTACCTATTTTTCAATTTGATATACCATCATTATTTGTAATCCAATCGTTTTGAAAAAAATAATTTAGATAGTTTGGGTATTAATAAAGAAAAATATACCTTAACTTTTTGGAAATGTTCTCTATAAATTCTTGTAGAAAAATAATGGCATACCCCGATTTTCAACGTTTATCATATATTTTTAATAAACTATAAGGCGTAGTTCAATATATATTTTTACTCTCCACACTATGGAATAGGGGAGAGTCATGATTTCGCAAAATTTAAGCGTATTTTTTTTACATCAATTTCTCAATGGGTATCATGTAGAGAATGCACACTATGAGTTTTTTCGTGATGTGTTTGTGTGTATGGCGTATACGCTGTACGCCGTACGCCGTACGCCGTACGCCGTACGCCGTAGCATTTATCTTTTTTGTGTCCTCTCTACAGCCCAAACTATAAGTCTGATCGACTTCATATTAACATCATATGTGTAAAGTGCAAAGACCTAGAGCTGATTAGTTTTCCATAGACAACTTTTGATTTCTTCTCTATGAATTCATCATTTACGTTGTTTTTTTTTTGTGTCCTCTCTGCAGCCCAAACTATAAGTCCGATTGACTTCATATTGATATCACATGTGTTAAGTCCATAAACTTAGAGCTGATTAGTTTTCCATAGACAACGGTTCATTTTTTCCCAATGTTTCTTTATGATTTCATCTATTAAAACTGAAAAAATGCTCTCACGACCTGGAAATTAGAGATATTTAAATTTGGTTTCAACTATTTATACAACACCAAGAATCTTCATAAAATTGTATTCAAAGTTGGTCAATGTTAAAAGAAAAATATTCAACGGTTTCAAAAATTATATTTTATTTAATGGATATTTGTATGAAACTTATATGTAACAAGAGAATTTTTTTATATTTGGCAATGTTCAGTTCATTGATTTCATATTGATATAAGAATATTAATAGCTTGAACTTAGAACTGATTAGCTTTTCATAGATATCATAAAATTTCTTCATATGATATCACGTGTCAACATTGTCAAAATGCTCTAACGCTCTTTGAAACAAAATTTATCTGCTTTTTTTAAAATATTTCATACAACATAAGCAGTCTTCACTATACTGCATTAATAGTTTGTCTATCTTAACATAAAAATATACTATCGGAAGAAAATTTATATTCCTGTTAGTAACATTTAGTATGAATAAAAATGTAATTAGATAAATTTCTATTTATGGAAACGTTCAGTAATTTGATTTCATGTTATAATGTAAAGAGCTTGAACATAGAACTGATTAGCTTTCCATAAATAACAAAAAAAATCTTCATATGATATCACCTGTCAAAATTTGGAAAATGCTCTCGCGTTCTTTAGAACAAAATTTATCTGCTTTTTTTAAAATATTTCATACAACATAAGCATTCTTCCCTATACTCCATTAATAGTTTGTCTATCTCAACATAAAAATATACTATCGGAAGAAAATTTATATTCCTGATAGTAACATTTAGTATGAATAAAAATGTAATTAGATAAATTTCTATGTATGGAAAAGTTCAGTAATTTGATTTCATGTTATAATGTAAAGAGCTTGAACATAGAACTGATTAGCTTTCCATAAATAACAAAAAAAATCTTCATATGATATCACCTGTCAAAATTTGGAAAATGCTCTCGCGTTCTTTAGAACAAAATTTATCTGCTTTTTTTAAAATATTTCATACAACATAAGCATTCTTCACTATACTGCATTAATAGTTTGTCTATCTTAACATAAAAATATACTATCGGAAGAAAATTTATATTCCTGGTAGTAACATTTAGTATGAATAAAAATGTAATTAGATAAATTTCTATGTATGGAAAAGTTCAGTAATTTGATTTCATGTTATAATGTAAAGAGCTTGAACATAGAACTGATTAGCTTTCCATAAATAACAAAAAAATTCTTCATATGATATCACCTGTCAAAATTTGGAAAATGCTCTCGCGTTCTTTAGAACAAAATTTATCTGCTTTTTTTTAAATATTTCATACAACATAAGCATTCTTCCCTATACTGCATTAATAGTTTGTCTATCTTAACATAAAAATATACTATCGGAAGAAAATTTATATTCCTGATAGTAACATTTAGTATGAATAAAAATGTAATTAGATAAATTTCTATGTATGGAAATGTTCAGTAATTTGATTTCATGTTATAATGTAAAGAGCTTGAACATAGAACTGATTAGCTTTCCATAAATAACAAAAAAAATCTTCATATGATATCACCTATTAAAATTTGGAAAATGCTCTCGCGTTCTTTAGAACAAAATTTATCTGCTTTTTTTAAAATATTTCATACAACATAAGCATTCTTCCCAATACTGCATTAATAGTTTGTCTATCTTAACATAAAAATATACTATCGGAAGAAAATTTATATTCCTGATAGTAACATTTAGTATGAATAAAAATGTAATTAGATAAATTTCTATGTATGGAAACGTTCAGTAATTTGATTTCATGTTATAATGTAAAGAGCTTGAACATAGAACTGATTAGCTTTCCATAAATAACAAAAAAAATCTTCATATGATATCACCTGTCAAAATTTGGAAAATGCTCTCGCGTTCTTTAGAACAAAATTTATCTGCTTTTTTTAAAATATTTCATACAACATAAGCATTCTTCCCTATACTGCATTAATAGTTTGTCTATCTTAACATAAAAATATACTAACGGAAGAAAATTTATATTCCTGATAGTAACATTTAGTATGAATAAAAATGTAATTAGATAAATTTCTATGTATGGAAACGTTCAGTTATTTGATTTCATGTTATAATGTAAAGAGCTTGAACATAGAACTGATTAGCTTTCCATAAATAACAAAAAAAATCTTCATATGATATCACCTGTCAAAATTTGGAAAATGCTCTCGCGTTCTTTAGAACAAAATTTATCTGCTTTTTTTAAAATATTTCATACAACATAAGCATTCTTCCCTATACTGCATTAATAGTTTGTCTATCTTAACATAAAAATATACTATCGGAAGAAAATTTATATTCCTGATAGTAACATTTAGTATGAATAAAAATGTAATTAGATAAATTTCTATGTATGGAAACGTTCAGTAATTTGATTTCATGTTATAATGTAAAGAGCTTGAACATAGAACTGATTAGCTTTCCATAAATAACAAAAAAATCTTCATATGATATCACGTGTCAAAATTTTGAAAATGCTCTCGCGTTCTTTAAATCAAAATTTATCTGCTTTTTTAAAAATATTTCATACAACATAAGCATTCTTCACTATACTGCATTAATAGTTTGTCTATCTTAACATAAAAATATACTATCGGAAGAAAATTTATATTCCTGATAGTAACATTTAGTATGAATAAAAATGTAATTAGATAAATTTCTATGTATGGAAACATTCAGTAATTTGATTTCATGTTATAATGTAAAGAGCTTGAACATAGAACTGATTAGCTTTCCATAAATAACAAAAAAATCTTCATATGATATCACGTGTCAAAATTTTGAAAATGCTCTCACGTTCTTTAAATCAAAATTTATCTGCTTTTTTTAAAATATTTCATACAACATAAGCATTCTTCACTATACTGCATTAATAGTTTGTTTATCTTAACATAAAAATATACTATCGGAAGAAAATTTATATTCCTGGTAGTAACATTTAGTATGAATAAAAATGTAATTAGATAAATTTCTATGTATGGAAAAGTTCAGTAATTTGATTTCATGTTATAATGTAAAGAGCTTGAACATAGAACTGATTAGCTTTCCATAAATAACAAAAAAATTCTTCATATGATATCACCTGTCAAAATTTGGAAAATGCTCTCGCGTTCTTTAGAACAAAATTTATCTGCTTTTTTTTAAATATTTCATACAACATAAGCATTCTTCCCTATACTGCATTAATAGTTTGTCTATCTTAACATAAAAATATACTATCGGAAGAAAATTTATATTCCTGATAGTAACATTTAGTATGAATAAAAATGTAATTAGATAAATTTCTATGTATGGAAATGTTCAGTAATTTGATTTCATGTTATAATGTAAAGAGCTTGAACATAGAACTGATTAGCTTTCCATAAATAACAAAAAAAATCTTCATATGATATCACCTATTAAAATTTGGAAAATGCTCTCGCGTTCTTTAGAACAAAATTTATCTGCTTTTTTTAAAATATTTCATACAACATAAGCATTCTTCCCAATACTGCATTAATAGTTTGTCTATCTTAACATAAAAATATACTATCGGAAGAAAATTTATATTCCTGATAGTAACATTTAGTATGAATTAAAATGTAATTAGATAAATTTCTATGTATGGAAACGTTCAGTAATTTGATTTCATGTTATAATGTAAAGAGCTTGAACATAGAACTGATTAGCTTTCCATAAATAACAAAAAAATCTTCATATGATATCACGTGTCAAAATTTTGAAAATGCTCTCGCGTTCTTTAAATCAAAATTTATCTGCTTTTTTAAAAATATTTCATACAACATAAGCATTCTTCACTATACTGCATTAATAGTTTGTCTATCTTAACATAAAAATATACTATCGGAAGAAAATTTATATTCCTGATAGTAACATTTAGTATGAATAAAAATGTAATTAGATAAATTTCTATGTATGGAAACATTCAGTAATTTGATTTCATGTTATAATGTAAAGAGCTTGAACATAGAACTGATTAGCTTTCCATAAATAACAAAAAAATCTTCATATGATATCACGTGTCAAAATTTTGAAAATGCTCTCACGTTCTTTAAATCAAAATTTATCTGCTTTTTTTAAAATATTTCATACAACATAAGCATTCTTCACTATACTGCATTAATAGTTTGTTTATCTTAACATAAAAATATACTATCGGAAGAAAATTTATATTCCTGGTAGTAACATTTAGTATGAATAAAAATGTAATTAGATAAATTTCTATGTATGGAAAAGTTCAGTAATTTGATTTCATGTTATAATGTAAAGAGCTTGAACATAGAACTGATTAGCTTTCCATAAATAACAAAAAAATTCTTCATATGATATCACCTGTCAAAATTTGGAAAATGCTCTCGCGTTCTTTAGAACAAAATTTATCTGCTTTTTTTTAAATATTTCATACAACATAAGCATTCTTCCCTATACTGCATTAATAGTTTGTCTATCTTAACATAAAAATATACTATCGGAAGAAAATTTATATTCCTGATAGTAACATTTAGTATGAATAAAAATGTAATTAGATAAATTTCTATGTATGGAAATGTTCAGTAATTTGATTTCATGTTATAATGTAAAGAGCTTGAACATAGAACTGATTAGCTTTCCATAAATAACAAAAAAAATCTTCATATGATATCACCTATTAAAATTTGGAAAATGCTCTCGCGTTCTTTAGAACAAAATTTATCTGCTTTTTTTAAAATATTTCATACAACATAAGCATTCTTCCCAATACTGCATTAATAGTTTGTCTATCTTAACATAAAAATATACTATCGGAAGAAAATTTATATTCCTGATAGTAACATTTAGTATGAATTAAAATGTAATTAGATAAATTTCTATGTATGGAAACGTTCAGTAATTTGATTTCATGTTATAATGTAAAGAGCTTGAACATAGAACTGATTAGCTTTCCATAAATAACAAAAAAAATCTTCATATGATATCACCTGTCAAAATTTGGAAAATGCTCTCGCGTTCTTTAGAACAAAATTTATCTGCTTTTTTTTAAATATTTCATACAACATAAGCATTCTTCCCTATACTGCATTAATAGTTTGTCTATCTTAACATAAAAATATACTATCGGAAGAAAATTTATATTCCTGATAGTAACATTTAGTATGAATAAAAATGTAATTAGATAAATTTCTATGTATGGAAATGTTCAGTAATTTGATTTCATGTTATAATGTAAAGAGCTTGAACATAGAACTGATTAGCTTTCCATAAATAACAAAAAAAATCTTCATATGATATCACGTGTCAAAATTTTGAAAATGCTCTCGCGTTCTTTAAATCAAAGTTTATCTGCTTTTTTAAAAATA